>JADMNH010000015.1:600000-922668 GCA_016097115.2 Sporothrix protearum | reverse complement strand
TAAAGTCGGTTTCGAATAAAAAGCCGGAATATAATTTCGAAATATTAAATATATTCGTTTTATATTATTATTAAAATAATAATATCGTCGATATATACGTATACGAAATTACGGTACGGTTTTAAAAAATTATTTATATAACGTTAAGTAAAAGTAAGTGTATTACGAAGGCTTATAAAGATTACGTTCGAGTATTCGAAACCTTTTTTATTAATAATAATTAATCGTTATTAATAACTCGGGTATACGGGTAATTAATAAAAGAATATAGTTATATCGTATATCGAGTAAAGACTTTTATTAATAATAATTTATATAATATTATTTTAATTAAAAAGGGGATAAATATCGGGGACGGTAAACTTATTTAACGGGCGAAGGTTTACGATAACGCGACCTTTTTTTTTATTATCGACCGTACGTTAAATTACGAAGACGGGGTACGCGATAAAGGCTCTTTAACGGAGATATTTTATTTTACTTTATTCGTAAAGCTTCCCGTAACGTTCGTTAACGAGCTTATTATTTTTTAAGCCTAAAGGGTAAAGTTTAATATTTTACTTTTAATTTTATTATCCCTCGATAAAGTCGATACGTATTTTATATTATCGGTTATAAGGACGATACCGCGGTCTTAAAATATTTTACGGTATTTATTAATTAAGGCGTTAATTTTTAACGTAAACTCGTTATTTTTTCGTATAAATCGAGGTATTATCGGTGGTAATAATAATCGGTATACCTTTAAGTATTTCTAGGTTATATTACGGTATATTAATATTTACCTTTATATATACGTATTATATCGCTTAACTTAACGATATCGTTAAAGGTAATATCGCCGGTTATAACGGCGTTATATAACGCGAGGAAGGCTTTAATTTACGAAGGGTTATTAAAGGATTAATAAAAAGCTCGAGGGTAAATTTTATATCGTCGTTTAAGTTCGATAAAACCTTACTCACGAACCTAATAAACGGTATTAAAATAAATAAAATAATAATTAATAGTCGTATTTTACTTTAACGATATAATACGGTTAATAACGGTACCGTTACTTATCGTAACCGTTTAATTAAATACGTTATATACTAGGAACTCTTTATTAATAAAGGAGGAGAGAGTAAAGTTTAACGTATAAGTTTACGATACGGTAAATTAATAATCGTTAAATAATAATAACGGGTTACTTAAAGCGTTAATAAGGAGATTAAGGTAATAAATAAATATCGTATAAGCCGACCGTAGTAAGAGATACACCGTAACGGTTATACGGACCTTATAATTAATAGTCCTTAGCCGACGGTCTAGAAGGTTTATAATACGGGGCTCGATTTTATTATATACGAGTAAATTACGTATTCTTCGTAAGCGAAGCGTTATTATAATTATATCGATAATAACGTTAAAGCTTTTTAAAACGTTATTTCCGATTAATAAATCGGGGCCGAGGGATTATACGACGTTAACTTTAATATTAAAATAACCGAGCTTTAGGATTAATCCGCTTAATCCGACGAGGTAAAGGTCGAAATAAACGGCCTTAAAAATTTAAACTTCGCTCTTAATAATTTTAACGGAATTTAAAAACGGCTCGAATCGGTAATTAACGCCGTATTATTCGACCTAGGCGCGTTTAATTAAGTAATACGAGGCGCCCGTATTAACGTATACCTCGAGGATTAAACTTATTATTAAAAAGTATATAAGGATTATAAAGGGTATCGAGGTATTAAGTTTAACGTCGGGTTATCCGGGTAATAATAACGCTTCGATTATTTCGGCGTTTCGTAAATTTATTAAGTGGGTTTAAGGTTTAATATTAAAGTTATCGACGTACCGGTTAAGCTTCTTATCGAACGATACCGTTTTCGTAAAGCGCGTTAACGCGTTATATATCCTTATTATTAATATATACTAAGAGAAACGCGGATATTTTAATTATATTAATATACGTAAGGTAAATAAAAGTACCGTTACTTAATACCGTCGTTATTTTATTAATAAGGGTTACTCGTAAAAAATATTTAATTATAAACTTAACGAGCGCGGTATATACGATTACGTTTAAGGCGGGGGTTAACGTTAAGGCTCGTATAACGTATCGAAATATAATACCGCCGAAAAGTTTAAAATAACGGTCGTAAATAATATTATTCGTTTATATTAAAGTTAATAATAATAAATTAATCCGTCGTTTAATATATAAATATAACGGGATCGTTTTTAAAGTTAATTATTATTACGAAAACGAAGTTATAACCTTTTAACGTAACCGTTATACGCGGTCTACGAAAGTTAAGTTTTAATCGTAAAAACGACGAAAATAAAACTTACTTTTTAAATTATTTTTTTAAAAGTAATATTTAATAAAACTACCTTTATTAAATCGAGTACGGTATCTTTATTTTTATACGGTTTTAAGGCCTTATTCGTATCCGTTAAAACGCGGTTATAATTAAAGCTTTACGAGCGGTTTTAATAATTATTATATAACGGTCGCGTAAAGAGCCGCGGTTAAAGTAATTAAAAGGACGGCGCTCGAAATTTCTTTTACGGCTTCGGGAGTAAAATTTATAACGTTTAATATCCTCGTAAAATTAACTTCGGCTTTAATCGTATTATTAATCGTTATTAATATCGGCGTTATAATTTTTATAATTAATATATAAAGGACTTTATTATAACGTTATATTATCCGCCGGGTTATTAACGTAATAAGCGGAAAGTTAAGAAAGGTTTATTAATTAATCGGCCTTCGTAATTAACGTCGGCGGGTAATAAAGTCGGTAATATTAACCGGTTATTAAATTTTATAATATTAATAATTAATTCGGCGAGTTAATAAACCTTCTTCTTAATATTTACGAAGATCCTTAATACGTTTCGGTAAGTAAACCGTAAAAGCGAAACTAAGGTTAAGTTAATTAAATAAATAATATTTAATTATAATATCGTTTTATTCGACGATAATCCGCGAATAACGGATTATTAATATAAGGTTACGACGGAGGGTATTAATATTATTATATTTACTAGGGTCGATTTTATAAGTATTTAATTAACGTTATACGTTAATTTTAATAACTTAAAAACGATTTTTTAAAAGGGTTTTTTAAAGTTATAAATCCGTTTTAAAACGACGTTTAAAATTAAAGTAAAGTTAACCGTAATATTAATCGCGAACTTCGTTTTTTAAACGGGTTTATAATTTTATAACGAGCCGGTTAACGATAATACTTAACGGGTCTCGGGCTTTTTATACCTCGATATTATTAAGGAATTCTTCGACGAAGTATAAGGAGTTATTATAACTTAAAGATACCGTAAAGCTAAGTTACGACGGGTAAAAGGTAAATAATTAAGTAATATTTTATTTATCGTCGATTCTTAATCCCGTTTCCCGGTTACGCGGTACCGTAACCGGTAAAAAAAGGACGTAAAAGGTCGTCGTTAAATTACCGTTAACTAAGGGTAATTATACGTAATAAATAACGAGGTTAAACGTTAAAGCGGTCGTATAACCTTAAAGGGCCCTAGTATTATTAATAAGTATCCGGTATTTATCCGTTAAATTAATAACGTCCGTTAAAACGAATTAATAATCGTTAATATTATATAAACTCGAACTATTAACGATATTATAAACGCGCGCGTTAATTTATTAATTAAAAATTAAGTTAATTAAGTTTTATAAAGCTAGGATAATACTAATTAAAGCTTTATATACTTATAACTTCGTTTAATAACTTACGGTCGGATTAATATAACGGGTTCGATAAACTATTAAAAGGGAAACGAGAGTTATATTACCCGTTTAATAGTAAAATATTAATAAACTATTTACGAGTAATAAAAGTACCGTTTATCGGTACGGTAGGATAATTAGGCCGGTTTAAAGGAAAGTCGGTTAATAAGCTTTTATTAATTACCTCTTCGAATAAAGTTATTTATTTACGTTAAAGTTCGGTTAATAAAAATACTCCGCCTAATTAAAGGATCCTCCCGAGGATAATCGTAATTACGGTTAAACGGTATTAAACTTAATATCGTTTTATAATATTACGTTATTAAAAAAAGTCTTTAATATTAAAGGTAAACTCGAAGGCCGATATTATAACGTTAATTAAAGTACCCTCTCGTTCGACGGAGTTTTAAACTCCTTTTCCTTAACCGGAGCCCGATATAATATCGCGAAGAGTAAAAATACTTTAAACTAAATTAAAAAAGTTAATTATTATTTAACGAGTTTCGGTTAACGGAGTAAGGAGAACGTACGAGGTAAACGCGTTAACTTTAAGGTTTACGGATCCGGAGTTTAAAAACTTTCCGAAGCCTCCCGATAATAACTTTTATTAAAAAATACGGGTCCTTTTCTTTATTATATAAAAGATAAATAAATTAAAAGTCTCCGAAAGTTCGTTATTTTCGTTATTAAAAATAAAAAGCCGGGTCTCTTTTACGGTAAAGAGTAAGTTTAATACGGTTATATTATCTTCGCGGTCGAGTTATTAAGTTAAGTCGTCCTCGTTAAAAAAGGACTTTTAATAATTTTTTTTAAACGTCGTTAAATACTTAATAAAAAAATTACTCGTTCGCCGAATAAAACGTTTCCTCGTCGTTATCGTCGGGGGTAACGAGTAAAAAAGCGTTAAAAACGGCGTCCGGTTAAAAACTTTCGAAAAAAGGCCGTTAATAACGAAGTTTAAATTTATAAAACCTTAACCGCGCTTTTATTAACGGTTAACGTTTTAAGTTTACGAGGTATATTAATAAATTCGGTATATTTTACGTTAATACCGTTTTTTTTAAACTTACGCGGTAATATATTAAGTCCGTAATACGAGGAAACGTTTATCGAGTTATAACGATAAATACGCGAGGGTTATAAACTCTCGTTTCGCGCGTTCTCGTTTATTATTTAATAATACGCTCGTAAAGTATAAATAGTTTCTTTATACGTTATAATAAGTAATACGGTGTTTTACTTTATATTATTAAAGGCGTTTATACGGTAATATATTAAGTCCGTAATACGAAAGGAAGCGTTTATTAAGTTATAATAATAAATATACGAGGGTTATAAACTCTCGTTTCGCGCGTTTTCGTTTATTATTTAATAATACGCTCGTAAAGATATAAACGGTTCTTCGTACGTTACGATAAATAATACGGTATTTTACTTTATATTATTAAAGGCGCTTACGCGGTTACGGGCGGCTTCTTCGTACGTTACTCGCGGTACGGTAATTTACTTCGTTAAATACGGAAGGCGCCTAATCGGTATTAAACGGCTTCTTCGTACGTTACTTAACGGTACGGTAACTTACTCCGTTAAATACGGAGGCGCTTAATCGGTCTTAAGCGGTTTATTAAAGTTAACACTTTTAAGCTCGGTACCGGGGAGTTAAAAAAAATTTTAATCCTTATATAATCGCTTTTTTACGAGGCTTTTAAATAAACTCGGGGGTCGGGGTTACTTAAAAATAATAAAAGAGTTATTATTAAATATTACGTACGAGGCGCGGCTACGATTAATATCGAAATACTAAGTAACGGCGATATAAAGTAAAGGCGAGGGTATAACGGTTTTATAAGACTTCGTAATAATATAAGGGTACGATATAAACGATTAAGAAATAAAGTAAAATAATATATAATTAATAATTAAGTTAACGGACTATTACGTATAGGAGAAAAGTTACTTATACCCCTTAATACGGCTTAGGAAGGCCGCGTTACGTAACGGCTAGTAGTATAACCGTTACGTATCGTACGGGAAAGTAGTTAATAATTACCTTCTTTGTAATAACTTTAAAGAGCGACGAAAAGGTAACTTAAAAGGTTAAACCCGAAAACGACTAAGCCTCGTAATACGAGGTAAAAAATAATAATAATAACGAGGATATTATTATAAATACTTAAAAGGTAAAAGTATCGTTTAAGCCCGCCGCTTTACTAGTAATTAAAACGGTTAAAGTTAAAAAACCCGTTAACTTACCCTTAAGAGAGCGTACCGATATTAAGGTATACGACGCGGCGAAATATAATTATAATCGTTTTATAAATTTATAAATAAATATTAACCGCTTCGATATAATATTTAATAAACTCTTAAAATAAAACTTAAGTATTAAAGTACGTAAAACCCTCCGTGGCGAGAGCGGGTAATTCGTTCCCGGAGGCGGGCCTTTTACTCTTAAGAAAAGTAAGTAAGTATAATAAATAAAATTAAATTAAGGGATAATATTTAAAGGCGAGTTATTTACTTATATAAAGGCTCTTTTTACGAGTATTTTATAACCCACCGTAATTAAAGTTTTTTAATATTTAAAAAAAATACTCGAAAATAAAAAAACTCTCTCTTAATCCTTATTTACCCGTCGTTACCGTACTCGTTACCGTTCGGTTAATAAAAATATAAAACTCCGGGCTTTAATTAAAACCGTAAAACCGCTTATATACGTAATAATATTAATTACGCGTATCCTTAACGAGGCGTTTTAATACCCGGCTTTTATAATTTAAAACTTTTACGGGAGCGAAGCCTAGTCGCTCCTTAACTTTCCGGACCGTTACGGTAACCCCTCGGTAAACGCCTCCGAGTAATTAAAAGTTATCGTTACCGTTATATAAAACGTAATTATTATATTAATAACCGTTATAAAAGACTTACCGAATAAACTTTAAATACGTATTAAATTAACCGTCGCGTAAAATATTATACTCGTTAAAAAATTTAAAAAACGTTATTAATATCTTTAATAATTAATTAACCGTACTTTAAAAAATCGGCGAACGAGTCGTTATAATAACCTCGGCCACCCGTAACCTCGCTTATATACGCCGTTAACTAGTCGATATATAATAAACGGTAAACGAGTTAATAAAACGGGTAAACGCGTCGGGATTACCGTCGGTCGCCTTTTAAGGCCGTAGTATTTCTTTTACTCCGAGTATTTTAACCTCGTCGAGCCGGGTTATTTTTTTAACGGTAACTTTATTAAACCGTTAAACGGCTACGATAATACGCGCCGTTAAAATTAATTAAAAGCGTAAAGGTTTTAAAATTAACGCTCCGGCGTTTTAACTCGCGTAATCGCCTTCCTACGGTACTTATTACGCCGGCGATACCGAGAGCGCCGTCGCGTAACGTTAAACGTACCCTCGTAATATTAATAAATAATATTAATACTTTTATAAACCGTAAAACACCGTTTATTAACGACTTTATAAATTAAGATAATTTTTAATTTATAATAACGTATTAAAACTTTACGAAGGTTTATATAAATTATTTTTATTATTTTTTAACGCGTTATTTATTTATTATTTATTATTTTTTTTATTATTAAGTTTTTTTATATTTTCTTTTTATTTAATAACCGTTATAAAAAGTAATTATTCGGTTTATATTTTCCGTAATAAAAAGTTTTTTTTTACGTATCCTTTACGGTAAAATCTCGAAACGGGACGGGAGAATATTTTTTCCGCCCCCGCGAGAGATATTACGAGGAAAGTAATTATTAACTACCTTCCCGTACGATACGTAATAGTTATACTATTAACTATTACGTAACGCGGCTTTCCTAGGCCGTATTAAGGGGTATAAATAACTTTTCTCTTATACGTAATAGTCCTTTAACTTAATTATTAATTATATATTATTTTACTTTATTTTTTAATCGCTTATATCGTACCCTTATATTATTACGAAGTCTTATAAAACCGTTATACCCTCGCCTTTACTTTATATCGCCGTTACTTAGTATTTCGATACTAGCCGTGGCCGCGCCTCGTACGTAATAATAAGCGTACGATTAATATTAATTAAAGTATCCTCCGGGTTAACCGTAACGCCGGTATAACGGGCTTATTATTAAAGTAAGTTAAATAATATACCGGGTAAACTTAATTAATAAAAATTAATTTTTAAATTTTTTTATTATACGTTTTTATAATCGTAGTTTTAACGAATTACTTAAACGAGTTAATAAGTTATTCGCGTATATTACGAGTTTAAAACGCGTTAATTAAAACTTACGTAAAGTTATTATTACCGTTACGATAATTTTTAACGTAAATACTTCGTTTTATAAAAGTACGTTTAAAGTTTAATAAAATTATAAAGTAAGCCGTAATAAACTCGTCGGTAATAACGTTTTTTAACGTTTCTTTAAAAAAGTATTAAAAATTATTATTATATAACTTTCGGTCTCGTTAATAAATATACGAATACGCTCTTTAACGTTATTAACTTTTAATTAAAAGTTTATTAATCGACGTAATTAATAATATTATTTATTTTAATTATTAAAAGTAATTTTTTAATTAAAGTAGTTTTCGAAATAATTTTAAATAATTTTCGAATAATTATAAAAAGTTAATATTATAATAATATAAAAAACCTTATTAATTAATATAAATTTATTATACTTTAATATTCGTATTCGACCGTACCGTAATCTTATACGACTTCTTAAATACGAGGAAATTATATAATTAATTTAATAATAACGTGTTTACTTTATTTAAGAATTTAAAACCATTAAAATTACACGTAAAACCTTTCTACCCACGAGTATAGCGATACGCTACCCCTGAATGGGTGGATCCGGTCGGAAGTGTACGGTGGCATTCAGCCACCGCCCATACCTCCCAGCCACACCACTTCTGACTAAGCAGGGGTGCGCGTATACGTATGCCAGCCACCGGTGCATTTATACCGACACGATTAGTGTTTGTCACCAAATGGCTTCCGGATTGTCAAAGTGAATATGGTAGTCTGCCAACCCCTACCCTCTTCCGCCCTTTTCTTCGCAATATATTTTTTGTTAGAGAAATAGACAGAGGGCCACAATGGCCGAAGATGAGTACAAGATGCCGAAAATCAGTTTAATGTCGTATTGTGATGAGTAAATTAAGAATGTACCGCCCTTTGCGGGGACCTTTTCATTTTTCGCGACTTAACATGCATTAACCATGAGTTTCCATGCATCATCGTAGACTGTCGCAGGTTCATGCCTACATTGGCTAGTACTTCTCGCTGGAATCGGTATCTCTGGTGTATTGGTAAATGCATAATGTACTCTATGATCTATCATGAGATTACGCCTCCGAAGGCAGCGTCGGCCGCGTTGGCGAGAATCTACCTGGTCTGTACGGCTTCAGCAGCGCAAGTGTCTGGCCCAGGATCTCCGTCGCGGCCAGGCGACCCATGAGGGCCGCCATCGTGATGCCGCTCATCATCACGCCGATGTAGACTGTGTTTGCCTCGTCGCAAAAACCAACAATGGGGCGTGTGTCTTCCGGAATGGGCACGTAGCCGACGGTCATCTCGTCCAGCTCGATGCCGGAGAGTGCGGGGACGACCTCGGCCGCGTTCCGCAGCAGTTGGTGGCCGTAGTCATCACTGACGTCTTCACCGTCGGCACCCGGGGCATAGTCGAGGCCGGTGACGATGCGCCCGTCTGGATTCTGCCGGATCGATCCCAGAGGGCCGTTGAGCACGCGGTGCAACAGCGGCGGCACCGGCTTGCTGTACGCAAGGGTGCCCGAGACAATGCGAAGCGGGATCGACACGCCTGCGGTCTCGGCGAGCCGGGCCGAGCCCGCGCCGGCGGCAAGTACGACCTTGTCTGCCTCGAACGTGCGATGGCGTGTCACGACTGTCGGCTTTCCCGCACATTTCGGGAGACGGCCGTGACCTCGACGTGGGTTTGGACGTCGACACCGAGGGCCTCCGCCCGCCGAAGCAAGATGGTAAACGTCGCTGCAACGTCGAGGGCGCCGTGGTCGGGCAAGAACGTGCCGCAGCCGACCGCCCCGGGGGCGCTGGCCGCCGGAGCTAGGCGCGTGATGTCGTCCGCCGTGTCCAGACGCTCGGCTCGGACGCCCCAGCGCCGCAGTCGCTCGCTGGTCGACGATAGCGTGTCAGCTGCTGCCTCGCCCGGCCGCGTCCAGTTCACCACGCCGCCCCATTGGATCGGCAGTGGCTCTCCAAGCTGCGCCTGTAGCTCGTGCCATTCGGCCACGGCGAGTCCGTACAGAGCGTTGAAATCAGGGTCGTCGACGTCTGCATGCGATGCGATCAGCATGGCAAAGGCCCCCTGCGTACAGCCGGAGCCAGGTGTCTGCTTGTCGAGCACGGTCACGCGTGCACCGCGACGCGCCAGATGGTACGCGATGGCGATGCCAACGATGCCGGCGCCCACAACAAGGACGTGCTCCCTTCTCTCCTCGCTTTCGGCGGCGCTGCCGCCCAAAGGTAAGGAGCCCATGTGGTGTGCCGAGGGGAGAGTCAGCGTTGTTGGCTGGAGGATCACGTCAAGGGTCGAAAATAATTGCTAGTGCTCAATTTCGTACACGTAGACGCACGAAAAGCATCAAAGCATCAAAGCATCAAAGCATCAAAGCATCAAAACATATAACCAATATAATATGCCTATGCATCGGCAAGGAATACAAGCTGTCAGCCAATACACCCCAACACCGGACGCTAACGCACTTCCCGCCTGGGAAACACCGAGAAGAGCGAGTACCTTATCTGGTCAGTCCGTCTTCCCGCCAGATAAGCACCAGCTCTTCTCTGCACAGCACTCGTTCGGCGAAAGCGCACTCCTGAGTAGCGGCAGTGTTCTCCCCCCTCGGCAAGAAACCCGGTCTCAGCGTTCGGACACTGGCTCTGTGACTCCGCGTGGTTCATATCTATAGTTCAGAGTTCACTGGCCTCTCTCGGTTTGTTGACGCTGGCAACGCTATACGCCACCACGCACCACGAGCATACTGTTCCGGGCGTTTCTGGCTCGCAGGCGAGGGAAGAAAAGGCCGGCTTGGCTGACCAGCCTCGTGACGGGCATGATGTCCGGCCAGAAGAGTAGAAGAATCTACGGAGTAGAGTTGCTCCTACCAAGTAGGGTCAAGCCCGTTCCTCGCATTAGCCCGTATCTTGATGAAAAATACCAAGTTGTAATGGACTGCTTGTCAAAAAAAAATCGATATAAGAAGAAGAGTCCAGAAACAGCGCTTTGTGGCAACCATATAGAATGTGACTGGTGTCTTTCGCTTACTTTGGCTGTGCAAGGTCGGTATACCGCAGCTCGTCTAGCCCGCCCCGCACGATGCACTCTGTACAAAGTCATTCAGTATATCCGTCGGAGCCATGTTTCCCGGATGTTATCTTGTGCTGACTTCTAGAAACTCTTGTGTCTTATTTCCCCGGTTTAAAACTGAGTTCGAGAGCGATATACCACTCGCCGTTTCGATATAAGCAAGGTCCTCGCCGTCAAAAGCGGCCTGCGTCTCAGCTTTGAGTGCGGCCAAGACCTCGTCGGCGGAGGCAAACTCCTTGTGCCAGCACCTCCGGATGGTGTCGGCAAAGAGCACCCCGTCCAGCGCCGGAAACTCCTGGCGCTCGAAGCGGGCCTCGACTTCGTGGTTGGGCAGCGTCTCGTACGGCGGCGCGCCCGTGACAATGTGGTAGATGCTGCCGCCCACGGCAAAGAGATCTGCCGCGACACTGGCGACCTCCTCCAGGGGCCGCGGCATGAAGTAGCGCGTGCTCTCGAGGCAGATGGCCTCCTTGTCGCCGAACGCGCTGCCGGACATGTCGATGATGCGCACGCCGAGCTGGTGGTCGACGAGCATGTTTTCCGGCTTGAGGTCCGAGTGCAGCACGCTGTGCGCGTGCAGCATGGCCACGCCGTCGGCCACCTCGAGCGCCCAGCGCGCGCGTTGCCGTTTCGCAACGGATGGCGCGTGCTTGGACAGGTAGTCGCGCAGCGTGCCGTTGGGCATGTACTCGAGCTCGATGCCGACGTCGTCGCCCGTGTCGTAGGCGGCCAGCAGGTCCAGGATCCGCGGGTGGCCCTTGGGCAGGTGGTTGTAGATCTCCACCTCGCGCCGCATTTCGTCAATGCACATCTTGCGCTTTGTGCCCTTAAAGGTCGGAATCACGGCCTTTCGCACGCGTGTACCGCAGGGCAGGAGCTCTACAAGACCCGTACCACCGCCGCTCACGGCGCGGTTCTAGAAGGGGGCGCGTGCCTCGTCAGTATACAGTACGCCGGTTGGACACTTCTTCTCCACCAAACCATCATGGGAAGATTGCTGCCTACATATCTCATGACCATCTCTGGGTCGGTGACGTAGGTAACTTTCCCTGACGAGGCAGCCATGGCCGGCGTGTGTGGCGTGTGTTTGTCGCGCTGTCGCGTTACCGATCAGTGTACGGATTGTGCTATGCGTTTCAGAGTTACAAGAAGTACTGTCCAGGACAGCCAAGACATTGTAGGTATTCAAATGTGTGCCTAGCTACTGTTGGCCAATAGTTACACGGCCGACTCCCCCCCTGCAGGACAATAGGAGCCCCGCGCCTCTGCTGCGGCGCACCGAATAACGTTTGATTCGGTATCCAAGTGCCCGCATTTGCGGTGAAATCTGAGATAGTAGCGGCGTTTGGACAAGTTTGTCATGATATTGATTTGGAAGTCCTGAGGGTCTAGACAAGGGAGAAAACATAACGAGATCAGTGGTTTGAGTGCCAATTCGTGAGTTGCATGGATTGAATAGGCGGCGGTATTTCCGAAGATGAGTCTTAGGTTTGATAGATAATGGCCCAAGGTGTTCAACATGATCAATCAAGCCTGGTGCTTTCTATATCTAGGGCATCTCCCACCTCATCCAACGGCCTTTCCTCTTCTGAACTCAGCGTTTCAGGGGGATCACAGATCTGTTCGTCATTTTCAATGATGCTACCCAATTTATAAGAAGGCTTGTAGCCTGCCGTCCTGGACAGTTCAACCCGATCCTTGTCCTTTCTTGTCTTCATCACCTCCGGAAATAGACTGTCGCAGTACGAGGCCGCTGGCTGTCTCGATCAAAGCCAGTTCTTCGTCGTCAAACGTCGCCAAGACCTCTTTTTTCTGCGACTCGAACACGTCGGCCGACGTCGCAAAATCACCATGCCAGCACTTGCGAATCGTTTCGGCAAACAACAGTTGCCCAGTCGCAGGGCTGATGCCGACCGTGTCGTAGTCTTTGCCGTGCTTCGGGTCGAACTCTTGGGTCTGCCCCGAGAGATCCGGAGACTCTTGGCGACTGTACCGGGCCTCCACCTCGTCGTCGGCCAGCTTGTCGTACGGACGGTAGCCCATGACAATGTAGTAGATGATGCTGCCCAGCGCAAAGCACTCGGTTGCCATGTTGACGACGTCCCACGACTCTCGCGGCATAAAGTAACGCGTGCTCTCGAGGCCCAGCACGGGCTGGTCGCCGTGGCTGGAGCTGCCAAAGTCAAAGATGCGGACGCCGAGGTTGGCGTCGACGCCCATGTTCTCGGGCTTGATGTCGGCGTGGATAATGGGCGGCCTCGAGGCAAATCCGCGCACGCTGGTGCAGCGGCAGCGAGTCGTGGCGGAGGCGGATACGAGCCTTGCGGTCGGCCTGCGTCTCGCCCTTTTCGAGTTCGACACCGCGTGACTGCTGGAACGTGAATTCGGCAAGGTACTCGTCGAGCGTCCCGTTGGGCATGTACTCGACGGTGATCCAGACATTGGTGCCGCCGTCGTTAAACGAGTCGCAGAAGCGCAAGAGGCGCGGGTGGTTTTGCGGGAGCTGCTTGTACACCGCAATTTCATTGCGTATCTGTTCACTGCACATCTGGGGGCTGTATCACCGTTGCGCGACAAACTTTTTCACCATCGTACCGCAGGGCGTCATATGGACGACTCCTGAAATGCCGCTGCCAATCATCCGGTCCTGGCGCAATCGAGACATGAGCAAGTTAAGCCATGGAAGTGGTCTTTGTGTGTTTGGGTATTTGGGCAACTACAACTCACGACATCTCGTTCGAAATCAGCATCGTCAATCTTTTTCGCCGTCATACTCTGTCGCGTTGTGTTCTTTGTATATGAACAGAGGGTTGTCCATCAAGAAAGCTTTGTTCTTTCTTACGGGGTGCGCTGCGCGCGCGCGTATGTTTGGTGGGAACGGTATGAATCAAGGGACGGGGAAGATGTGGCACGGCAAGCCGTGCCACGTCAGAATGTGCATAATGTGCAATTCAGGATCGTCTCACAAACATATGTTTTTCAACCGAAGGCGCAGTGCGAACGAAGGCGCCTGCGCAGCTTCGAAGAGGGGAATCATTGCTTGCGGCATGTCTCTTTGCTTGCGGCATGTCTCTTTTCCAAGAAAATAGAAAAAGAAAAAAGAAAGGCTGATTTTGTCCTCGCTGTTGAAGCCGCGAGAAGCGGCGGCTATTTTTGCTATTGCTAGAACCGGCGGCCGCAATAGCACATTCTCGAATCAATCGGTAATCTACCGGATTTCTTCTCTTCCTTTCTTGTTTCCCCGTCCTATATCATGAACTTTGATCTCCAAAAACCATGCTGCAATTCTCACACAGGTTCCGTTTCACGGCGTCGGGCTTGTCGTGGTGCTTAAAGCGCGACACTTCGTTGTTCCAGATGAGCTTCTTCTTGTCGGTGGGGAACGACTCAAGGTGCCACTTCGCCGCTGCCGTATTCATGTAGTTGTCGCCCTGAATGTTGCTGTCGAGATCCGTCTCGTGGCTCCGGAAGTTGCCCGACACGAAGGCCACACCGACCGCACGCTTGTCGCACGACGCCATGTCGAACGACTCGGGTCCGCCCTGGCAGATGCCGACAAGGAACAGACGCTTGGCATCAACGTCGCCCCGCTGTTTGACGTGGTTCGAGGGCCGGTGACAGCGTCCTCGCTCATCATCTTTGTATTTTCAAGGCGGTGGAGCTGTCTCGTACTCTCGCCGGTAGTGCGGGGAGAAGCGAGGAGAGTAGCGTAGCCATCCGTCGGCAAGACGCGTGGCACACTGGAACGGCACCTGTTATTTGGCAAAATAATACGGGCCCGTCAAAACAAACGGCTGGCGGGTTGCTGACGTTCGTCGGCTTGAAGAGGGGACAGCAACGGTCTCGCCCTGGGAAGGATAGGTGACCTTCTCAGTACTGTAACGACCATACCATGGACAGGCTAGATAGACGAACTAAGACTGATTATGATGAGCATTTTGTAGATGATGCCTCTTTTTATGGCTTTGAGGTTTTTGTTTTCAAGACAGGGCAACAACAGCTGATCCCTCACTACGTTATAGACATGAAGAGTGTCTTGCGTTCTGCAGTTCTTCCGGAACAATCTTGGCTGAAAGTCGGATTCGAAAATACATTGAATATCGCCATGACGGTATTAGTACAGGCGAAGCCAATAAGAGTGCCTCGCCCGACTCGCCAAGATCAACGAGGCCATCGCCAAAACGCCAACAACACATGTCCGAAAAAGGTGGGCAGCTCCTCAGTGCTCGATTTTTGTTAACGAACGTCGATTCCCTGTTTAAAGAAAAGGGTTTTTGGGATACCACAGTCAAACTACAAACCGGGACAAGTCTCTACGGGATTCAGGTCGGGGATGAATATGTATGAATCTGTCTAGTGCCACTGAGAACTTACAGGCATAAACAAAATGTCCAATCTTCACCCACGGACCTTGGTAAGCTTGCACCCGCTCCAGTCTGGACGTTTAGGTCACGCAATGGCCGAGGAGGAGTCATGTCAGCGATGCCAACACCATTGTCTTTTATAGAGCCGTTTGGAAACAACGAGACTGGCAGATCCCAAGCTCTTACAGCTCTAACCAGTCCTCTTGCCCGCCGCCGCTAGATGAAGGCATCGTAAAAGAATTGTTATTCGTCTTCTCAGCTCAATCTCACCTTGCGCTTTCTCCAGTGACACTTCTGGCATGAAACAACCGCCATCCTCCTCGTCCACCGATTAGCCGCCATTTCGCCGATTTCATACGGCTTTTTCTCTGACATAATGGCTGGATGACGTATGGGGCCATCTCCTGTCGAATAGTTTGAATAATACAAGGAAGGGAGAGTTGATCAATATCGCGACATAGTCCAGACGTGTATGTGTCACGTGAAACATCACCTGACTCCCTACGAGCACAGACTTTCGCACCTCACCCCTCCTTTTCTGTCCGCCCCATTCAGGACTGATTCCATGTTCACCCGAAATTTAGGACGATCGCTTCGCCGGCGGCGGGAATTAAAAGTCAAATTAACGAGTATGTGGAAACGGAACCCGCGCTCTGCAAACCGGTTTTCTGGCCCTTCTCCACCCTATCGGAGCGGCGGCGGGGGCGGGGCACGTGATCGGCAGGGACCAAGTCGGAAATTGACAATTGCCGCATAAAGAAAAACAGCAAGTCCGCGCATTCACCTTTTGCCTCTGCATCGCCATATCCAACTCTCACCATTCGTCACGCACTTTGTTCGCTCCTCCCGTCTCTCCATATACACCGCACACACAATGGGCTCCGCAGGCAAGACAGTGGACCGGCCGGCGCTGGCGTCCAACCCCAAGTACATCTTTTTTACCGACTTTGACGGCACCATCACCCTTCAGGACACCAATGACTTCATGACCGACCACATTGGCTTCGGCGAGGCGCTCCGGCGCAAGGGCAACGCCAGCGTCCTGAGCGGCGAGCGCACCTTTCGCGCGTCGTTCAAGGAGATGATGGACTCGATCCGCACGACGTCCTTTGAGGACTGCATTGCCCTTCTCAAGAAGAACATCCAGCTCGACCCGCACTTTGAGGCCTTCTTCAACTGGGCCGACGCCCACAACGTGCCCATTGTCATTCTCAGCGGCGGCATGGAGCCCATCATCCGCGGCCTGCTGAGCAACTGGCTCGGCGAGGACGCTGTGCGCCGGCGCCTCCAGATTGTCAGCAACAACGTCGCCGCGCGCGAGCCGGGCGTCAAGGACCTGTACAAGGATGCCGGCGGCTGGGAGCTGGTGTACCACGACGACAGCGCGTTTGGCCACGACAAGTCGATTGAGATCCGCAAGTACTCGCGCCACGCCGACGGCAGCGTCACGCCCGCCGCCGAGCGCCCCGTCATCTTCTATGCCGGCGACGGCGTGTCGGACCTGTCGGCCGCCCGCGAGACGGACTTGATGTTTGCCAAGGCGGGCAAAGACCTGGTCGAGTACTGCAAGCGCGAGAACGTGCCGTACACCGAGTTCAACGACTTCAGCGACATTGCTAAGGATGTCGAGGACATTGTCGAGGGCCGCACCACCGTCGAGGCTGTCATGGCAAGAAAGAAGTAGAGGATCTGGGATACAACAGCATATTGGAATATACAATCTCATCTAGAACACGGCAAAAATCCGTGACTGTTGGTTAGAGCATACAACAGACGGGTTGGCATAGAAGTTTGGAAGACATGGATGGACTCGTGTCTGCTTTGGATTGTATTTACGCATATAGACTAATAGAGAAATAGAGCAAAGGGCCGAACGGAACTGGATAGTTTGGGCGCTTCCACTCGATGCATTCGTAGGCTACATTTGTTGTTCACTGGCGGCCCGATGAACATTTAATGTTGAGGCGCAATGGAGCTCGGAAGTCGGCAAGATGTCGTACCGCATCAATGGCGCCGGGCAAACAATCGCTTGCTCGGGGCTGGTGTTGCATAGATGGCCTGGCTGAAGCCCAATTACACACAGAGTCATAAGCGCTGAAAACTGGCCAGGCCTGCTGGCCTCAAGTGAAACCACATGTGACTGAGGGCGGGACGTCGCTTGGGAGTTTTCCTCTGCTGGAAACGAAAGGTTACTTTACCGGGCGCCTTTGGAGATGTTCCGAAGAAGGAAGAAGTCTATATTTGGCCCACAACGATGTGAATAAGTTTACAAGCAAGTAAATATCTGTTCTCCTGATCTGACCAGGGCTGTTCCTCAGACTTGATTGTTGACTTGGCCAGACGTCTGCCTGGCGGCCGCATCAGGCCCGGCCCGCGAAGGATCCAGGACCAGCGCCTAATTGCGAGTCGCATCCATATTTGGTCAATGATGCGACAAGTCAAAAGGCGCAGCTAGGCGACGGCCCAAAGGCAGCCGACGGTCCAAAGGCACCTGGCCGCTGGTGCCGAGTGGTTGGGGGCGGCTGTGATAAGAGCATTACGACGGGCAGTCTCGCATATTTGCGCGCCTATTCAAAGAACAGGATAATAATCAGGGGCCCCCTCCATGAAAGTATCAGGGGCCCCCTCCATGAAAGTATCGTCTTTCCTTCCTGACCACACCCGAAACAACATCCACAACTTCACCAAAATCGCCAAACACTGACAATACTTCATCACACGAGATTTTTGTCAGACCCAGGTTCACCCCGCAAAGCATAACGACATGGCTGGCCGCGTTGCAGCACGCAAGGTGGTGGAGAAGATGGGCAAACAAAATGGCTACATTCCGCCGAACTGCTCGAAAGAATAAAGGTGCACTTTCCCGACGAGTATGATAATTTTGTGGAACCCATGGAGAATCTCAGAAACCTCGCAGCGGCGTCGGTCAAGACGTAGGTGTTCACGTTCCAGTCATTTGCATGGAGCGTCTCCAACTAACACAGCCAGTTTGGCTCAGAACCTCTATTCCAGCAGCGCCAAGTTCGTCTTTGAGCTGCTGCAAAACTGCGACGACAACCACTACACCAACCTGCCGGCAGACCAATCACCTAGCGTGTCGTTTCACATCTACAGCGACCGCATCGTCGCGTCGTGCAATGAAGACGGGTTTTCAGAGGCCAATGTCATTGCGATCTGCAGTGTAGGCCAGAGCTCCAAAAAATATGGTGGCCACGGCAGCAGTGGTGCCGATGGCATGGGCTATACGGGCGAGAAGGGCATTGGCTTCAAGTCGGGCTTTATGGCCGCTGAAGACGTACACATTCGGTCCGGCGACTACTCGTTCCGCTTCCAGTACCCTAAGGGCGACTCTGGGCTCGGAATGACGACACCCATCTGGACCGACCACGACGAAGGTGTGTCCGACAAGGAAACCCGTCTAACTCTGATCCTCCATTAGGAGGCGCCAGGCAATCATCCGAGAACAATTCCAGACAATTCACGACTCGATCCTCTTATTCATGCGCAAGTTGGAGCGAATCGAAGTCGTATTCTACCACGACGATGACGAGCTACCAAAGTCCTCCACTACATACGCTGTCGAGAGGCATCCAAACAATCAGACCACTGTGACAAAGTGTGCAAGGACGTTTGACGCGGGCGGCAACGAGCTCGACACCACCGAAATCGTCAACGACTACATCATGATCAAACATGTCGTCTCCAATCTCGCGCCCAACGACAATCGCACAGATATGGACGGAACGTCTAGGTCAGATGGCGTCGTGGTTCTCGGCTTCCCCATTGATGCGAATTCGGTACCTGTTCTCAGGAATGAGTACCTCTTTGCCTTCCTGCCCGTCAAGCAGATGGGATTCAAGGTGAGATGCTCCGGAGACCAGAGAGAGCACCAAGACGGTCAAGCAAACTAACCAAACATTACCTCGCAGTGTCTGATCCACGCCGACTTTGTCACGCAGGCCAATCGAGAGGACATTGTCACCACCTCTGAGCGAAATCAGGGCCTAGCCCAGGGCGTCGCCGACGCATTCATCAAGGCCGTTCTCTGGTTCCGAGACCACCAGGCACTGCAGTACAACTGGATGCGGTATCTGCCCCACGATGACGAGTACCCCTGGGGAGGCTTCTGGCAGGGTGTAATCAATGGCATCCGAGCAAAGCTGGCCTGCATACACATTATGCGCCCACTCCAACAAGACCGTCCTTGCCAGCTCATCTGCGACTCGCGACGACTACCAAACAGCATGCTGGACAGCGACGGGACGCCGCTGATTACAGACATCTTGCCAGCGCGCTATGTATCTCGGCTGTACAAGAGACAGGATATTCTTCTCTTGAAAGACTATGGCTTGGCTGAAATGTCCCTCGTTGAGTGGCTGGAGAGGGTCTAGCAGGACCTCGAGTCGCCCGACTCGATCATAAAGTCCGTTCTCAGAGAGGAGAGCCCGGATACGGTCGATGACTGGAGTGGGCGGGTTGCGGACTTGGTGGCCAAGGCATGCTACCCCGCGTCGTCGTTGTCGTCTAAAATGGCTCGGCAGCTTAAGATTGTTCCTCTCCGGAACGAAATGTGGGTCTCGATAAACTCGGGACGGCCCGTCTACTACCCGCATGTCAAAATGACCGACCCTAATTTGGACCTCGACATTCCTCCTATGTTGGACTTGGATGTCGTGGAAGCTGATGCCTCTTCATTTCCTTCGTGGGCGCGTTTGTTCGACATTCTTGGTGTGAAAGTCGCCTCGGTGTCCGTGGTCCGTGACGCCGTCTTCCAAAAGCATCGGCAGGCAAATTGTCACGGTTTGATTGCCCATTTCGTGTCACACCTGCAGTTTCTCTACAACACGCACCATCTTGGCCAGCCGCCCTATGGCTACAACGAGGTCTTGGTCGTGTGTAACGATAAACGACAAACAGGGCGATGCAGCTTGAACGACTACTACATTCCCGACAACACCCATACGGCGTGGAGCTTCTGCAGCCGGCCAATGGAGCCCCACTGAACTCGGAGTACGGCTGCATCCTGCATCAACTCTATATGCGAAATACTCCCGGCCTTCCCACACAACAGAGTCTTCCATGGAAAGAGTGGCTCCACACTTTCATCGGCGTGCGTCGGCATCTCCGCCTTGTGGCTAAAGATGGGAAGTCGCTGTCCAACATCTGCAATTACGTTGCTGAGCGCTATCCAGAGAAATTTTTGGGCTTCCTGCAAGCCAACTGGGGCGATGTTTTTCCCAACGTGGCAAATGGAAACTCGATACGTAAAGAGCTTGGCAGCATTAAAGTGTTATGCGAAACAGGTTGCAGAGTGCCCCTCTGCTCGGCTTACCTCCCACTTGGCAGCCTCAAAAAGCTGTGCCGTCCCTTTTTGGCTGACGAGTTTTTTCCGTGGCTCGACCTTGAAGTGGATGTCACCCAGAGTGACACCTTCCCCCAGCATTGGGAGCAACATGGCAAAGCGCTTGGACTAGGCTACAGCTGTACACCAGTGACGTTCTTGCTGGATGTGCTTCATTATCTTGCAAAAGGAAATGTCGATGCGGCGAGTGTCAGTGATCCAGAGCGGATCTACTCGCTGTATGTGCGTCTCCAGTCCGAGGTTCGAAGCTCAGCTTCCTCTGAGGAACAGGAGAAACTGCAAACGCAATATGCCTGCTGACTGTGGTGGCGGTGTGCAGCTCTGCAAGGGTTCGGACGACTTTGCACTCATTGACCGCGAGTCTCTGGCAAAAGCTTTCGCTGAAAAGGCCAAGTTTTTCGACTTTGACCTCGATGCTACCCGCCAGCTTCAACCTTTTCTCAAAAAGGCTAGCCTTGACGATCGCGGACTGTCCAGTCTGGTCGAGGAAATCACTTGTGTTGCTGGCGACGACAAACAGCCCATAGCATCACGCGACCGCGGCATTCGATACAAGGCCCGGGCTCTCCTCAGCGTTGCTGATTCTTTCAGGAGTCGTCGACTTGGTTCGTCACCAGGGAATTTGTATCGCTTGATTCTGTGTGCAAACACCTACGAGACAGGCAGCATTACATCAGAATTGCGTCTGCTTCAGGACGGCCGAACCATCAAGGTTCGGCGAGCTTCCGCAACGTTCCATGTTGAAGAAACAGCTGACGGGCTTGATGTTTGTGTTCCCCGGGATGAGGCGCTCATATTACAACAATGAGCTATTACAACAATGAGAAATAAATTACGTCGACAGGTTTTCCGGCCAGTTTATCTAAAGTCACCCCGTCTCAGATTCCGGAGGAAAATCCAGTGACATCTTCAGGAATGAACCTTGTGCCAATAGGTACAAACAGCCCAGATCATCAAGCTTGCAAGAGACCTCGTCCCCAGGACATAGCTTTTCTACATCGACCACTGCCACTTTTGCGGTCTGAAGTCTGTCGATCTCGTCTGGCATCATCTCCTGTAGCTCAAAGCACAGCTCTTTCTTTTTTGGCTCGAGGGGGGGGGCCTCTTTAGCATACTCCAGCTGGATCTCGAAGGGCGGCACTACGTATAACGTGGATGCTTGTCCGTGTTCGACCCGACCAGACATGCTCAAAGATGGTATAGGCGTTGGCGAAGAGACACCGAAATTTGGAAGAAGACCATTGGTTGGCTGTGATATGTCGACGCCAACCTCGGCTGGTGGTCCCGGTGTCATTTGGGCCGTTTCGGTTGGCTCGTTTGCTGTCGTGGAACTTGCTGAAATGCGAAAATTCGAGGCTAAGCGTTCCTGCAGTGGATCAATGGGCAATGGCGTGTCGGGTGACTGGAAAACGTTGGCCGAGGCTGCCTCTCGGACCTCCGTCATAGGCGCAGTCGGCTCCCTTCCGGTCTCTTCAAGTCCATTTGTGTTAGCCGTATCAGGGCCTGCTATCTCCTGGCCATTGCCTTCGTTATGGCCAACTGTGAGTAACGGCAGCAGGGATTGGCTTGATAGAAGCGAGGGAAGTGCTGTTAGAGTGCTTTCCCTTGGACTCGGATTCTTGGTTTTGGCTCTTCGCCGTTTCAGAGTGTCAATACTCGCTCGGACGATATTGGCCAACTCGGCATTGAAGCTCCTCTGCACATTAACATCCAGCATTTGGGGAAGTCGCCAGCCCGGGTACAGCTTGCCATGATGCCTTGATGTATACATTTTGCTGTGCGTTCGAAGAAAGACGCTGCAAAGGAAGCAAGCGTCTTTATTTGAGCGGACCACACGCGGCGGTAGCTGTTTGGTGGTATTGAAACTGCAGTACGTCACCAGCTGAATCTCGGCGTGAATCTTGGCCTCTGCGAGTGTTTTCCTGGTCTGGGCCTCAAACTCCTTGGCGGCTGTTGCGCGATTCGTTTCGAGATATTGAAAACAGCATATTCATTTCCTTTTTGGAGTGCCGCTGTGGTGCGCAAACCTCGTTCATTTTAACTACCATATCAGGTGCGTAGCCTTGACTTGGCTGAACATTGGCATACGCGGCAGGGGGAAGATCGACAACAATGATGCTGGTCCGACGTAACATTGGCGTAGTATCCTTGGCCATGCGGTAAAGAAGCCTTGCAATTTGATAGTATCGTGCGACCTTTTGGACAGTGTCGACGAGGCTCTCACGCAGTTCCGGATTCATGTCAACATTTGGTACGGCGCGTATGGTGTCGTAAAGCCCTGCTGTGTTGTGTAGACGGTACACGTCCTTGACTAAGTCTCGTAGGCGAGCTAGGACTTGATGCTGTGTCCATGCATCCAGAAGTGTCATGACGGCCTTCATGTTCGCAAGAAGCTGAGAAATATCCGTTGAGCCGTTTGTCTGACACTTTCGAAAGGACTCCATAGCTTGCTGTAGGGTCGTTTTGAGAGGCTTTTTAGATGTACCCCTCGCTGTGTCAATCAGGCGCAATCGGCACAGTATTCGCTGCTCACACATTTGTACAATGGCTGCGAAGATCTCATTTTCGATTCCCGGTGCAACTGGCTCCCATTCGCGGCCGTTTGGGGTCCCATCCAGCCCCGCCAGTGGTTGAACGACGCGTTCCATCCCACTCTGGATGGTCTGGAGGACGGTCCGGCCACCTCCATGACCTCGTTTGTTGATGGCCAGCAAGACTTTGAGGGAGTCCTGCTGGCCATGGTCTTCCTGAATGCAGACGGCCGTGACATTGTTGGGATTGTCCGAAATGCTCGACAAAAAGGCAAATGCACTGGCAATCAGGCGCTCCTGGTCAAAGGAGAGCCGGTAGTCGCCCGGCCATGCTGTCGACAACGGGGCGGGCTCGGTTTTGAAAGGTGGGTTGGGCACAGTATGCAGGGCATTGAGCAGAGCAATGTTCTCCGCGCAGGCCACTGCCGGCGGTTTTCTCGGACCGGGCGGCATAGAGCTATTGTTCAAGCTGCACAGAGGACCGGATGCTGGTAGAGTTATACGGAGCAGAGCTTCGATGGCAGGACTCTTTTTCCAACGCAATACGGCACGAGCTCACAGAGGCAAAGGCAGCCTACAGTACCCGCCCCGCGATCCCGTTTGCATACGTGTACGAGGGCTGCAGACGAGTGGTCGAAACAGAACTGCACTTTTGGAAAGAGGCGCGGGGTCTATCTATCACATTTGTCGCAGTACCTATCATTGGTTATTGTTTATCAGCAAAGTTGAATATGACGGGTGCCGTGTAGCCAAATGAGAACGATGAGAAACTGGGATCAAACGCCGCTCGTCGTTGGTCTTGGGATGAAGATTTGTTTACGAACGCTGGGCCCGTCTCGATCAATCACAACTGCAACCATGCTACTACTTGCTTTCTTCATCCAAGGTTCTTTGAATTCACTCTTCTTCTTTTGTTACTATCCTTTCATTTGTATTTGTCCTTTTGCTAATTTGCACTCTGTTTTTATGCAGATATGGTCATTTCAAAAATGCCTTCCACTCCTTCTTGAGGGAGCGAAGTCGTCCCCGATAAGCGCTTTGCCCCACTGTCCGGCCGCGGTATCGTCCAAGATACACGCACCCGCGGCCGCGAGGGTACATTCAAGCTGGAAGAGATGGGCGGACCTCCATCGCCATCCTTGTCCCCAACTAGCAGGCCGCCACCGAAAGGAGAACCGCCCTTGCTTGTCGACCGGATGCAAGCCATGACCTTGTCATTATTTTGTAGGGTATGTTGGAGGCTAAGGCTGGGCAGAGATTGGGCTATGGGAGGTTATGGGAATCATTTACTTTACTCTCGTCCTACAGTGCGAATAGCCCGGAAAATGTGAAGATAAATCTAGTCAAGGCTATTATTTGATGTGGATATCGTCTATAATAAAAGCGAAATCTAGGTATAAATAAAGAGAAAACAAAAGAGCTGGAGAAAAAGAAACATGAAAATATGACAATAAAACAATGAATAAAAAAACCAGTCGGAAAGCAAGCATGAAGTTGAGAAACAATTTAAAACCTGTAATTATCCGTAACGCTCCAAGCTTGTTAATAAATACTCTTGACGCCCAACTTTTGTTTTGCTTTACTCCCGCCGCTTGGCTGGGTCGGGCACGAGGTACCAAAAGACCAGCATCGCAGCAAACAGGCCGATCACAATGGGGTGTAACACAAACGTGCCGACGCCCTGCGCCAGCACACCGGTGATAAAGGGCGCTGCTGCGCCGCCGGCACTGCCAAAGGCCGCCATGGCACTCATGCCCGACACCCGCTCGCGGCGGCTCAGGCCCCGCATCAGCAGACCGGCGGCGCACGGGTAGACGGGGCCCAGCAGCAGACCGACAATGGACACGGCCACAGCGTCGCCAATGACATTGGGCACGAACCACACGAGCAGCTCAAAGACGGCGGATCCGACGACGAGTCCATAGACGAAGCGGCGGGGGCCGATCCGCTGGGCGGGCATGGCGAGGACGAAGCGGCGGGGGCCGGCCCAGAAGCCGGCGGTGATGTAGCCGACGGCCGGTTCGGTGCCGCCACGGTTGGCCATCAAAAAGGACGTGACCCAGCCGGCGATGCTGACCTCGGCGCCCTGGTACATGAACAAGAACAAGGCGCCCAGCAAGATGACACGCGACGAGGGGGCGGTGAACATGTCGTAGAGGCGGGCGGTGGCACGGTTTGTGCGGGACCTCGTCTGTGTCTCGGGCGCAGGCGTAGGCGTGGGCGTAGGCTCCATCCGAGGCGGAGGCGTGGCCGGCTCGGGTGTCTCGACCGGGCTCGGTTGAAGAGAGGGGCCGTGGACGAGGCGAACGAGTGCGCGGGTGTAGCAAAGGTAGAAGCAACGGCAGAGGCCGACTGCGAATGGAAGGGCTGCGGGTGGGACTGAATGGGCGAGAGGACCGGACGCTGGTCGCGACCGGTAAACTCGCGCACAGGTGACGGTGATGGGGCCCGCGAGCCAACACGCGATGGAGCGGCCGTCGACGGCTGTGAGGTGGGCTGGGGACGCTGCACAGGCTGGAGAGGGCACTCGCTCGAGGAAAAGTCGGCGAGCTGGATGTTGTCGGCCGGCGGAGACAATGGAACCGAGCCCTGCTTCTTTTGCTTCTGCTTGCGATCCCAGGGGAACGACCGGGACTGCTTTTTCTGTTGCTGCCGGGCTTGCTGCTGGGCTTGCTGCTGCACTTGCTGCTGGCTGTCCAGCTCGGCCTGTCTCTGCCGGCCCACCTGCCAACGCCGACGACGCTCGGCCGCATCCTGCGACGTCGGCGTGGCCGGCGTCGCTTCCCGCACCTCGCCCCAGTCCTTTTCGTAGCCCGCAAACGTCCAGGCCGACAGCACGGCCGTCAAGACGCAAATGCTAAAGGGCAGCAGGTAGTACCGGCCAAAGACAATGGCCGACTTGCCGTCCATGTTGTCCGCCGCGCCCGTGGCCACCACAATCGCCGTGGCCACCAACGGCCCCGAGATGCCGCCAATGCCATAGGAGCCGTGCATGATGCCGAGGGCCATGGTGCTCTGCTGCATGCCCGAGCAGTAGGTGTTGCCCATGGCCACATTGATGGCCTCGCCGAGGCCCACAAAGAAGAAGCCGGTGACGACGGCGGGGAAGGGCGCCACGGTCGTCAAGAGCGGCACGTAGCCAACAGCCATGATGAGCTGGCCAATGCACAGCGTGCGGGCCCGACCGAGACGCCGCTTCATCGGGTCGACCACGTTCGCCGCCATGATGGACCCAAAGGCAATGGCCACAAAAATCAGAGAGACGACGCCGTAGCCGATGCTGTAGTGGTGCTCAATGTACGGCAGCAACGCACCCGCGGCGCTGTCGTTCAGTCCGTCGTTGAGCGTGGTCAGGGCCACCGTGGCCATCCGGAACGCGTTCTTGCGCGGCCGGAACATGCTCTGCAAGACCTCGACGCCGTTCTCGTCGTCGTCGCCCGGCTCGTCGCCGCCCAGGCCGGTGCGATGGCGGGCCGTGTCGTCGGCATGGTCGCTGTTGATGCTGCCGTCACTCCCCTCGTCCTCGGTGACGGGCGTGACGGGTCGGCTCCGCTCCAAGTCGGCGGCGTCAAAGGCCTTGGTGGATGCCTTGCGCTCGAACAGGATGTGGCCGTCGTCGTGGTCTGGGAGCAGAGGGACGGCCGGGTACGTCCTGGAAACGGCGCGGGCTGGCCGGGCGGGTATCTGGGTGTCGGCGGAGGATGAGCTGGCCATGTGAACAGATGTGGCGGTCGATTGGCCAGTGGTATGGCCAGTGGTGTGTCCAGTGGTGTGTACGGTTGTGTGTGCTGATGTGTGTGCCGTCGTGTGTCCTGTCGATGACGATGATGTCGGCCCGACGATTCGATTGTGACGAGGGACAGCATCTCGGACTTATAGACGAGAGTCGTCGGTGAGGGGACAGAAAAACTGGTGACAGGAAGACTGGTGTTAAATAAGATAAAATGGGGTGAAAGTATGTAAAAAATAAGTAGGAATGGGCGAGTTATGAGGTGAGTAGCAAGAGAGCCGGGCCGTCTATGCCCCAGCGCCCATGTCCGCCCGATACAGGACAAGGAGACGCGCGGAATGCGATATAGGAGACGTTGTGGAACACAAGGGTGAAGCGGTGTCCTCTCCGCTTTGTGGTTCAGGTGTCCAGGTGTCCAGGTGTTCAGGTGTTCAGGTGTTTTTGTCAAAGTCAAAATTTGCCGGGCCTTGGCTGTTGTGGTCCCGTGGCTGGGACACTGGTTTGCCCGAACAAAAAAACGTGTCGGAGTTGTTTTCACGATGTTGAGGAGTTGTCATATGAAGTGAGGGGGTAGGGTTAAGTGGAGTGAAAGAATACGAAGCAACGTACTATGTATTATTAGGAGAACAACGAGTGCGAAGCGAGACGAAAAACAGAATGACAAGCTCTTTACCGACTCTTCTCCTCCGCCTCGTTGCGTTCTTACTTCTTTCTTTTTCCTTTTTTTCATCTTGGAGTGGCTTTGTCACGTCCACACCTCCCAAAGTCAACGACTACTATGTACGACTACGACCTAATGATCGTGGACACCATGTTTTTTGGGGGTAGTGTGTTCACCCCCCTAACCCACGGACACGATCCCATCCCTCTCGTTGGTAGCACTGCACACCCCGTAGCTTTATTATCCACCTACATGTACTGAGCACAGAATTGGGGTTAATTGTCTCTTTTTGCTCACATGGCAGAGACGTGCATCGGCGTCAATCGACCTCAAACTCCGACAACAAGTGACGACAACTCCGACAGCCAGTAGGCGGACAGACAGGCCCAGACAGGTGTGGGCAGGTGTGGACAGGTATGGACAGGTTAGAATAGGTAAGAAGTGGACAAGGCAAGGTGTTACCGTTACTCATTCGGTCGACTGTGGACTCTTCCTCTAGTTTGCCGTTCCCTTTTGACAGTTTATTGCTTTGCTTCAGGGCCCGTGGCGAGGACCGCCGCCGATGATCAACGGATTTGCTAAAGCAAAAGGTAGCTTGGGCCCACATGTTCTTCTCCGTGAGGGGACTGTCCGCCTTGTGTGGTTTTATTTTTTGATTTTTTTTTTTGACTGTCGGCTCTTCAGTCTTCGGGTTTCCCCTTTTTCTTTTTCTTTTGTCCTTCTCGACCGTCTAGCGCCGCCCTTTTTCTAAAAAAAAAGAAGAAAAATATTGTTCTAGGCCCCGTCAAACAGTCCTACTGACTTGGCCCCAGGGCCCGGACACAAGCGCCGGCGGACCATTTCCATGGAGGGGGGCGTGTGTAGTTGTCATGGACTTGAGCGTGCTCTTGCATCAACCATGCTTTGCATCATGTCTGATAAAGAATGTGACGAGAAGCAACGAATCAAGGGCCACGGCAGGTGCAACAAGGGATACAGACGCCTTCTATTGAAGAAAAGCACTTCGGTTGCTGATTGTGCACGAGCAACGGGGAAGCAAAGAAGATGATAATAATAAAACGAAAAGATTCTGAAAGGTTGAGGCCAGGGGCTTCCGTCTGTCTCTGCTCGAGTCGGTCCGTTTCCTGTCAGCCACTCCTAATTTCTTGCGCACAAAAGCCGTTCCCTTATCGGGGAGCGAAGGGAAGAATGCAATGCATGATGTGCGTACAAGGTACACGTCCTCAGTACATGTAGAGACGAGAACAACGCAAAAAAAATGCGTAAAGTGAAAAGAGGTGGCCGAAAAAAGGAACAAAAAGAAAGGAAAAAAAACCTTAGCCCGTCGTCGCCTTCTGGTGTACAAAGAACGTCGTACGGGTTGCCCAATACAGGGCCCCAAAACTGGCCCGGACTTTCCCAATCGGGCGATGCCGCTCGACTCACACCGTTTATCCACTCTGACATGCGTTTTTCGCTGTATATTGCCTTCCGCTCTCGCTGACCTTTGTCTTTTTTTTTTCTTTCCTTCTTCGCCTACCTGATTTCATGATCTTTCCTGTTCGAGCCAACCCCGTTGATGGCGGGCAATATCTCGCCAGAAGTTCGCAAGAAACGCCGTTTCTTGAGTCACACTCTGTTCAATTTCCCTCTTTTCTCTTTTTCTTTCTTCTTCCTTGTCTCCTCCCCTTTCTCTGTCCTGACCAGCCACAGGAACGGGACTCTTGTGACCATGCATCGTGAATGTTCACCCCCCTTTCGTCGCTGCAACCTTGTTGTTTTCGCACCCAAATCTTTTCCTGACAAAAAGCTTCTTCTTTCTGCACAGCGCTGCGTCTGACAAACACGATATCTTTCAACTTTACCCCTCTTTTTAGACCATGATCAACTGGACACGTTTACTCGCGATAGGCGACACAGTTTATAAATTTCGTCTTCAGCTGACCTCCAGAATCTTTCCCGGTGTCGGTCTGGGCTGGAGTCTCGTCTCGACTCCGTCCTTTTGATTGACAATACGGGCCTGCCGGTCAAGTCACAAAAGTGAGGGGAAGCTGATCGGCCATGTCGTGACGACGATGCTATCCCTTGATGAATCCGTCGCCTCCTGGACTCTTGTCGCTGTGAACGACCCCTCTGTGAAGGCGTGAAGGGTGTCGAAACAATTGTTGGTGCTCCCAATGGTCAAGAGGCTATTCTTAGAAGGTCGGTCTATCTACCGGCTGACATGCAGAACAACCTGGGGCGTCTCGGGATGCATTGTACTGAGTAGCGTTGCCACCACAGGGGGACGGGACAGCGGGGGGGCACGGGAGAAAGGCTGCACAGGCTGCACATCAAAACAATGCCCCCCAAAGAGGCTGAAGCTTTCTCAACTACCTTTAAAGAACGGTCCAGTCACCATTCAGGATCGACATGTTGGACGGGGCCGAGAGGGAAAGAGCGAGGGAGGCTCCAGCTAGCTCGCGGGAGTGGCCCGTGCATGAACCTCCAAAAAGAGTAAGAAAGAGTGGGGGTTAATTCAGGGCCTGTATTTTGTACCTTTTTTTTTTTTTTTTTTTTTCAAAGAGCCAATAGCACGCCGCCAAAAAATAATTGGTAGAAAAAGTCGCTATCTGTAGTACACTGTATTCTGACGGTGTGCATTACGTGAAAAATACAGTGCATTTGGCCGTGTATTTTGAGCTTTTGTGTGCCCCCCCAAAAAAAAAAAAAAAAAAGGTTCGTCAACATCAAACACTGTCCAACAAGGTATCACCGCAAGGTATCAGGACCAGGGAAATCTCCTCAACAAACCCGCCACGCATCCAACATGTCCTCCGACGCGACATTCGAGCCCGAGGTCGACGTCAACGGCACGACGCCGCCGGCCGCGCTGACCGCCACCCAATCGCTTGCCCGTGTTTTCATGGCCGAGGGCAACGGCCGGTACACTGTCATTCTACCGGACAGCAGTGCCGCTCTGGCCTTGAAGAGTGGCGCCACCGACGGCACCGAGCGCACAAAGGAGAAGCCGGCAACAAAGGGCGGCAAGGGAGGCAAGCCCGCCCGGGGAGGCAAGGGCAAGCCCGCCCGCGGCGGTGCCGTCTTCAGCGGCATGGGCCGTGTCGGTTGCGGCGGTGTCGGACGGTGCAACGGTAGCTGTCTCGACCGGGGCGGCACGACCTGCAACGGGGGTGTCCGAGGAGGAAGTGGTGGTGGTGTGCTGGTGCTGGAGCAGCCACGGAGCCAGAAGACGGTGGCCCCAAAGAACCCAAGGAAGCCAAGAAGAACCGCGTGCTGGTGGACCTGCACTCGGCATTCCACAACACGGTCCGCGTCGCCCGGCACAGCGTCGTGCTTGTTGATCTCGCGAAAGCGCCCGAGAGCCTGAAGAAGGGCAGCCGCGTTGTGGGCACGATTGTCAATGTGGTGCGCAACCCGGATGAATGGGCCCAGGCGGACTACTGGCCGTACCCGCCGCCGGCCGCGGCCGCGGCCGGCAAGGCCAAGGCGGGCGACTCGATGGTCGGACAGCTTCCGCCCAGCGATTCAGAAGAGGAGTGAATGGAACGGTGGTGGAGAAACCAAGTATATTGCGACAACTCTCGTACGCCATCTCACGCGTTCTTCTTCTCCTTTTCGTCCGCCCGCACAACCACCGGGTACTCCTCCGTGGCCCCCACCACACCAGTCCGACCGTCACGGCCATTGCGGCCACTACAACGCCCGAGCTGACGGGCGTGCTGGGAAACACGTTCCAGGCCCACTCCTGCGCCAGCCACAGTCCGTACTGCACGACCGGGTGCGCACCGCTGCGCCACAGCAAAGTACGGCGTCGTCCAGGCGAGGTAGGCGTAGAATTGGTAGTGCAGCGAGCGGGCGGTCAGCAGGCCGACCAGATTGGCGGTCAGCACCGTCGTCAGAACAAACCGAGGCGAGGCGGCACGCGCAGACAGCCGGGCCTCGTCAGCCTCGGAAAAGGGCGACGAGAAGCCGAGGCACGGCGTGGCAAACGACACGAGCGACGGCACAGAGGTCACACCGGCCGGGCGCAGCCATCGCGTCGCGGCGAACAGGACAAGCAGAGCAGCATGCATGCCCAGCAGGCCGGCCGCAAAGGGCCTGCTGAGGAACACCGCCTCGCCGACAAAGCGCCAGTTGACCGTCCACTTGAAGAAGAACTGGCGCGACAACTCGAAAGCGCGGCCGAGATAGCCTTGCGGGTTTTCGAGCAAAAACGGAATGGCAATGGCGAACTGGACCTGCAGCAGCAGGAGAGCGAGACGTAGCGCGCCCCGGAAGCCGCGGCCATAGAGCAGCACAAGGCCGACCGCGGGCAGGCTCAACAGCAAGCTCATCTTGGTGCCCAAACCCCAGGCATACGCCAGCAGACCGAGCGACCAGTACCGCTTCTGAAAGAAGAAGAGGGCAGCCCACAGGCACAAAGCGGCAATGCCGTCGTTGAAGCACCGGAGCATGTAGATGCTGTGCAGGCGTTTCGACAAGATGAGGAGGGGCAGGACATATGGGGGTGCCTGCAGGCAAGATACATCGTTAGCTAGGATTCATAAGGAAACAAGGAAAGGATCAAACAAGGACAAAAAAAAAACACACCCTTGCGGCCCAGTAACAACCCATGGCGAAGGCCAGCGCAACCAAGTAGATGCCCGCAAAGATTTGCTGCGCCAGCAAAATGTTCTGGCCCTCGTCGGTCACGTAGTAGAGCCCCGTGTACACCCACACGTGCGCCGCCGGGTACACCAACGGACCCGTCCGCCGGCCATTTGCGTGTAGTCGCGCTCCCCCGACACGAACTGGCCAATTTGCTCCATGTACGCGACCCAGTCGATTTCCGTGTAGGGGACCTTCCAGATGACGAGGGCACAAAGAACAGCATCGAGGGCGAAGAGGGCGAACGGAAATCAGGATGGAAAGCGAGCTGCGGCCGTTCAGGACATCAAATACGAACTGGACGGCTTGGACGTAGAGAGGAGGAGAGGAGGTCGAGGGTGCCGAAGCCGAAGCCTTCGGCGGCTTTGTCGGAGGTGCCATGGTGGCGGGCGTCGAGCAGAAGAGGGCTTGGCCGTGTGTTGCTGTGTATGTCAAACTGGAGGATTGCAACCGTCGACCCGTCGGGCAGTCGTGGATGGCGTCGTATGTGCACAGCTGGGGCGAAGCTGGGTCGATGTTGAAAGAAGAAAGTCGAGGAGAGCTTGTCTCGGTCTCGCTTGTCCTGAGAAAAGTCGCGTTACGTCGTACTGCCGTTGGAACATTTTAGTGGGGCGCGCCCCTGGCTAACAGTGGCCACGACACCCCAAACTTAGAAGGTACGCTTGGCTTCTGGCAGCACCAGCACGGCAGGAGCGATGGACATTACCATCCGGATAATATGAGACTGTTATCATCTGATTAAATCTTGAAGAATATGTGGCCAACGTCAATCAACAACTGTCGCTCACGGTTTTTCTCGACAATGCTCAAGAACTTTGTGCCTCACGGCGCACCCGCCTTGCCTGCAACAATCTCGCTGACCAGCTCGACCACCCGCTTCGAACACCCGTACGAGCCCTGGTAGCCCCAGCCCGCGTGGCCGTAGTTGTGCACAACCCAGAATTTGCCATCGCCAGCGTCTTTGGGCAGATCGAACTGCTCCGACTCGAGCCGGACACCACCCCGCCGGTACGGCCGCAGACCCACGCCGTGCCGAATCACACTCAGATCGGCTGCCGTCTTGCCCGCCGCCACCAGCGTCGGGTGCGTCGCCGCAATCCGTGTCAGCAGCCGCAAAGCCGTGTTTGGATCGGGCTGGCTCTCCCAGTTGCCAATCTGGTACGTGCCGCCAACGACGGTGCCGCCGCCGGCTGCCCGTGTCATGTTGTACAGGAGCTCCATGGTGGGCGGCGCACCGTATTCGTCGTCCACGCTCTCGCTCGCCAGCATGGGGCTCAGCTCGTCGCGAATCACGACGACCTGGCCACGCGCCGGCTGGACAGCGCGGTCCATGACGCCGCCCAGACGGCAGGAAAGGAGGCCTGAGCAGTTGACGACAATGGTCTCGGCGTGGTCGAGACCCTCCGTCTTGGCCGTGGTGCCGTCCTTTTGCACCGCCAGGGCCGCGTACGACGCCGCCTCGGAAATGTGTTTGAGAACAGCGCGCCGCAGGACGACACCGTGCTTGCGGCACTGGCTGACGAGCCACGGCAGGTACAGTGCGGTGTTGATGCAGACCGATGTGAATTCGGACGCCGACGCGTACCCGGGCAGCACGTCCTCGGCCGGCAGATCGCGGTAGTCGTCCATGAGCGTCTTGTACCACGGGTCCTCATCAAAGAGGGCGTCCGACAGCACCGGCGCCTTTTCGTCGCCGGCGGCCACGGGCGGTTCCTTTCCCTTTTCCCGCCGCAGGACCAGTGCCTTTTGGAAGTGGATGCCGGCCTCGGGCACCTCCGCCGCCAGCCGCCGCAGCTCGGGCCACGTCTCCTTCTCCCACTGGCTGCCCGGTGCGTCGCTCATTCTGCGTGCGTTAGGCCATGTCATATTGTCTGTCGTTGCGGGTGGCGGGGAACATACGGCAAAACGTTGGCACCGGCCCAAGGCGATGTGTATTCAATGTCGTAGTCGCCCGGCATGTGGCGGGCCACAATGGTGACCTTGTTCTTGGGATCGCGGGCCAGCAGCAAAGCAGACGTCAAGCCCGCGACGCCGGCGCTGCCAAGGTTAGCGGAAGCCTTGCCGATGCGACGGTGCAAGTATCAACGTACCCGATAACAACAATGTTCGGCATTTTGTATGTAACCGTTTGAGTGTGGAGTAAATGCTTTGATCGAGACAAAACAACAATGGCTCGTGAGATGGTTTCACTCTTTGACAATTTTGTAGTTGCCAACTGTCGTCAGCTTCAACGAAACTTGACAGTCCGTCAAGAGTCACCGCGGATCGACATTGCCTTTTTGTATTAATACTACATAGATACATGCTTTTGCAGCTCGGCACAGCACGCCCCAAGCGGAGCGATACGTACTCGCAGGAGCATGGAGTAGGCAGAACATGTGGTGAACAAAAGTGGGCAACCGAGACCAAGCCGGAACCAAGCTGCGATAAACAGCGATAAAATACGACGTACTCTTTAGCATCGAGCTAGCAAGCCCCTCCTCCTCAACTTGGAGAAAGATAGCGACGGACAAAAACCAAGCCATGCTAATTCCCCTTACAAATTTGTCAAGCCGACGCCGGCGAAAACCGATCAATATGCGCCTAAAATGGTCCTTGGAGAAACTCCAAAATACCCCAAAAACTACACACAATCAGTACGGGACGTGCGGGCCGCCCGTAGCGACAGCGCCAGCCATCGCCAAAGTTGTCTGGACATTGTCCGATATTTTGGAATGGTGCGATGCTAGTCGCAGTCCACTTAGGACGTAAGAGGAAGGACGTTGCGCCATATCGACAGACAAACGAGATGGTACAATAAGACGGCTCCCTCTTCTTTCACAATGCAGGCAGAGACCAACGGTTTGTGGTTTCGGTCAGCGTTGAGTTACGGGCATTCAACACGACTACCCGGCCAGGCTGGAAGGGTGTCTCTCAGCCGCACCTCTTTTGATTCTTGAGGACTCTACATGGCGGCAAACCGTTCACGGCAATCACTATGGTGGCCTTGTTTAAGGCTGTAGGCTTCCATGGTCTAGACCTGACAGTGAACAAGACAGAAAATATGGACGAAAAATGCGTCCGGACGACGTAGCATTGACGCCCTTCTCGTGATTATGTGCATCCTGAATCCTTTGCTGGAAGAAACAATGCTGCTGCTCATGACGAATCAGCTTCTTGACATATTATTTTCATACTTCGACTTCATGGCATTGCTATGATGTGCCGTGTCTAAAACCGCGTGGCTAAAAATAATGAATGCAAAATCTGGGTTCCCTCAACGAGGTCTTTTGTTTTTCAAAGAAAACGAGAAGCGACTCTCCTGCCATCCTGGTTCCTAGTTGTTCTTCTTAAGAGCCTCCAGGAGCTTCGCGGGCGGGTCTTGCCGGTAGCCCTTGGGGTTGTTCTCCACCCACCGCCACAGGTCGTTGCAGGCATCCTCCATTGTCAGCTCCGTCTTCCAGTGCAGCTCCTTGTTGGCGAGCGCCGGGTTCGCCGTCAGGTCCAGCACGTCGCCCGCCCGCCGCGGCACCACCTCGTACGGCAGCTCCCGGCCCACCGATGTGTTGAACGCCTTGATAATTTCAAACACCGTGCTGCCACGGCCCGAGCCCAGGTTCCACGTCTTGAGGCCGGGCGTTTCCTCGCGCAAGTATTTCAGAGCCGCCAGGTGGCCGCGCGCCAGGTCCAGGATGTGAATGTAGTCGCGGATGGCCGTGCCGTCCCGCGAGGCGTAGTCGTCGCCAAACACCAGCAGCTTGTCGCGGTCGCCCGTGGCCACCTTGCCCAGCAGGGGCAGCAGGTTGTACGGCACGCCCTGCGGGTCCTCGCCCATCAGGCCCGTCGGGTGCGCGCCGGCCGGATTGAAGTAGCGCAGCAGCGCGCCGTTCCATTTCTGCTGCTCTTCGACCGGCTTGCCGGCCTTCTTGGCGTTGGTGCGCTGCGCGTGGACCTGGTCGGTGATGACGTCCTCGATCATGGACTTGGTGCGGCCGTAGGTGTTGGTGGCGCCCGTCGGCACGTCTCGGGGATCGGGATCATGTTGGGGAAGCGCGTGGCGTCGCCGTAGACGGTGGCCGACGACGAAAAGACAATGTTGGACACACCGTGGCGCTCCATGACGCGCAGCAGCGTGATGCTGCCGCCGACATTGACGCGGTAGTACTCCAGAGGGATCTCGCCGGACTCGCCCACGGCCTTGAGCGCCGCGAAATGGATGACGCTGTCAATGGCCGGGTGCGCCTTGAAGACAGCATCGAGCGCCGCCTCGTCCGTCACGTCGGCCTTGTGAAACGCCGGGCGGCGGCCGCTAATCAGCTCGATGCGGTCGAGAGCGACCTCGGACGAGTTGTAGAGGTTGTCGACAACGACGACATCGTAATCATTTTGGAGGAGCGTGAGCGAGGTGAACGAGCCAATGTAGCCGGTGCCACTGCGAAAAAGGGAGGAAGGGTCAGTCCATTTGCCATTCGCAGCACTTTTGCATTTGAGGGAACGCAGCTCTTCATGCGCCGTCCTCCTGCTTCTTGGTGGAGAAGCTTGGAGAGCTCTGTTTGGAGGGGCGCAAGGGGCTTGGCTTACCCAGTCACCAGCACGGTTCCGACGACCATGGTTGCAGATGTGTGTTGTGCGAAAGAAAACCGGGGGTATAAAGAGCCAATTGAATTATTCAGGTCACAAAATGTGAATCTGAGAGAAGTCTCACGAAAAAAGGAGACAAAACAGCAGATCCGAGATATAAGAAAAGGAAGGGGCGAAGCAGGCGCAATGAAATGAGAAAGAGAAGGAGCTACTGCGGGGGTTCCGTTGAAGCTGTAAATTGCCATGCCCGCTTTGTTACAAGCGCCCGTCGCAAGAGGAACAGCCACGCCGTTCAGAAATTCTCGCAGTAATACGCATAGAGCAAAATAAGAAACGTTAGCTTGTCCCACACCTGTCACCAGTCTCTCCCTGTCCATATCAACGTGCAATTATCCAAATAGATAAAGCCACTGCCTCATCAAGGCAGCCAAAACGTGGGCGGCCCACGGGGAACACGGGGGCACCGCATAAAGTCCCTGGAGAGCACTTGGGCCATCGTTATAACGGGGCGACTCATGCGGGCCAAGCTCCATTCACTCGGGGTAATTCACGGCCGCGACTTCCCCGTCCAAAAGCCTTTGAATACGAAGTTCTGAACAGATCCAAGAAGGAGCGATGCAGCGTTTTTGTGTGTTCTGGCCCAGCGCGGGCGCATCGCTCCTGCCTGCTGTTTGTTCTCCAGCGGGGCTAGCACCAAAACGTGGGGTCAACCGTATCCGGCCTAGCACTGTTCTCAGTCTCAAATCACCCATGGGAAGGAAAGCACGGACGCGCCGTTGCTTCTCCTTCCCTTTGCGGCAGCGACGCGTTGACCAAGTAATACCAGCCTTCTGGAAAAAATAGTGAAAATAATGAACCGATAAAACACCAAAACATAAAGACGAAAAGACGAAAAGCGAGCTTCACCGACCTTACCCGGTTCATTGGCCCCAACCACCCCGGCGCACCACACAACACATCACGAACCATCCCTCTGTCTCTGCCTTGTGCATCGTCACGTCGAGACCTCTTCTCCGACGGTGCGCACGCAAAACAGAAGCCCAAAAGAATGGCAGCAGGCTGCTGAGCTTGCATTGTCACTCCTCGTTTCTCTTTGTTTTCCTTTCCTTGTTTTTCTTTGATCGGTGTGGTCATCTGTTGGTTTCGCCCTTTGACCCCAACAATTTTATTTTTGTTTTGTTTTGCCGAGTTCTGCCTCCCATTCACGAGCCTCCCTTTGTCTACCAACACCCTGCCGCTTGCGGGAAACTCGACAACAAAGAAAAGACAACAAAAAGACGACGAAGACCCCTTGTACGCATCCCGACTTCTTTCGCCTCGCGACGGGACGGGACTCTAGCTGTCAATGATTTGATGCCCATACCGATAACGAAGGTGCTTTTCGGATCTGTATCGAATTTCTTTGAGCTACGTCGCAAACAGTAGAACGCGTTCTGCATTTATGCAGCGAACTACGAAACAGCATCACCAATCCAACTTGTTTTCTTTTCGCATCCCGACATCTCGCCCTCTTCCACCCACTTCATGTCGTAAACATTGCGAACACGGCCTCAACATCACAGCACACCCCCATAATGCCTCCCAGACGATCCACACGCGCGACCTCGTCGAGCCTGCTGTTCGACGGCAGCTCAGAAGCCGGCGGCCCGCTCGACAGCTCCCATCTCGACAATGTGCAGCCACAATCCGTCCACACCGCCGTCGGCCGCGGCATGTCGCCCGGTCCGGCCAAGTACAGCTCCGCCTACGGCTCGCCGCCCACGATCTTGCCTACACGACAAAACGTTGCGCGGCAAAGGTACAACTTTTCGAGCGCGCTGAGCCATGTCGTCGATGCGGTCGAGCAGGACAACGAAAATGACGCACGCGAGCGCGCGCAACGCGAGGCCGAGCAGCAGCAGCGGCTGCGATCCGAGAGCGAGCGAACGCAAGCAGAGCAAGCGGCGGCTGCAGCACCACCACCACCATCAGCGTCAACGCGCCCAGCAGACGAGACGCTCGAGTCGGTCGAGCTTGTGCGAGAGCCGGCCGGAGCAAAGGACTCTGAGGCGGCGAGCGTGTCCGACCAGGGCGCAAGGCGTGAGTTTGTCGACCCACTACCAGAATTGCGTATCTTGTCTACTAACCACATCCTTTTTTTCTACCAAACAGGGCGTAGAGCGCAGTCTGCTGCAACGACGCGGTCATCACGAGCCTCCACAGAGACATCACAATCACGCGAGCAACGGGAGCAACGGGAACGACGGGAACGACAAGGACAACGGGAACAGAGGGAGTCGTCACCAGAGCTCGACTTTGCCGCAGAAGAGCAGCTCTTTGCCGAGACACGAATCTTCACACCGGTCGTCCCAAAGCGAACCGCAAGCACCAACACGGGCGTGGTTGCCAAAACATCAACTATCCTTCAGAACATTCTCAACTCGGCGCGCCGCATCAAGCCGGCCACCACCCACGAAGAGCCCGACGACGAAGCCATTCGCCAGGCTTATCCCCAGTTTCGCTTCATCCGCCCACGGTCCGACAACCTTCCAGCAAACGCAAGCCCGGGGACAATAGCAGCTGCCGAAGCAGAGCAGGAAGCGGCCCGATCCCAAACTGCCGTCAACGAGGACCCGCCAGCGGCAGAAGCGGTAGCACCAGCAGAACCAGCATCAGGTACACCCAACGGTGCAACGCGTCGCGGCGCCAAGTCGATCAAGGCGCGCGTGGCTACTCCAGCAGCTTCGGCGGCAGGATTCAGCATGCGCAACAGCAAGAGCCTGTTCAAGCCGTCACGCGACCCCTCCCAAGACGAGCTTGCCTCGAACGATAACGACGATGTCGAGACGGTTGCGTCTGCAAGGAGTCAGCTGAACCGGAGGCGCCCTTCAAGATCGCAGTCCCAGCCAGTGGTGGAGGCGGAGAGACCGAGGGCAAGTACAGAGGAGACGGAGGTCCTGAAGCCAAAGTCGGCTTCTACTACACCCGCCAAAGGTATTTGGAGTTTCTTTGTGGGTCTCGGCCGCCTAGCAAACGTTCTGGCCATGGTCATCACGCTGGTTGTGCTCGGCCTTGTGGCTCTGCGCGTGTTCGTCGTTTCGACATCACCGGCCGAGCTCTACAAGGGATACCGGGTCGACAACCGTCTTCATTGGTACGGCAGCGACTGGCGGAGCAATCTGCGCCAGCTCGTGCCGTTTGCCCTGGTGCACCCGCTGGGTGCCATTAGCGATGATGAGTTTGCCCGCATGAACGGGCTCATCCTCAGCCATGCCAACGAGATTGCGCAGCTCAAGCATGCCGACCGCTTGCACAGCGACGCCCTCGCGCGCATTGGCCGCATCTTGCCTCACATCGTGCACATGGATCTGGACAGACACGGCCGCCCCGTGATTGCACAGGAGTTCTGGCACGCTCTCAAGGACAACATGCAGGCCGACAAGGACATCTTCACTCTGATCTGGAACAAGGACGGCTCAATGGCCATCTCCGACATCCAGTTGACGGCGGTCAAGCGCCAGCTGCAGTCGGCCGGTCTTTTAGTGGACCCCAACACCAAGGACACCAAGGCCCTTTCGGTCGCCGATGTGGAAAGTACGGTCACGACCACATTCTCCAGGCACTTCGAGTCGTGGCTGCGGCAGAACCAGAAAAAGGTCCAGGACATTCTTGGCACACATGCGATCCAGGAACACACGACCACGCCTTCTCCGCCCACTGAAATTGACTACAGCGAAGTTGTCGACCGGCTGACGGACAGCCAGGTGGCCAAGCTGGCTCACTTGCTTGCTGCCTCGCCGGGCGCAAAGCAGGTTCTTGTGTCCCGTGAGGAGTTTTTGCGGCACCTTCAAAATTCGTTTGTCGAGCACCGAGTCGAGATCAAGGGCGAAATCGCCGATCTGGAGGCGCAGGTGGTGGACGCGGCTCGCGTTGCGGCCTCTGCTTTGTCGCTAGCACAGAAGTCACCGGCCGAAGCGCCTTCCGTGACAACGGGTGTTCCCGGCCACAGCGGCATGAGCAAACGCGAAGTCACGGCCCTCGTCGACCAGCTCGTCCGTCGGATCATCACGGATACACAACTCGAGGCCATGGCCCGGGGCAAGATCAAAGCCCACTGGGACGCCGACCTGATTCAGCAAGTCAACTTTTTGACGCAACACCACGGTGCCACGATCAACCACCACTTTTCCAGCCCGACCTACGAGCCGCCCAAGCCTCTGCTTCACAAATTTGGGGCCAGCGGTATCGGCCCATCACCCGGTCTGCCCTACCCGGCCGCCATCTTCTTACCGTGGGAGCAGGACGGCGACTGCTGGTGCGGTGCCACCAAGGGCAGCAGCAAATCGCGGAACCCTTTGGGCTACAGCGGCCCGGGCCCAACAGACATTGGCATCAAGCTGGGCCTGCGTATCTTGCCGCAGTTTTTCGTCCTCGAACACATCAGCGCCTCGGCCACACTCGACCCGGGTGCCACGCCCAAGGACTTGGAGGTCTGGATCCAGATTACCGACTACGCCCAGCAGCGGCCCCTCCAGGACTGGAGCATGAGCCAGTTTCCGGACACCGACGACCGTGAGCAGCTCTTTGGCTACGGCTTTGTCAAGGTCGGCGAGTTTACTTTTGAGACGACCAAGGCCGGTGGCGTGGCCGGCCGGGGCGGCGGCGACGCCCAAATCTTTCGACTGCCTCCCGATCTCGAGACGCTCGACGCCATCACCGACCAGGTTGTCATCCGTGCCACGTCCAACTACGGCGACAAGGACCACACGTGCTTCTACCGTGTGCGGATGTACGGCCAGCACCGGCCGGATGTTGTCGGGTCGTGACGTGGCGTGCCTGGGGCATGGCCATGCTTTTTTTATTTTGTCTCGTCTCTCTTCTCTTTTCAGTTTTCGCTTTCTCTTCGTTTTCTTTGGGCGCAGGATGGAAAAATACCCTAGCGAATTGTTCGGGCACACTGGGTGGCGATTTTTTTTTTTTTGTTTTTGTTGTTTTTGCAGCTTCTGCTGTGTTTGCTGCTTTTGCTTTGTTTTCTTCTCCTTTTGTCCGTTGAGGACGGGCGTTTGGTGCATGGTTTGACTTCTCGTTCTTTGTCTTTTTTTTTTTTATATATATAAATTTTCATTGGCATTCAATGCATTCATTTGCACCCTCAAATTCATACGCTTCCGATATGCACACGGGACAATGGGTATATATTCTAGGTCCCATCTGCTATTCCAGTTCCTCCTTAAAAATGTTCCAATTCGTATCCAAAAAAAGTCGTAAACCAAACATGTGAGCGACTGACGACGACCGACGGCCGACCTACCGATTACACATTCGCATCGGAGCCGGCACCCATCGCCCGGTGGCCGGTCTTCTTCTCGTCGGACACGTCCAGAGCACCCGACACGTCCAGAGCACCCGACACGATGTTGCCCGTCTTTTCGTCGTAGCCGCCGTACCGGCTGTCCTCGTACGCCAGCTGCAGCTCGTCGTCAATGGCGTCGCCCACCTCCATCCACTTGCCCGTCGCGCTGCACGCCGGCACGGGCCAGACGAGGCAGAGGAGCCAGTAGACGCCAAACGCGACAAGAAAGCCGCAGAAGAAGTTGAGGTTGTAAATGTACGTGGCGCCCACGGGCACCTCGCGGCCAATGGCGCCGCGAAGCCGACCACGTTGATCAGGATGCCGGCAATGTAGGCCGCATAGGCGCGCCAGTGGAAGCCCTTGAAGAAGTAGTAGGGGCTCTCGGCGCGGCCGTCGTACAAGCCGCGCACCTCCAGATAGCCGCGGCGGACGGCGTAGTAGTCGGAGACCATGACGCCGGCAATGGAGGACAAGAACACCGAGTAGGCGGACAGGTAGGTGGTGAACTGGTTGCTGCTCGTCAAGAGCGTGTAGGGGCACATGGCGAGGCCGACGGCGGCGCAAATGTAGCTGCCGCGGCGGATGTTGATGAAGCGCGGCAGCAGGGCCGTCAGGTCCGTGCCGGCGGACACGGAGTTGGCGGCAATGTTGGTGCCGAGCTGGGCGAGGGCAAAGGCCGAGGCAATGACAAAGACGCCGAAGCGCTGGGCGGAGCCGCCGTCGGTGATGAAATGGTCGAGCATGTCCAGGGGGTTCCAGATGGGCTCACCGTAGATGACCTGGGACGCGGAGCTGACAAAGATGCCAATGAAGCTGGTGACGCCAAAGGACACGGGGATGGTGACGAGCTGCGGGAACAAGGCGGCGCGGGGCTTGCGGGCGAACCGCGTGAAGTCGGGGTCGTTGACAATGAGCGTGGCAAAGTTGGCAATGCTGCTCATGATGCCCTTGACAATGGTCCAGCCCAGTTCCGAGCCCGACAGGGTCGCCTTTTGCTTGACGACGGGGCCGGCACCGCCAGCGCGCACCAGCGTCCAGATGAAGAAGGCAACGCCGGCGCATGGCACGAAGAAGGCCTTGACGGTGAACAGGTGGCGGATCTTGTGGACTGGGAACCAGAGCGCGGGCAGCGAGCACAGCCAGAAGATGAAGAACGAGGCGTAGTCGGCCGTCGTCGTGCCCGAGTCGGGCGAAAAGGTATTGTGGATGGTGTCGCGGTCCCAGCTCTTCCAGATGGAGCGGATCATGAGGTAGACACAGTTGCCGCCAATGTACGACTGCACGCCGTACCAGATACAGGCCATGGCCGCGCGGTTGAACACGGGCCACAGACTGCCCCAGATGCCGAAAGACGCACGGTTGACGACGGGGAAGCCAATGTGGTACACGGCGCCGATGCGGCCCGTCATACAGACAAAGTTGGCAGCAATAAAGTAGCCGATCCACACACAAAGCCACGACTGCCACCAGGACAGGCCGTCGTAACCATGGAGCCGGAAATCATCCACGTGTTGATGTTGAAGGCGTCGCTGATCCAGAAGGCGACAAAGTTCCACGAGCCCCATTGGCGCCGGGCAGGTTCGACGGGTTTTAAGTCATGGTTTCGTCAACTGAAGGGACGGAGGTACATGATTAGCATTCTGTAGCATGTGCGATCGTACCATGGAGCACAATCGCAAAACAAAAAGATGGCGGTACTTACCATCAATTGTGTGGATGTCAGACCCGGCTCGGCATCTACGGCCAGAGACTGGACCAGGCGTTGCATCCCATGTCGGCGGTGGTTGTGAGGAAGACGGGGGTGTTTCGGTTCTTTTTTGTATAGAATAGATTGGCCGTGGTCGTCTTTGAAATAAAAGAAAAAACGGAAATAAAGGAAATGTACAATAAAAGGCAAATCGTATGTCGTATATGTTGCTCCGTGGCTGTTGCTCCGTGGACTGTTGCTCCGTGGACAGCGCCAAATGCAATGATCACCAACAATCAAAAGTGCCAAAACTTGTTAAAGATGTTAAAGGGAAAGAGAAGACAGCTCGAGGAGAGACCGACTTATATGTGACATGAATGGAAACTACATCGACTGTATCGGTCGACTTGACGGATCATATTTGCCATTTCTTTCGACATCACTTTTGACAACAGTCGATGTCACATAGAAACTTGTATCAGTACGCATCGGCCAAGACCCGTCGTTTTCGTGGCCTCGCAGGCGCTTGATCCTTTTTGGGCACTTCTGCCCGTCGTTTTTGCTTTTTCCTCTTTTTCCTCTTCTTTTTTTTTGCTTTTTCTGCTCTTTTTGCCCTTCATATTTTTCTCTCTTCCTGGTCCTTTCCCCGCAAAAAGTTCTCACTACCATCCAAGAACGATCAAGTCGAGTAGCCTTTCAGTAAGATACAGATCCGTAGTCGACCAGCCTGTCTCGAACTAGACTCGTACGAGGTACATGTTATTGTCAATGAGAATTAGTGCACAAAACTGTATTTCAACGTGCAGCCGCTTTAAACGGGTGGAAAAGGCAAAAGAACAACTAAGATAAGGCACTACTCCGTACTAGAAGCAAAATCCCTTGGAGTGGTCGTATCCATGGCGTCACGATCAGCGGGGCACCGATCGAAGACTCTGAGCTACGCACTCCCTACGCATACAGTACCAGCCTCTATTTGGCGTAGCGTAATGTTCAGTTGGGTGTGTGAGCGGTACTTTTTGTTGGATTTTGGGGGTACAGCGTGTCTTGGTGGACGGACTTGGCGCGGACTCGAGATCTTTCCTCTCTTTTGTCCCATTTTTATTTGCCTTTCCAAAACATAATAAATTTACTTCGCCTTCGGGACTTGATAGGGCCATTAGCCGATAAGAAATACAATAGTAAAGGCCCTTTTCTTTTCTTTTTCATCGACGTTATCGGCAAACTTTATCTCCATCTCCCTCAAAAGTCATCTTATCTGTCAAGGGGCCGGCCTCGCTCCTTGTCGTCTGGTTTGTCGTTCGTTCGGGCGTCTAGGTCGTCCAAAATCGAATCACAGCTCGAGTGCAAACGTCGCCAAGCGTCGTGACAAAAGTAAAGTCGTAATGCCAACCTGGCTGGCTTGCGTCTTCGAGCTGTTCATGGTCTCCCATACTATGGAAGACGGGCTCAAAACGTGGAGGCTCAAATGGGGCCACTTGTGGTGGTCGGGCAAAGCGAGACAAGAGTCGCAGGAAGTAGAGAAAAGAGCGCAAAACAAGGAGAGCTCGTAAGAAAAGTATCGGTCCTCTCCAATGTGCGATAGGTTCGAGAAGAAGCCGTGCCGTGTTTTGTTGTGTGTTGCCTTTCGGTCAGTAAAATTGCGTACTCCGTAACTCCGTATTTCTGGGTCCTGACAGAGACTTGTGGCGAAAAGGGCAAGTCCTTGCGGACGTTGATGCGGCGGGCCTTTTACAATTATGTAAGACTCGTTTGAAAGCACGTGGCACGATGGACGATCACACGTGACGTTCTAGAGACTCGGAAGGCGGTGAACACTATTGTCTCCACTCCCTTTCCATATGTGGGGGCAGACACAAATACTGCCGTCCTATGTTTTTTTCTGCCAGAACCAAATATTTTTTTGAAGTTGGAGATGCTGAAGTTCGAGATGCGAGATGCTCAAGACGACTGCCCTCTAGACAACCACAACAGCGTTGTCCACACACACACTCACAATGGTATGTCGCCTGCCGCTTCTTTTTAGGTGCCGCAAGCTGAAACTAATCATGTCTAATGTGCCGTTTCCAGAAAGTCAAAGTCTTAAATCGCTCGACGGCGTCGTCGCAGCACCAGCAGCGCAACCACGACCCGGCGCTGCACCCCTTTGAACGAGCCCGCGAATACACCCGTGCCCTCCAGGCCGCCAAGATGGAGCGCATGTTTGCGGCTCCCTTCGTCGCCCAGATCGGCGTCGGCCACCAGGACGGCGTGTACTGTCTCGCCAAGGACCTCGAGAACACGGACCGCCTCGCCTCTGCCAGCGCCGACGGCATCATCAAGATCTGGGACCTGCCCACACGCGAAGAGACGCAAAAGGCCAAGGCCCACGAGGGCATGGTCAAGGGCATCTCGTGGATCAAGACGCAGAAACGGCCGCTACCTGGTGTCTTGCGGCACCGACCGCAACATCACGGTCATGGACGCTGTTTCGGGCGAGGTCACATCGGGTCTCGGCGACTGTGCTTTCACCTCCGTTACAAGCCACCGCACCTCTCCGACTGCTGTTGTCTCTGGCTCGTCCCGCATTTTCGTGTACGATCTTAGCCGGCCAACACCGACCGTCTCCGAGACGCTGGCCTGGCCCATTCCGTCGACACCGTCAACACGGTCCGCCTCAACCAAGTCGAGACCAGTTTGCTGGGCTCCTGCGGCAGCGACCGCAGTCTCGTCTTCTACGACCTCCGCACCTCCTCCCCCATCCACAAGACCGTTCTCAACTTTGCCTGCAACGACCTCGCCTGGAACCCGCAGGAAGCCTTCAACTTTGCCGTCGGCTCCGAAGACTACAACATCTACCACTTTGACATGCGCCAAATGGGCCGTGCCCGCAACATCCAAAAGGGCCACACCGGTGCGGTCTTGTCCCTCGACTTCAACCCCACGGGCACCGAGCTCGTCAGCGGCTCCTGGGACCGCACCATTCGCCTCTTTGACGTCCGCGCCGGCCAGAGCCGCGACATCTACCACACCAAGCGCATGGCCCGTGTCCACGCCGTCAACTTCACCCCCGACGGCAACTATGTCCTGTCGGGCTCCGACGAGGGCAACGTGCGGCTGTGGCGCGCCCAGGCCGCCTCCCGCCAGGGCATCAAGTCCACCGCCGAGCGCCAGAAACTCGAGTACGACACCACCCTCAAGGAACGCTACCAGCACATGCCCGAAGTCCGCCGCATCCTGCGCCACCGCCACCTGCCCAAGGTCGTCAAGAAGGCCGACCAGATCAACACCGAGATGCTCAAGTCCATCAAGCGGAAAGAGGAGAACCGCCGCAAGCACAGCACCAAGAAGGACGACAAGCGCACCGCCGCCCGCGACAAGGTTGTCTTGGCCAATGTGGACTGAAGGGGGTTGGAGGCCGTTGCTACGCGATTTTTTTTTCCCTTCGCATTCTCCTACCCGTCTTCCAATGCCGAGCCGAGGAGGTGGCCGACCAAATGGTAGTCGGTTTGTTTATTCAGCATGTATTTTGTTCGGAGGTCTTGCTACCACCATATCACAGACCAGACATGCCGTTCTTTGTGTCTACCATTGGGGCCCAGGAACAAGCCGTACGATGTACCTAGCGGTGCACGGCAAGTACCTAGCGGTGCACGGCATGTAAGAGTCTGGGCACCTAGAAAGGCACATACGTCGTCCAACTGGAGACGACAGTCATAACGATACCCCAAAAATCGAGGGATTCCTTAACATAAAAGCGTTTATTTTAGTATCAATCACATGGGTTTTCAACGGGTTTTAAAACATACAGACCTTTTCGGTTCGGTTCAGTGACGTTTTACTGCATAAGTTTTATTTTCTCTATCTTTACAGAGACGTAAACAAATGAGATTCTAAAGCATGGGTGGATCTTGCGCGGGAGAGCCAAGCCTGTGCCTGCCGGTCTCTTTTTTGCCGGAAAACAAAAGTAAAGGACGAGTTGTCCTGGCTTGTGAGAGCACCAACCTGCAAGGCCGACAGGACCGCAATCCGCTCATATCCAAGGAGCCATTTGTAAAGACAGCTGGCCAAATTTTGGACATCAACGGGACTCTGGGCTACTTTGAAGGTGATTGTGCCATCGCACGACAACATGATCTGACCTCCACGTCCAACGAGCACATCCAGGAACCAATGCGTGGTGGCTCAACCATCTGACGAAGAATGCGTCTTGACAAAGCCATGCAGCAAATTGCTAATGTAAGTTCGCTGACAGATACTACTTCTTAATTTTTCGTGATCTCGCTGGCAAGTTCAGACAGCCTACAAGATTGTTCGTGTCTGGGGGATTCGCCGACATCAACTGCGGCTTCTGTCCAACTGCTGGCATGGCTGACCCTCTCCGCGTCTGGTTCCAACAGCAACCGGTGTCCAACGATGTGGATCAGGCAGCGCTTATCAACTGCTCGCCCGAGGACGGTTTTTCAGGTCTCGACTATGTCGTATCCACGGCTGAACGAGTGTTCGCCTGAGGCTGGTGCTCCTCTTTGTCAACAACTGGGTTGACCTGGACGGCATGGCTTCGTGTGCCGCAGCCTATGGTGGCTCTAACGCGCCCGTCTCATTCGACTTTTTTTTTCCCCAAATAATGACCGCGCCCAGCGTGTCCACCGCGACTACGATGTACGTTCGTGTCCTTGTCAAACGCTATCGCAACTCGTCTGTCATCTCTTCGTCGCAGCTGTGCAATAAAGCCCCGCGATGCGGGCTGTGACCCGGCCGTTATCTACAACTGGGCCGCCAACGTCTCGGCATACATGAAGCTGCCCGATGCGGACCCGCACAACATGGTCTCGCTTGGCGACGAGGGGGTGGTATGGACCCGCTACGGGCTTTCCGTGAGGCCAACGACGCATCGGACCACGCGACCGTCCTTTGGTCGTGGCAGCAGGTGGTTCTCAATACGAGCTTGGCTGCCGACCAAGTGTGGCAGTTTGGCCCAGCGAACTTGTCGTTTGATACGACAAAAATGGGTGATGACTCTAGTGTGCATGCTGACTGTGAGCCAGACGCATGCCCAGGCCATGCTGGATAGGAAGGTGGCTGTGTAATATGCTGTACTTGTTCTGATCTCTCGATAAATCCCGTAAATGATGAGAAGGATACAGTCTGTATTTGGCTTACTTTAAGAGTTGTATTATGCTCATTTTAAATCCCTATCTACTATGATATCTCGTATCAAAGAAAAGTAAATCTCTCTCAGCATCTTTGAGTATCTAATCTGTTTTTTTTTTTTTATAATCGAAAAACTGGATGTCTTTACTCATATCTCAGCGTATTTTCAGTTTAACCGGTTTAATTCAAAAAGAGGTAATTTTCGCGTGTTTAAAAACCTTTTACACATTTATTGATTTTTATAACACGAGAGCTAGGACATGCTTTGACATGAAGTCACCGCGTCAACACAGCCACTTATTCAACTTTTCTTTACTCTTTTGGCCGCTCGGCCAGCTTCTTCTCCTTGCCCTCACCCTTGGCCTTGCCCTCGCCCTTCTCGCCCTTCTCGCCCTTGCCCTTCTTGGGCTCTGGTGCCGGCTTCGGCTTGGGGTTCGGGTTGCCGGCCCACTGGAGCCGGCGCGGCTTCATGTACGAGGCCAGAACCTCGTCACTGACCGCCTTCCTCCGCTCCTGGAAGTCCTCGACGTTCTTCTGCAGCACCTCAATGGCGAGCTTCTTGAGCTCGCCCGTCAGCAGGTCGCCCTTCTTGTAGTCGTCGTAGATCTTTTGCAGCTTGGCGTCGTCCTCCTCGAAATAGGTGAGGTAGATGTAGGAGACATCGACGTCCGGGTTGCCGCCGAGCGCGCGGTGCTCCTCAATGGTCTCGCGGCCGCCGCTGAAGGCGTGCTTGTTGATCTTGTTCTTGATCTGCTTGGCGGAGTCGGTCATGAAGATGGCCGAGTTGGGGTTGGACGAGGACATTTTGCCGCCCGCGCCCTGCAACGCGGTCAAGAACTTGGAGTGGATGAGGGCGGGCTTGGGCGAGGGGTAGCGCATGCGGTGGGAGTTGTCGCGCAGCAGGCGGAAGTAGGGGTCCTGGTCGATGCCCATGGGGATCAGGCAATCAATCTTGGCAATCTCTTTGGTGCGGACCTCGGCGGGGGTATCGGACCAGATCTCGGGGTACGACGTGGCGAAGCCGGCGACGCACTGCACGGACGGGAAGAAGATCTTGCCGACATTGGAGCTGAAGAGGGAGAGAGAGAGAGAGAGAGAAAGAAGAAAAAAGGTCAGCAAGGCCAGCATACGTTACACAGTGTCTGACATGGTAATGCCAATGAGGGCAGATTGCCTGCTAGGCAGGGTGGTGACTCACCTGCCGTCGAAACCAAAAGCACCGCGGACCTGGTTGTAGGTGACCAGCCGCGAGAACTCCCAGGCGTTCATCAAGAAGTGGTTGCTCAGGTACTTGAGATCACTGTAAATAAACGTCTTCTTCTGGTCGAAGCCCAGCGCAATAATGTCGCGCGCATTGTCCATGCCGTACTGCAGCGTGTCCTCAAAGGCGAGGCCCTCCTTGAACAGCGCCTTCTCGTCGTCGGTCAACATGAACACCAGAGGCACGTCGAACACATCCTGCAGCCACTTGGTAAACTGCAGCGGGATCGTGTGGCCCAGGTGCAGACTGCCCGTGCTGGGACCGCGGCCGGTGTACAAAAAGAAGGGGTCGCCATGCTCGTAACGGGTCAGGATGCGGTCAAAGTCGCGATGGCTGAAGAAGAGGCCGCGCCGCAGCCAGCGGTGTGGTTTGTGGCCGGTGACACGCTCGAAGCGCTCGAGGAGGGCATCGTCAATCAAGCTGGTGGCCCACTTCTTGCTGATCGCCTCGTAGTCAAAGGCAAGAATCTCGCCGTTCTCATCGACGCCGCCCTGCACCGACCAAGGGTTGATGTCCTGGTCGGCAGCAGCAGCGGGAGGCGCAGGTACGGCGGCGGGCGCCGTGGCGTCGGTGGCCATTGCAACGTGTGCGGGGTTCGGTGCGGGACGGAGGGGTAGTCGCGGTGCAGTGGAGTGCAGCCCAGTTGGCCAAAAGTCGTCGTGGAACAAGAATGTGAAGCTTTTCGCAAAGTCGAGAAATTTACTGGCTATCACGAGAAATTCTGTGTCACTCGCGGGCCGTGGGTCGTGCCTGCCAGATTAAAGTTGCCCCGCGAAAATATAAAAAAACGCGAGGGGCAGGCACTCCTTGGCTCTTGCACTTTACTAGAGACAGAGAGACAGGGCGCAGTGGGGCTTACAGGGGACTAGTTCGTCGTTGGCTCTGCCGACTTTCAGGGAAGGCGATCACGTGTAGTTGTGTTGAAGGGTCTCGAATATTGACAACGAAGATTTTGAGAATGAGAGTGTTCTCTTTACTATCTCTTACGACAAATTTAGTTGGAATAGAGACAGTCTCTGGCTATGCGCCATATTGTCAAGAACGTCAAGAACGCCGAGATGCGTTACGCCAAAGGAGAAGAAAAAGAAAATATGATTAGGCTCTTTATGCGGTTGATTCCAAACTCCCGTTTTGATAACAAGAAAACCCTGAGTGACACAAAATGGCTTTTGATAGATAGCAGGCCCCTGGAAGCCTGCTGTAGCCATAGCCCTTCCATCCACCCTACTTCTTACCGCGGTCGCGGCGGCCGACCTGGTGCAGCCGCAGCTTCTTCTGGAAACGGCCGCCCACCGTGTTGTCCTCATGGCCGGCACTGGCACCACTGCCACGCGGACCGTCGACCGTGTCAATGCCCCGCTTGCGGCTCTTGTCCAGCATGGAGCGAGCACCACTGGCGCCACCGCCGCTGCCGCCCTTGCGCTGCGTCAGGCGGTTGATCCGATCCACGCCCTCGCCCAGGCCGCGCCACTCCTCGCCGCCAAAGCTCATCTGGCTGCTGCCACCAGCCTCGGCCGCCCGCTTGGCGCGCTCCTTCTTACCGGCCTTGGGCATACGCACAAAGTTGGCCTCTTCGTACTCGCGGCGGTCCTCCTCGCGCTGGCGTTCCGAGGCAGTCGTCGTGTGGCGGCCACGGCCAGCAATGTTGGCACCGACACTGAGCTCAGCCATGGGCGCGGACGACAGCTCGTCGGCAATGAACTCGTCCATGGTGGCGGACTTGAGGGGCCGCGAGCACGCTTCTCACGGCGGTCGGTGGTGGAGAGAGGCATCATGGTCGGGGCGATCTTGGGCGGGCGGTAGACGCCACCAGCACCCTCAGAAGCGGCGCCCAGCTTGGACTTGGCAGCCGCAGCCGAGGCGGTCGACGTGGCCGGGCGGACAAATGCGCCACGGTTCGGCCGGCTGGCAGAGACTTCCTCCTCGTTGCCAAACGCAGCACCCTCGTCCTCGTCCTCGTCCTCGTTGGCCTCGGCTTCCATGTCCGAGCCAGACTCGGATTCCGAGCCAGACTCTTCCGCCGCCGCCGCCTCGTCGGCCTTTTGCTTGGCTGTGCGCTCAACTTCCTCGGCCGCCCGCAGGGCCTTCTCGACCTGGTAGCGCAGCTTGTCCTCGAGCGGACGGACACCCTTTTCGAGGTAGAGGCGCAGCTCAACGAGCTTCTTGACGACGGACTGGCCCAGGTCGGAGTTTTCGAGCGTCAGGTCGGCGTCGCTGTCGGTGGCGGAGGCCACATTGCGCAGTTTCAGCAGTATTAAAAAGACCATGTGCTCGAGGTAGCTGAGAAGGAGCTCGTTCTTGACGTCGAGCAGCGAAAGGCCGTCTTCGGGCGGCGTCAGGGCCGACAGTTTGGGCGTCGCATCGGAGACGGAGACAACCGACTTCTGCAGCGACTCCAAAAGCTGTGGTAATGTAGATGTCGCCATTGTGTGTGTGAGCGAGGGTGTGTGGTGACGGAGAGTTGTGTTGTGTCAAAACGAGTCGTCGTTGTCGAGATTGTGCAGGAAGGTTTGGTGTATGCTTTTTTCCCTGGCAGAATAACAGCGCCTGTAATTTTTTTCTTATCGATAACGTCTACAGTGGATACCCTCCTGTACGATAAGGAGCCCGCTGTAGGTGACCCCAATAGAGACCAAACAGTCCAGTCCGCTATTGAGGCCCGGTTTGGCGAATGACTAAGCTGACATTGCGCTAACGGTTTGGCTGGCTGGGTTTCGCAACAGCGCTCCTTCCATGCCAGAAACGGGCACAAGCTCCAGGCAGGTACGTAAGAGCAGGGAGCTGCAGAAAGGCCAACATCACCAAACGTGTCGTCTTACACCATAGCATCGATCTCGACAATCTTTCTCCCAACGAGCTCACGCATTACAACCCGCGCGACAAACCCAGGCGAACACGGCGCTCCAAACGTTTATTATTGCACTCGCATCACAAATTGATGACAGCTGCGGGCCCACAACGCTGTGCCACAGCAGGCGACTCTGTTCCGTCTTCCCCCCCTTTAAAATAGCTTCACGAGGCACACGATTTGCTTGCGGCCAACGAGCGGTTCCTGACGTTCCTGAAGATCTCCCGGCCTACCCGCCTTTCGGCAACTTCTTCCAAGAATACGAGAAACTTCTTCAATTCCCTTACCATCGCCCGCCATGATCGCCCGCGCCCTTACGCCGTCCTCTGCGACGGCGCTGGCCGCGTCCCTCCTCCTCGCCGCTCTCCCCAGCCTGCCTCGGCCTTCTACCTGCCGGGCGTCGCACCAACCTCCTACAAGCCCGGCGACACGGTCCCTCTCTACGTCAACGCCATCCGCCCCATCGCGGCGCCACGCGATGCCATGCTGCATGCCGTCGTGTCTTACGACTACTACCACCCGCAGCTGCAGTTCTGCCAGCCCGCCGACGGGCCGAAAAAACGTCGGCGAGAGCTTGGGCAGCATCCTGTTTGGCGACCGCATCATGACGTCGCCCTTTGAGCTCAAGATGGCACAGAACGAGACCTGCAAACCCTTGTGCGCCGTCACGTACGAGGCCGAGCATTCGCAGTTCGTCAACATGCTCATTGAGCAAGGGTACAGTCTGAACTGGCTCGTGGACGGCCTGCCGGCAGGCCAGGAGATCATCGACGACTTGACGGGCACCGAGTTCTACAGCCCCGGCTTCCTGATCGGCCAGGACAACGGCGACAACGCCATCGCCTTCAACAACCACTACGACATCGTCGTGGAGTACCACGAGGTCGGCGGCCGCCCGGACCAGCTGCGCGTGGTCGGCGTGCTCGTACAGCCGAGCTCGCTGCGCTACGACGACCCCAACGCCGTCGACTGCTCGCTGCAGCACCAGCCCGTGATCCTGGACACCAAGGCCGACGGCAAGACCCCGTGCAGTTCACCTACAGTGTCTACTGGACGCCCTCCAAGACGGTGTGGGCGACCCGCTGGGACAAGTACCTGCACGTCGTCGAGCCCAAGATCCACTGGTTCTCGCTCATCAACTCGGCCATCATCGTCGTGTTCCTTGTGCTGACGGTCCTGTCCGTCATGGTGCGCACGCTCAAGAAGGACATTGCCCGCTACAACCGCCTCGACCAGATCAACCTCGACGACCTGAGCGGCACCAGCGCCATTGACGATGGCGTCCAGGAGGACTCGGGCTGGAAGCTCGTGCACGGCGACGTGTTCCGCGCACCCCCGCACCCGCTGCTGCTCTCCGTCTTCCTCGGCAACGGTGCGCAGCTCTTTGTCATGACGGGCTTCACGATCGTCTTTGCCCTGCTCGGCTTCCTGTCGCCCTCCAACCGCGGCTCGCTCGGCACCATCATGGTTCTGCTGTACACCATCCTCGGCTTCGTTGGCGGCTACTCGTCGGCCCGTGCCTACAAGTCCTTTGGCGGCGAGCGGTGGAAGCTCAACATTGCGCTTACGCCCGTGCTTGTGCCCGGTCTGGTCTTTAGCACCTTCTTCTTGTTGGATCTCTTCTTGTGGGCCAAGCAGTCCTCCGGTGCCGTGCCCTTCACGACGATGCTCGTCATCATTGGCATCTGGTTTGTCATCTCGGTCCCGCTGTCCTTTGCGGGCTCCTGGGTCGGGTTCAAGTCCGCCGCCATCGAGTCCCCCGTCCACACCAACCAGATCCCCCGCCAGATCCCGCCCGTCACCACCTACCTCAAGCCCGTCCCCAGCATGCTCTTGGTCGGCATCCTGCCCTTTGGCGCCATCTTTGTGGAACTGTACTTTATCATGAACAGCATCTGGTTCAGCAAGATCTACTACATGTTTGGTTTCCTGTTCTTGTGCTACGGCCTGATGATTATCACCTGTGCGGCCGTCACCGTCCTCATGGTCTACTTCTTGCTGTGCGCCGAGAACTACCACTGGCAGTGGCGCGCGTTCCTGGCCGCTGGCACGACGTCCGTCTACATCTTTGCCAATGCCCTCATCTACTGGATCAGCAAGCTGAGCATCAGCAGCCTGGCTGGCAGTGTGCTGTATGTCGGCTACAGCGCCCTCATCAGCTTCCTCTTCTTTATTCTGACTGGTAAGGGCCCTCTCCTCGCTTCTCTTCTTTTTTTTGTGTTCATTTCCGTATTCCTTTTCCGTACTAACATGTTTAGGCTCTATTGGCTTCTTCTCGAGCTGGTGGTTCACGCGCAAGATCTACAGCAGCATCAAGGTCGACTAAGCGCTGTCTGAAGCCGAGTGGACAACGACAACTCGAGACAGGGGACAAGGGACAACGGCAATACACGTTTCGTGCTGCCATGTGCCAATGCACACACACAACGCACACAGGAACCAACGCGGCTTCAGTGACCTTGGGCGATGTACGATAGACATGAGAGACCAGGATCAAGTGGCCTTCTTGCCCGGCATACGACCGTGCTCGGGCGTGCAGCTTGAAAGGGGCTCGTTGGCCTTGCCGGCCTACCTTCGAGGCGAAAGGTGACGGAGAAGTATGTAGAGGAGGTATATTTTTCTGGGCTTAAGAGAAGGAAGAAAAAAAGAAAGAACAAGGAGCTGGGCGTTCCTGAGGGAGTAGAGCGCTCTCGCTCACTATTCTACTGGGATTTGTTATTGCTTCCGTTTTGCGCGCTCTTTTTTTTATTGAGATCATTATCTACTTTTGGAATACAGTCATGGCTCGCTCGAGACGGTCTTGTTTGTGTGTTGACTCGACTTTTTTATGTATTCTTTCACAACATGCACCTGCTCCGGTCATAGAATTGTGATATCTTCATTGTATGTTTCTATTCCTCGTCCCTGTTCTCGGCGTTTCAAGATAAAGGTTGACTGCAACACAAAAAATGGGACAAGATGGTGCAAAGCAGCAGACAGCCGTGCTCTGCTGTCTCGGGGTCGATTCCCTGCGCCCCACCAAGTTGGCCACAAGCGATCAGCCCACCAGGTTGATGTACGGCTCCGGCCAGCGCCCAAAGACCAGCGGCCGGTCACCCAGTCGTCCACTGACGGGCGCCAGGATACGCACCTTCCGCCGCTCAGCGTCCACCTCGGCCACGTACACGAAGCCCAGGACGGTCGCGTGCTGAACCACGTCGGGAGGATCGTGCAGTCCTGCATTCATCACAGCCAGTGTCCAGTGTGCCAGCGACGGGCCCGCGTCGATCCGTTCAAGGTTGTGCTCTCCTATCGCGCCTTCTTCGCCTTCTTCGCTTCTTCTCCTTCGTTCCCCTCGTCTCCCTCGTCGCCCTCGTCGCCGGCACCGTTCACCTTGACGGCATTGTCTGCCGGCGGCAGCCGCAGCACGGTCAGCGTGTCCGCGTCGACCTGCTGTGTGTACGGACTCAGCGTCCGTTTGGCGTCACCAAAGAAGTACTCCTTGATGCACGCCTCGCGCTGCTGCTGCTCCAGCATGTCGCTGCGGTCGACGACGCCGTCCGAGGCGTCGAGCTGGACGATCTGGACGGGCTCGCCGAGGGTGGTGGTCTCGCCCTGGAAACGGCTGGCCAGGGCGTGCCGGATGGCCGTGCTGGCGGTGCCGTCGCCGAGGACGACCACGAGGTTGACGGAAAACTCGTCAATGATGTGGGACAGCAGGTCGATGGACATGAGGTGGCTGTGCTGGCCGCTGCTGCCGTTGCCGTTGCCGTTGCCGTTGCCGTTGCCGTTGCGGGTGGCGCTACCACCACCAACCTCCTCCCCCGGCCGCCCCGGCCGCCACGGCGGGTGTATCGATCAGGAGACCGCTGTTCTCGACGGCCGCGTCTTCCGACATGCGCGAGGCCACAGCGCCGGCCAGGCGTGTCACCAGGCCCCGGTACAGATCGGGCGCGTCGCTCGGCCGCGCGTAGCCGTAGTTGTACACCAGCGGCAGCTTGACCGGCACCGCGCTGGGACCACTGCTGGGCGCACCGCCCCAGCCCGCACCGCCCTCGGTCTCGAGGTCCATGAGCGTGGCAAAGACGGCCGCGCTCAGGGTGCCCGGCAGACTCAGCATGCCCTCCCGCGGGTCGACGTTGACCACACACGGCTGCTGGTGTTGTTGTTGTTGTTGTGTTGGTGGTGGTGGTGGCGGCTGCGGCTGGTGTTGATATGGATTTGGTGGTGGTGGAGGTGTGAAAGTGGCCATTTTGGTGGCCCATGCAGCCAATGTGCGCACGAGACTTGTGCGCCCCGAGTGAGGCGGCCCGCAGACGAGCAGCCGAGGGCCAGCAGCGCCTGGACTGCCTTGGGGCATGGAGGCGGCCGTGGCGCGCTGTGATGCCAGCAGCAGGTGCAGGTTCATGTAGGAGATCATGGGCGACAGGGCGCCCGTTCCGGCATCGCCCTTGACGCCACCGGGAACAACTTCGTCGTGATCACAGGCGCCCTCGACCTCCAGCTCGCAGCCGTGCCATGTCAGGATCTTGGACTGCGTGCCGGCGAAGCTGTAGGTCTGGCTGGTGGCCAGTTCGGTGCCGTCGCGTTCAGCGGTGCCGGAGAGGACGCGGACCTTGATGGCCGGCTGGGAGACGCCGAACCGCCATTCCGAGAGGGGTGCAAGCTTGTATGTGCGGGTGGTAGAAACAGCAGTCTTCCGTTGCGAGGGTCAGCCCTTCGTTCTCGACAAAGCGGTTGCGATGTTCATGAGAGCAGCACAAGAATGGAGAATGGGGGATGTATTCACCTGGACGGGGATCTGTCCTAGACCGGGAATGGACATTATGGGCGATACAGCGGCATGAGCGCTAATTATGTGGGTGTGTATAAACGTCGGCGGGCGAACTACGCCGATGAGGTCAGGGTTGAGGTTGGTGTCGTGTCGATGAGAGGCGCTTGTGAGCTTGTGAGCTTGTGAGTTTGTGAGCTTATGAGTTTTTGGTGCGTTCAACGCCAGGGCGCGGCTTCACCTGTAAAGCAACCTCAAAGACAGCTCCATACGCGTATCTGATTGGCCAGCCTGGTCAAGGTTGAAACTTTAAATGGAGACGCCACCTGAAGCTGGGCATGCACTAAGACCCATCACGTAGTGTCACGTGCACTGATAGTGACCTGTGGGTGCTCCCAATTTGTGCGATAAGACAAGTACCCTGCACTTGTCACTGGCCGGCCGGCGCCGCCACGCAATGACGACGACAGCTGGGTCCTCGGAGGCAGCCGCGATGCAACTTTTTTATGGCGCTCCTTCCCCAGTTGCCATGGGTCAGAAGGCCCAGAACAAAGCGGGTTTCATGACTGAAAAATCTTCTTCTTCACTTCATTGTGGCTGATTTTTTGCTGCATTGCGCAGCCAATTCATGGCACGCAAAGATTCGAATTTTTTCCAGACATTTTTTCACTCGCGTGACCATGTCGGATATCCAACCACCATAAAACAAAGTGATGAGAGAGCTCGGTTTCTACGTATGTAACCTCGAAAGTGGTTAATCGCACTGCAACTGCGCTGGAAGGAACGACCTGCAGCCCCCACCCGCCCGCTTTATCTCCTTCCCTTTGGGGAATTGGGGATTTTGAGGGTGGAAATTCGTCTGCCTGGAGTCGTGGGCCTCAGGCCCTCAGGTGCTTCACCATGTCATAAGCTTACTTTGTAGCCCTGCCGCTTCGTGCATATTTGCCTCTTTGGCGCTTGTATTAAAGCACCGTGACAGGCCACCCAGTGGCAGGCTCGCCCCTCTTTGGGCGCCCTTACGCCGCTGTATTCTCAGTCCTAGCGCCTCTCCTGACCCGCCATCTCCTCTTTTCCTGCCGTCATCCTCTATCTTGAACTCGAGTCTGGAACGAATCTCTCCCTCCTTCTCGTTTTGATAGTCATACTTCACGAACACTTCCATCGACAATCCATTCCTTCTGGCATTGCGGGCGACGACCTACTGTTCTCGTCTCGACGACAATCATCGACTGCGGTACTCGATTCCGCGCTCCCCTTTCGCTTCTTTCGCTTCTTTACGGTTGTTCGACTGTTCGACTGTTCGACTCTCCTCCATCGCCACAATGTGCAGCACCGACATCTTCCTCGGCCTGCTGGCCCTTCTCTTTCCGCCCTGGCTGGTGAGTTCTCGATTCGACCTTGACGGCGATGGCTGGCGGCAGCATAAAGTATTGCGTCGTGCGAGGGTGTCTGGACGGACTATGCACTCCCGGGCTGCCACCAGCCATCATGCGACAAATAAACGACTACTAACACTCTCGCCATAGTCTGGGTCAAGCGCGCATTCTGCTCTGCCGACTCAATCATCAACATTCTGCTCTGTGTTCTGGCTATGTATGTCCATGCCACAAACCCCATCTTTTGTCCCTTATCCGTGCTTCCACGTACTGACCTGCCAGATCCCCGGCCTGATCCACGCCTGGTACATCATTGCCAAGTTCCCGAACCCGACTTCGACTACGAGGTCCTCAACCAGGACGCTGAGCGCAACGGCCGCGTCACCTACGTTGTCGTGCACGGCAACCACCGTCACGGCCAGGGCCAGCGTGACGCCAACGCCACGCCAACAACCGCCACCACATCACGACCGACGGCATCAGCCACGCCAACGCTTCCAACGGCGGCGTCCAGTCGGCCGCTCCCAAGATTGCCGACAACATGAACTACGGCACGGCGTCGACGGCTGCTGCTTCCTCGTCAACAACGGCGCCTTCGGCCCGTGCAGCGGACTCGGCCTCGCACGACAACGGCGGCGAGGGCGGCAGCGACGGCCCGCCGCCGAGCTACGCGCAGGTCGTGGCTGGCGACAACAAGGTGCAGAGCCAGGACTAGGATCTCCGCGATTGAGTTTCTGTGTCTTGTGTCTCCTTGTCTGTATAATGTCTCTTTCCTCGCCTTGCCCGTCTCCATGCTGCCGGTTGATTGTGGGACTCTGACGAGACCCGATCACGGCTCTTGGGTGAATCGCAAAAACACCCCCGACCAACCACTGTATCTCTTTCCTAGCTTTGTCTATCCCCGGTTTTTTTTTTTGCCCTCACCTGTCTTTTCTGTTCCTGGGGCGATGGCTCTATTTCCTTGCTCTGCTTTATTCTGTGATTTCCACCGGCCTGGATGCATTGTTGTGCTGCCTTTCACTTGTTCTGTCCTGTCCCATCGCGGCCCTTGTTTTTTACTCTTTCCTTAGTCGTTTTCGCTCTTTTTCAGGCGCCCACTGTGTATAGTTTTGTCAACGTATTTTCGGTGTCTACTTTTTCTTTCCACTCGTCTACAAATTACAATTGCATATCTGAGCAGTGGTCTCTGCAACATTTGGTGTGCTTGCCAGCCAACGTGTCCGCCAAAAAAAGTGTTGAAAATCCTGGTGCCTGGCAGACGCTCGGCGTTTAGCTACGTGACGTACGTACGCAGTACGCACAGCAAAAGGACACTACGGACGACGGGAGTACATATTGCTTGCAGCTGTAAACGAACTCCACTTGCCACTCATCACACCGGATTGATTGGGTGTGAATGAACATTTAAATCCTTTTATTTACTGCGTCAAATGCAGCTAAATCTGTAGCTGTCAAAATCGCAACGCAATATTGCCATCCTATCATGGTCGTCTTCCTCTTTCCCTGTTGTACATCGTAGGCTGTCCATCTTGTCTTCACGTGGGTATCCTTTCTCCACTTCCACCGTGTTTCTGTCTCGCCTACTTCTTCCCCTTCTTGCTTCCCTCCGTCTCTTTCTCTTTCGCGTCGCCCGTCGTCTCCTTCTTGCCCTTTTTCGCGTCGTCCCGTCCTCCAAATCCATGTCCTCCTCCGCAGCTTCGGCTTCGTCCTCCGCGTCGGGGCTGTCGACAGACGGGCCCGCCCGCTCATTGACCTTGGGCTCCTTCCAGTCGACCATGAGCTCCTGCGGCAAGAACGTGTAGAACGACGGCAGCATCTCCTTCACCGCGGACACAAAGCTGAGGTCGCAGTTGAGCTCGTGCATGACGACGCGGAGCTTCATGCCCGGCCGCAGGAGGTCCATGGTGTCCATGTCCACGAAGAAGGCGTCGCCGCCACGGGCCTTGCGCTCCTCGTCACACGCAAAGGGCCGGTTGGCAACGCCTTCCTCGATCCGGTAGTGTTTTGTTATAAGGACACCGGCGCATTTGATGATGTTGTCGGCGTCGACGGCCTTGCCCGTCTTGGCGTCCTCCTTTGCCTCGTTCTCCTCGTTCTCCTCGTTCTCCTTGTCTGTGGCCTCGTCGCCCGCTGCTTCGTCGGCCGCCACCTTTGCGGCCTTCTTTGCTTCTCCTCGGCAATGGCCTTCGCGTAGCGCGCCTTGAGCTCGTTGTTGGGCCAGACCATTTGGGTGATCTCGACCTCCAGCTCCCGCGAGCTGGCAATGCGGATGCTGCTCATGTCGGCCTTGGCCATCTCTGTGGCCTTGCGACCAATCACCACGTCTGGATGGCGACCGTGGTCCGGAAAATGTCCTCGGGTCCCAGTCCTTGTTTTTGAGCACGGCTCGCGGGTCGAGGCCGTCGTGCGAGGCCATCGTCTGCTCGTCCGTATACACGTCTTTGAGAAACAGCTTGGTACAGGCCAGGTTGAACTGACCCGGCATGAGGGGCAAGGCCGTCAAGAGATTGGGCAGCTCGGTCTTGGCTGTGTTGCAAATCTCGCGGGACGCTTTGATGTCGTCAGCGTACTCTGGGCACACGTCGTGGAGCTGCAGGTAGCGCAGGAAATTGTCGACGACGTCGATGCCCAGATTCATGAGGCGCTCGTTGCTGCCCCGATGCTGCGCAGGGTGACAGACAAGAAGCCGGACACCACACCAGCGAAATCGACGGTCCAGAGGTCGGCATTGTCCGAGGCGTAGAACTTGGAGTTCTTGCTGCCTGCGCGCGAGACAACGTCCGTGGCGGTCAGAGCGCGCACGTCGTCCTTGGTCAAGCATTCTTCCTCCTCCATGCCCGCGGCACCATTGAACATGCGGGGCGTACAGTCAATGCCGCCGAGCTTGAGGTAGCGGTTGAACAGGTTGGTGCGGTCATTGTCGAGGCGAACGACGGGCGCGGTAGCGCTGGATGCATGTCTCTATGCGTCTGTGATGTCAGTACGTGTGCGTCAAGGTGAACATGGGCTGGATTCATCTCACTCGTCAAAGTTGAGCGTGCTGCGAAGATAAAAAAGAAAAAAAAGTCAGTATATGGTTAACGCCCGACGTCAATACCGCCAATGGCGGAGTGCATGCACAAGTCCAGGCTGCATGCAAGGCGAATGCCGGGCAATACAGTAAAGAGAACGGGGCACGGTGGATCTTACGCATGGTAGAGGTCCATCTCCTCCTCATACTCGTCGACGGTCAATGGTGGCTCCGCGTAGTATTCTGTCCATGCCACGACGTGGTCAGTATTCTGTTCTGTCCCGCTTCACATAAGCTGAATTGTGTGTGATTAATGCAGAGCCTTTGTGCCCGAGCTCCTGTACAGCTTTCCCTGCATGAGCTACCTGCATGCGTGAGCTCAGCACGTTTTTGGTGTCCCGTCCAGGAACCAACTCGGCGGCACAGCCACAACAAAAACGCATCGTGACAGCAAGTACAGGGAAACCAGTCTGAAATTCGCACGTCCATCTCTACTCACCCTCAAATCCAGTTCCGCATCTCTTGGGCAGGGCGGTCGGGCCGCGTGCAGCCGTCGACTTGCTCTTTTTCTTCTTCTTGCCCGCGACGGTGGCTGCCTGCATGTCGACAAGCTCGTCGCCGGCAAATGGGGTGTCTCCAATCTCATCAATTGGACCGTCAACAGCCCCATCGGTGGCAACAGGTCCGCCGGGGCCAATAAGCACACCGCCCTCATCGTTATCTTCGTCGCCGTCTGTCTTGGGGGCATTTTCGTAGAGGTTGCCCTTGTCGGCTTCAATGTCATCAAGGTCGTCCTCCCCTCCTCCAACAGGACCTCTATTGATCACGTCTTCGAGTGCGTTGTCAGGAACGTCGAAGCTGACACGCTTGGGCGGCGGCGCAGCACCCGTAGGTATACGAGGCGCCGTCTGGACGTCGGCTGCCGGTGGCATGTCGGGTAGCAGGGGGAAAAAAGACGAAAAAGAACAATATCAAAGCCCCTTGGAGAAGCTGTCACGTTGGTAAGGGGTAGTTTGAGAAAATGAAGCTTTTCGTCGGGATAGAAATAAACAAGCCTCAAGAAACACAAAATGGTAGGCAGAGACAATATGGTGAGGAGAGGGCGCAGCAAACAAAAACTGTAGCTGCGTTGTGATGGTGACAAAGTTAAAAAATAAACTACTCGAATCTCACGAGATTAAGCGTTGACAATTTACCCAGGGTGCTAATTTGAGCCAAGTGAGGCCAGATGTGGAAGGAGCGGTGTTGTTTGTTCATAAGAGGAAGGCACGATGCGCGGGCCAACATAATTGAGACGACCCTTCAGGCAGGCATGACTACAATTTGAATAGAAGGAGCGAACGATCTGACAGCAAGTTGTAAAGGTAAAGACATGGCTGACAAAAGCTTAAACGCATGTTCAGTTGTCCGTTTGCACGCAACTACACGATGGTGCAAACGAGCGGTTCGCGAGGCTGAAGCTGTGTTTGTCACTGTCAACAACACACACCCACGAGAAAGTGCACGTCCAAATACCAAGTACATCTGTGTACAAAGTGAGACGCATCACATCGACTGTGTAATACGAGGCTGGTCGGTCACTTGTGTCTCAGTGACTTGGTATTTATGCTTTTTGTTATCTCGCCCCTCATGTCCCTCCCGCTTCGACGTAGCCGGGTGTCCCGCTGCATGCATGGAAGGCCGTGTTACAGTAAGACCAGTCCACGCTGGCGCGACGTACTTTGCACCTCTGCACCTTTGTCGGCGGGATATTTACTGTTTTTATCGTGGCACCAGGGCACGTAACAAGGCAGACAGGCAAAACGTGCTTTGAACGTACAGAGATGAAGCCGAAGCACGGTAGTGGATGGCTTGGCCTTTTGCAACATGCAGGTCGAACCCAGGGCGGCCTCCGCTCCAACATGCGGCTTTTTGTGCGCTGCAAATGCCGGGCAAGCATGGAGATTGCCTTTCAGGTCTTTCTTTTCTTCATCTTTGTCGTAGTTGGTTTAAGGCGCAGCAAAGAGCTTTTATGAACGTGGTTTTTCACACGAACTGTCTCACTCTACAAGACACAGAGAGGGCTCAGAAATAGGCCTGTACGGACTCGTTGTTAATTGATTCACAATGCAGTTGGCGCAAACTTCCAAGGCCGACTTATACGCAAACGCAAAGTAAAGCTGAAGAAAGAGTTCATCATAATTGTTATTTCTATCCGTAAATCAACCATGGCAACTCCGTAAATACAATAATTGTTCTAGAGACATCAGCAAGGACGACGGCTGTAGCCTGACGCCTGACTCGGGATACTCTCCTTAATCTTAAATGTCCGTCTTGGGCTTGTCTGGCACTCCGTGCCGACTTGAGGTCGTCTCTGCTGCGTCTCCGTTCAGCGTTTCCTTTGTTTGTTTTGATGGCGATGATTAAAAGGTGATTGCGAGGCCATCCATTTTGTACTGAGCAAAGAAGATAGAGGGCAAGACAGAGTCCAGATTTCGGTTTGCCTGTAGTACATGTAGTACGAAGAGATCACCATGCCCTGTCTGCTGTTGTCACATTGTGATTGTGAGTCGTGATGCAACCTCATTGGAGCGCAAATTCATAGTGGCGGCTAGCCTATGACTCCAGTGCTATTCAAGACTGTTAGTGACGATATGGGGTGAAGTCCTCTTGTCCGATGCGCAAAACTTTATCGACATTTATCGTGTGGATCGTCAGAATTGGCATACAACTTGAACAATTCCTCACCTCTGTCTACGACATCCCGCTAACTACGTTATAAGAGCAACATTGACGAATATACATGTCTCGGAGACGCCTTGCATCACATGTTCCCTTTCCCAGACCCAAGCCGCACCTTTGAGCTGTATTACAACGTTTTCCAGGAAAGTCATTCCTAGGCCTGGTCCTTGTGTCATTAGTTTATTGTTGGCCAAGATAAAGAAGAATACAGAGGCAACACACAAGCGAACAGGGGCGATACAGAGGCGAGGGACCTGCGCACGCAACTGACGTGTTCGTATGACACTTCAAAGGCAATAAAGGCAATAAAGGCAGTGAAGGGCAGTGAAGGGCAGTGAAAGACATGCGGTAGAAAGGCAGCAGTTCACGAGGGTCATAATGCAGGGAGATGGCTATGATACACAAGCAAAAAGGGAATCAAAGAGGAGAGAAAGAGGGTCGGAATCAAAGAGACAAAAGACTCCGCCGCAGCGCAGGGGGAACACAGACAGCGGAATGTCGCGGAAGACGAAAACGACAGTAAGAGGAAAGAAAGAATCAACGTCAAAGTCGCTTTGAAACAGACGAAAGGACGTGGGCATGGACATGGGCTGTGAGTTGGCTGATCTGATGGGCGAAGGAAAATAGGATTGGGAGCCGGGGGCGGTGCAGCTCACGCCGCCTTTCTTCACGAGGATGAAGAGTTTTCACGACGCCTTGTTCTGGTCTCTACAACTCTCTCAAGTGCATTCCTTTTCTCTTATTTCTGCTGTCAACAGAAATGTGCTGCGCCGACAGGCTTGGGCTGGCAACGGCCCGCCTGTTCGAGACCCGTGCAGGCAACCAGGGCCTCTTCAGGGGCCGTCGTGCGAGAAACGAATTGCGGCCGCCCGTTCAGCGGCTATTGCGCGGGCCGTTGTGGCTGCTTCCTTTATGATCGACCCCTGGCCTGCTGAGCTTTTTTTCGCTGAGCTTTATTTGCTGAGCTTTTTGGCCCTGCTCCTGGGCTCTGGGTTAGGCGCACTCGATGGGCGTGGCGGAGCAGCCCAAAGTTTGCCTTCTTACCTCTTTACGTGGTGGCAGCAGCCAATCTAGACGATCGCAGCTCTTCCGGCCAATCTCAGCCAAGCATTGCTAACGACTGCGCTGCAAAGGTGCAGGAACATCGCCCGATGGCGACGGAGCAGATGGGTATCAGGAAGGCGCGACGGGAGAAAAGGGGAGAGAGAAAGAGCAAGAATAAAGTGAGGAAAGAGCGATCGCAGTCATGTCCTTGCTTTGTATGTCCTCCTGTCCTTTGGGGAAGGAACGAAGGGCGCTAGCGGCGGGACGAGTTACGCCTGTAACTGTAAGGAACCGGAAAGCCCACACCACAAAAGGCCGCGTACCAAGACGCTAAGCACCCAAAGCGGGAAAGAGCAGGCCTTTGCTGCCTCTGCCTTTGCCCCTCCGTATTACTGTAACAGTGTACGACGTACTCACTGTACTGAGTACTGCTACGGGCGAGCGTGCGTCGCCCCAAAGAAGTAAGAGCCCGCCAAAAATAATATAAAAAAAAATGCGAAAGAGAAAGAGAAAGAGCCACCCAGTCAAAAGCTCGAAACGCACCTGCACAAAGAGAACCCAAAGCAAAGAAACCCAATTATCTCTTATTTATATCACGAACACGGCCGCCCACAAAACACACCACATAACCCCCATTGTCACCACGTACAGAGTACAACCATCGAGCCCTGCCGCATACGAATTGCACAAGCCTTTCCTTTGATCCAGCCGTCAATATATTGCGCGCCTCCCCCTCCGATCCATTCCAGTCCGAATGTCGCCCACCGCTTCTCTCGAATTGCCATTTCCATTGTTCGCATCAGCCTCGACGTTGACATTGACATCCACATCGACATCCACGCCCACAGACTGCACACAGTGACTTCCTATGCGACAAGCTGACTGCACGCACAACCGCATGACCCAACCTGAACCTTGAAGGCTTTGCGCGCGACCATTCGCCGCCCTTCCACATCACCAAACCCCCGTCGCGCCTCGACGGCCGATTGGGCTCCAACCAACCACTTCTTTCACACTCCCACACGCACACACACACACACACATACGCATACACATTTACGACCATGGCACCCCCAAAAGAAATGCCAAAAGTGTCTGAACTGCACGCATATAACAACGCGGTAGCGGGGCAGTACGTGTCCCTTCCCTGTCTTCCCGGATGACCAACACCGCTAACAGTACAGCGCCGGCACGCTCTCCGATGCCAATGGCGACCTCTTCATCAAGCCCTGCGTCCAGGCCGAAATCGACTTCTACAAGGAGGTCTTTGAGGGCAGCCATGCCGACCTTGCGAGCATCGTGCCCGTGTACATGGGCTCACTGATGCTCAACGAGACGACGGACGAAGCTGCCGCGGCCGTTGCGGCCGCCGGCGGTGTGGTCTCCGCCGACGTCAAGGAGGCCCTTGCGAGTCTGGACACACAGCAGCCGTCGTTTTCATTACCAGTCGTTGTCGCGCCGCCGACGACAAACAACAACAGCAACAACAATAACAACAACAACAGGCACGACAACACCCGCATCGACCGACAACGTCACTTGGATCCCCCGTGGCTCCGCCTCCATCATGACGGACCGCGCCATTGTCCTCGACAACGCTACCCAGGGCTACAAGAAGCCCAACATTATGGACGTCAAGCTTGGTCGCCGCCTGTGGGGCGACAGCGCCCCGCTCCAAAAACGCCAGCGCATGGACGAGGTCTGCGCCAAGACCACACACGCCAAGTACGGGTTCCGCATCTCGGGCATGCGCGTCTACCAGGGCGCGGACGCCGCGGCCGCCTCCCCGACCCGACGGACGAGGGCGCCGGCTACCGCGTCTACGATAAGGACTATGGCCGTGCCGACGTCAACGACAGCAACGTGGTGGACGCGTTCCGCGCCTTCCTGTTCAACGAGACGGCGGGGGTCGACGAGGCGCACGGCCGCGCCATGGCCGAAGCCTTCAAGGCGGAGCTGGAGCGCGTACGTCGTGTCCTGGAACACGAACGCACACGCATGTACTCGAGCTCCCTGCTGCTCGTCTACGAGGGCGACGGGCCCACACTACAGGCCGCTGTGGCGGAAGCCAATGCGCGGGCGGCCGCACGAGAGCGCACCACTGTGTCGCCCACACCCGTCCGCGTGGTCGAGGCCGAGCGTCGTGTGAAGAGCCCGAGACGGCGGGCGCCGTCACGTTTATCAGTGTCGACGGCGGCACTGCCCACGTCGCCGCCGAAGTGGACCCCGAGCAGCGCTCCCGTCCCCGCCGTGAAGTGCTCGGCAAAGCCGTCGACCGCTCGTCAAGTCGGACTGATAGCGGCATCGTCATTGACGACGACGAGATGGAGGCGGACGACCACGGCAACCGCAACCGCAACCGCAACCTCACCGAGGTGGACTTTTCGTTTGGCGACGATGCCGGTATGTTTGGTGGTGATGACGACGACGACGACGAACGACGAGGACGAGGGCCCGGCCATCTACGGCGTCCGCCTCATCGACTTTGCCCACGCCAAATTTGTCGCGCCCGAGGAAGGGCCCGACGAGAACACCCTGGCCGGTGTGCGGAGTCTCATCCGCATCTTTGACGAGCTGACCAAGTAAGACGCCGGCGTTCTTGCGGTCTCTTCCATGCCTTTCTGTTTTTCTGTTGCTTTTTTTTGTTTCAAAAGCGGGTGGTCTCTGTTTGCACGGGCAAGGCGTTTCTTCGTTTCTTTGTTTTCCTTTTCGTTTGTCACATTCATGCACCATACGTTATACGTCAACGATTCGCTTTTCACGATTCCCCCTCAAATCAACACATCAATGGAGTCTTTTCACATACATCTGGGCACAGTAGGGCAAGTACTTTTAGAGTTTACGGCACATGGATGGGCACGGGCACAGCGGGGCATTCATAGCATTTCCATATCCATATCCTATTTCTCATTTCCCATTTCCATTCGCTTTGTATCACATTGCATTTGCAGTTCTTCCCTTGTGGCCAACCCATGTACACGCCTCGTATTCCCTGTACAGTGTACAATGAGATGCAATCACAGACGAAAACATGATCTGATGAACATGCTCGGTGCACGGTCCCACTGCATGACTGCCAGCTGTCGTCGATGGCAGTTGCCAGCCGGCTGTCTTCCACGGCTCCGATAAAAAAAAGGCACTGGCTCTCATCGATATCAAAGATCAAAATCGAGAAGACAACAACGAGCTGAATAAACTCGGCGGATCATCGGCATGCCGACCATGGCCGTGTCATGGCTCGTCTTGTTTTCTCGTAGTTGATTGGATTTACGTCAGTGATGGCTCGCGGCTCGCTTGCATGCTTCTATTAGCCGGTGCATCAGTTTTCTGTCCACAACAACGATGAGACAGAGGATAGCAAGCTAAGGCAAAAGGGTAAATTTGACGAAACCGTTGATCGCCAGTAGCAAGTTTGGTTTGAAAGGATGAGAATCTCTCGTTCTTTTGTCAATAGATACTCTTTTTTGAATAAACTCTCCCGGCAATATTTATTCGCGTCGTCATTAACCAAAATCTTCTGTCATAAATAAAAAAAAAATTGTATATGAAATGAAGAAGTAGAGGACTAATATGGCTAAAAAAACAAATAGAAAAAATCAGAGCCCTTCTTTTTAAATCAGAAAAGGGAATAACAATAATCAAAGTTGGAGTAGAGAGTAGAGAGGACAGAACAAATCGCTTCTGGAGATAACAGTAACCCTCATAAATACACCCACTTTGACTACTTCAATCACCTCTTAAAGGTAACTCCTCCAGGTATTGTCCACACCGGTATTGTCTCATCCACTCTCGCATATCTCGATTCTCGATTGCGTCTGTGAAGTCCCTTCCCCCCCCCCCCCCCTTATTTGCACAGAGCCTCGATCTGGTGCCGGCCGCCCCTCCCTTTTGTATCAGCACTGTTCACTTTCAACCTGCAACTCGCTCCTTGTTTCCGTTTTCCTTTCTCACTTCCTCATTCACCCTTCACCTCCTGTCACCCGGGACAAATGACGGACATGAGTGGCCACATCCCGAGCTCGAGCCAGGAAAAGTGGTCAGGCTTTCATGAAAGAGGAAGGCCCAAAGGTCATGCCATGAATAAGGCGAGCGGCCGTTGGCCGCTTGTCGGCTTGGCTAAACACACATGACTCTCCACTCGATAAGGGGTGTAAATAAGGGAAAAAAATGAATGTGAAGGCCGAGCTGGGCGTCACAAGTCTCGACGATCGCGCATCAGATACTCTGTTTCCATTCGACGTCTGCTGCTCGAGTCCTTCTCCTGGCTCTTCTTCTGGCTCTTCTTCTGGCCCTCTTCTGACCCTCTTCTGACCCTCTTCTGACCCTTCTTCTGACCCTTCTTCTGGCCCTTCTTCTGATCCTTCTTCTTGTCGTTCTGAATTTGAGTCTTCTCTCTCTCTCTCTTCTTTTCCTACTTCACCTTCATTCTCCGCACTCAACACCAACACTGCTTGAACCCGGTTGTTCGATCGCGTCATTCACTCCTTTGATTTTTTGAACTCCTCTGAGCATAGTTTGACCCTGCACATTTTATCTACTCTTCCTTCTCACTATGACCGCCGCCAATGTCTTCTTCAGCAGCTGCGCTGCTTCTCCTCCTCGGCGGCGCCGCTGTCGCCCAGCAAATCGGCACGGCCGTCCCCGAGGTCCATCCCAAGCTGCCGACGCAGTTCTGTACCACGGCCGGCGGCTGCCAGACCATGCAGACCCGCCTTGTCACCGATGCCCTCTCTCGTTCTCTGCACGCCGTCGGCCAGCCCTCGGTCGCCTGCAGCGTCGCCAACAAGACCCAGTGCCCGGACGCCGCCACCTGCTCGCAGAACTGCGCCCTTGAGGGCTTTGACTACGAGGCCCACGGTGTCTCGACGACGGGCAGCGCCATGACGCTGCGGCTGTTCAACGGGTCCGGGGCCGGCCTCCAGACGCTGAGCCCCCGCGTGTACCTGCTGGCCGAGGACGACAAGAACTACCAGCTGCTCCAGCTCGTCAACCAGGAGTTGACCTACGATGTCGACATGAGCAAGGTCGGCTGCGGCGTCAACGGTGCTCTGTACCTGTCGGAGATGGACGCGTCCGGCGGCCGTTCGGCTGCCAACCCGGCGGGCGCCCAGTACGGCACGGGCTACTGCGACGCCCAGTGCTTCAACACGACCTTTATCAACGGCCTGGCCAACCTCGACAACGCGGGCGCCTGCTGCAACGAGATGGACATTTGGGAGGCCAACAACGCCGCCACGGCCATGACCCCCCACACCTGCCGTGGCGCCGGTCTTTTTTCGTGCGCCGGGGCCAGCTGCGGCCGTAGTGCGGCGGCCGTCTGCGACAAGAACGGCTGCGGCATCAACCCCTACCGTGCGGGCGCCAAGACCTTTTACGGCCCGGGTGGCTCGGTCGACACCACCAAGCCGTTTACGGTCGTGACCCAGTTCCTCTCGCGGGACAACAACACGTCGACGTCGAATTCGAGTTCGAGTTCAAATTCGAATTCGACGGGCCGCCTCGACCGGATCGTGCGCATGTACATGCAAAACGGCCAACTGGTCCGCTCGGCCACGGGCCTGGGCACCATCACCCAAGACTTTTGCGCGCAAAGCGGCGCCACCGACTTTGTGCGCCTGGGCGGGCTGCCGGGCATGGGCCAGTCGCTGGCGCGCGGCATGGTCTTGGTCTTTAGCATCTGGGACGCCCCCGGCGACTTTATGGCGTGGCTCGACAGCGGCGACGCGGGCCCGTGCTCGGCCACGCAGGGCGACCCCACGATCATTGCCACCAACAACTCGGACGCCGCCGTGACCTTTTCCAACATTCGCTGGGGCGACATTGGCTCGACCCTGGGCGTGTCGCCCAACGGCGCGCTCCTGGCCCACACGGACGTGGCCGCGTCGAAGCAGGCGTCGGCGGGTGCGTCACCGTTGTCGCTGCCGATGGCTGTCCTGGGCGGGCTGGCCCTGGCCTTGGGCTACTTGTTGATGTAGGGGAGCGTGGGGAACGTGCGTGAACAAAGAGAGAAGAGGAAGAAGAGGAAGAAGAGAACGAGGAGGACGAGGTGGAAGGCGAAGCGAGCGCATAGGCTGGAGGACCCAGTGTCGAGGACAGCCAGCCATCCCTGCAGGACAGGCCTAGATACATTGCCTTTTTTGTTGCACATGGAGATGAGTTTAAAGCAAAAACCCGTTAAACTTTTTTGTGAAAATCTGTCATGGAACTACGTAAACTGTCAACAGTAAACAGTGAAGAAGAAGAAAAAATTGCCTGTATGTTCGACTAGATGATCCTTTTAAAAACAAGCTAGACCATGCACCGCTCAACTCCTCGAAGAACGCCGTCCAACGAAAACAAATACACACAACGCAACGACACAGCTAACCCCACGTACCGCCGCCACCACCGGACCGGCCGCCACGCTTCTGCGCACTGATCCGCCAGTCGTCTTCCGTCTGGAACTTGTTGTACAGCGGCTGGATCCGCTCGGCCCGCCGCCGCCGGCTCAGCTTGTCGCTCGGCGACAGCTTGAAGAAGGTCGGCGCCGCATCCACCAGCCACTTGGCGTCAATGGCCGTCGTGCACTGCATGTACTCTTTGGTGGTGAGCACGAGCGTGTCGTAGATGACCCACTCGGCCTGCTTGCCAAAGAGCGCGCTCGACGGGTGCAGGTACACGGGCGTGCCCTCGATCAGCGTCTTGAAGCCCTCGTGCGGGTCCTTGCGCGACGCGTTGCGGAAGAAGCCGGCGCACAAGGCCTGCCGCACGCGGTCGGTGTGCGTGCCGCACGACACGATGGGGTGCTTGTAGCGCTCCATGATGCGCTCGAGCTGGGTGCGCACGTCCTTGGCGCGCGTGAGCACGCGGTACTGCAAAAAGTGCTCCTGGCACCAGGGCTTGCTGAACCGGGACCGCTTCCAGCTGTTGTACACGTTGAGCATGGTCAGGTGGTCGCCGTGCGGGTCGTTGAACTTGGCCTTTTTGGCGTCGGCCTGCTGCTGCTTGTCCTTGGGCCGGTACCAGACGCCCTTGGGCTGGGCAATCATGCCCATGATGCTGAGCATCTCGTCGCTGCAGCCCAGCTCGACGGAGGCGATCAAGGCTTTCGAGGACGTCGGGTCCATGGGGAAGTCGGCCATCTTGCGGCCCAGCTTGGTCAGCAACCCCTCGTCGTCGAGGGCCGACAGCGCGTACAGCTCTTCCAGAGCGGACAGCATGGTGTTGATGGGCGGCGGGTCCATGAAATCAAAGTGCAGCAGGTCGTTGATGCCCATGGCTTTGAGAATCAGAATGGTGTTGCTCAGGTTCTTGCGCTGAATCTCGGGGATGGTGGTCGGCAGCATCTCCGTCTGGTAGGCGGCTTCCGTGTAGAGGCGGAAGCACTTGCCGGGACCCGTACGGCCAGCACGGCCGGCACGCTGGTTGGCCTGGGCCTGCGAGACGGGCGTGACGACCAGCGAGTCCATGCCGAGTTTAGGGTCGTAGGCGTTTTGCTTGACGAAGCCCGGGTCGATGACGTAGTAGATGCCGTCAATGGTCAGACTCGTCTCGGCAATGTTGGTGGCGAGGATCACCTTGCGGCCACCAGGCGGTGCCGGATCGAAAATCTTGGACTGGACCTCGTTGGGCAGCGCCGAGTAGACGGGCAGAATAACCAGTTCGGGCACGGACGAGCCCAGGCCCTTCATTCGTTCAAAGAGAATCTCACAGCTCGTGTCGATTTCTTCTTGGCCCGTCAGGAACACGAGAATGTCGCCCGAGGGCTCGGTCAGATGGATCTGCATGACGGTCTCGAGCGTGGCGTCGAGATAGTCGGATTCGGGTTCGCGCGAGTACAGAATCTCAACAGGGAACGTACGACCGGGAATGGTGAAGATGGGCGCGCCGTTGAAAAAGGTCGAGAACTTTTCGGCGTCGAGGGTGGCAGAGGTGGCAATGACCTTGAGGTCGGGCCGCTTCTTGACCGTCTTTTTGAGGAGGCCAAACAAGACATCGGTGGCAATGGTCCGCTCGTGGGCTTCGTCGAGCATGATGACCGAGTACCGCTTCAGCTCGGGATCCAGGAGAATCTCACGCTGCAGCATACCGTCCGTCATGTACTTGATGCGGGTGGACGGGCTGGTGCAGTCCTCGAAACGGATGGTGTAGCCGACCTCCTCGCCCAGGGGGCAGCCAACTTCTTCAGACACACGCTTGGCAACACTCATCGCGGCCACACGACGGGGCTGCGTACAGCCGACCATCTTGCCGCCGCTCGTGAAGCCGGCCTCGGCCAGGTACTGGGTGAGCTGTGTCGTCTTGCCCGAGCCGGTCTCGCCAATGACAATCAAGATCTGGTTGTCTTGGACGGCCTTGATGAGCTGCGAGCGGAACGAGAAGATGGGCAGCGACTCGCGCTGCTCCTTCATACTGAGATCGGTGCGCTTGCCAAAGGACTGGTCCTTGTTCTGGATGATGCGCTTCCACTCGGGGACCGGCTCAAAGCCACCGGGACCACCACCACCACCACCGCCGCCGCCGCCTCCGCTGCCACCGCCGCTGCCACCACCGCCGCCAGGACCACCACGGCCAGCGTGCGCCGCGCGTGCATCGTCGGCAAACTTGCGCTGCTCCGGGTTGGCCATGGGATCGTGCCACTGCGACAAGAGGTCCACTTCTCCTTTTCCTTCTCGGCCTTGGCCGCATCGGCTTCCTGCTGGCGCAGTTCTTTGCGCTCCTTGGCCAGCACGGCACCGGCCATGGCAGCACGGTTGAGCGAGCCGTCGGGCGCCTTGACGACGCGGATGGGCGACAGTTCGAGCGAGAGTTTGGTTTGCCCCGCAAGGAAGGGCGGCTCCTCGTCACGGATCTCAATATCGACGTCCTCCTCGAGCTCGATGTTGCCTCGCCGGTCAGTGTGGCATTGTATTCCTCCTCGAGGTCCGGGTAGTCGGAGGCCTTGGCGACGCCACTGGCAATCAGCTGCCGGATCTCCCAGCGCTCGGCGACGTCATGCGCTTCTTGCCGCGGCGGTTGGCGGCGCCAGCTGCTGCCGATCCGTTGGCGCCGCCATTCGGGCCGCCGTCGACGTCCAGGAGCGTGGTGCTGCTGATGCGGGCACCACCGCGCACGCCCAGAGCCTCCATGTTGGCGCCCGACTGGAACAGGTCCTGGGGCGCAGCAGCGTTCAAGTCGTCGCCGGACACCTGGTCCACCTCCTTCATGGACAGACCGATGCGGCGGTCCTCGATCTTGACCACCTTGACCTTGACGGCCTGGCCCATGGCCACCACGTCCGAGGGTGGTTGACGCGCTGGCCGTCGACGAGGGCCGACACGTGCACGAGACCGTCGACCTTGCCGCGCACGCCGTGGATGTTGACAAAGACACCGAAATCCTTGATGCCCGAGACATGGCCGTCGTAGACTTTGCCGAGCTCGGGCGCCTCGTCGAGGGGTCCGCTGGGTGGTTCGTTGTTGTATCTGTCGCGCCGACGGTCGTCCCGTCCGTCCTCGCGTCCTCGCTCTCGCTCTCGCTCCCGCTTGCCGTTGGCATTTCGACGGCTGCCGTAGTCATCGCCGTCGTCGTCGTCGTCGCCGTCTGCGTAGCCGTGCCGTCTGTCGCCGCCGCGCCGACGACCTCTCGATCGGGACCGCGACCTCGATGGCGAACGGTACCGGTACCGGGACTTGCTGTCGCGCCCGCGGTCTTTGTCGTGGCGGTGCCTGTCTCGTGGGCTTGTGCTATCTCGTGTCCTTGTTTTCTCTTTCGTGGATGTGGGTATGGATGTGGATGTGGATGTGGATGTCGTCTTGTCCTTCTTTGGTGCTTTGCTGGCCAGGCCTTCGAGCAGCGCCAGAGCATCGTCGATCTCGTCGGCCTCGTGCGTCGCCTCGACCTGCCTGTCGGGCAGCGCCAGGCCTTTGAAGATGCTGTCTTGTTTGCCCGATCGCTTGCCGCCGCTCGAGGACGACGATGCCTCCTTCTGCCTGTTGCGCATTTCGGGATGCAAGGTGCACACCAACCGGTCGATGCTCTCGACAAGACTGGGCGGAAGTCGACGTTGAGCTCGACGAGCTTCTTCTTGAAGGCGCGGAAGTTGTCGCTCGCAAGTCGCTGCGCAATGATAAACTCGGCGACATCGCGGTTGTTCATGCCGACGTGGTTCTCCATCTCCGAGGCGACCTTGGCCACCAGCGAGATGACCTCGAGCGCCTCGAGGCCCTCCATGATGGGTGGGAGAGGAGTTGCCGGTGCTATAGGATGTTCGTGTTTGCTTGACCGACGAACTTCGATGGGTTTTGTATGCGCTGGTCGTGTTCGCGGTCTCCCTGGGTATCGGTACGTCGTCGATGAAGATGGAAGATGGAAGATGGAAGAAGAGAAACGGAATGAGGCAGCACGTCCAACGTGACGATGTGCCGTCAAAATTCGTAGCGCGGTGGAAGGCGGCGAGCAAGGCAAGAGCGACTAGTGGCGGCGGGCTGCATGTGACCCACTTTATTTCCGTCGCCAGCCAAGACCACCAACCAGCATCAGATCGTCAAATCGCCACCAAATCGTGTAAGACACACTCCGTATGCTGTATATGGCATTTGATATGGACTTGTTAAAGCGATTCTTTTTTTCTTCTCTATTCTTCTTTCTTCTTCTTTTTCTTTCTGTTTTGTAGCTTAAACCACTCATCCCTCCTTGTTACGGCCTATTTTGGAAACTGCTCTCAGGACACTTACAAAGGGAAGGAGCGTTGACTAAACTCTCCGACAACCACGTCGTAATACATCTCTTAACATATATCTTGTACCTAACAACAAGGCAAACCCTCACCCAGGTTATCTTTGCATGTCAATTTCATGCTTTATTCTGTCTATATAACATACTAGCGAGCCTTGCTTCTAGATCCTGCATACCACTTCGCTGGTTTTTTCTTGCCAAATCTCCCAATCCCCCAATTGGCGAGGAAACGACTCTTGACGCCACGGCCGTTGAGGCCATTGACACCGACTGTGATGGCCTGGCCCGGCATGAGGTGAGATCAATCATGTTGTCCACACCAGCTTGATTTACACCCTTTCCCCCCTCACGCCATGACCACCGCCGTGGGTCCAGACTCGAGCCGGACCTGCAGCATGGCCAGTTACTTGAGCGCCTCTTGTGGGCTCTGTAGATCTATAGAGGGTCCGCCTGACCAGACGCGACGGCGACAGCAAACGTCGCCACCTCGGGCATTGCCATAAGATGGATGAGAGGCAGACCACGGGCAGGACACGGGCAGGCGAACACGGGCTACCTCGTCACCCGCGGCCGACCAGTAAGAACCGCAGACCAGCCACAAAGTGCACGCCGCCGTCCCGCAGGAGCCGGCCCTCGTACCCGGGCAGCTTGCGCCATTCTGTTTTTGTAGTACTGATCGTCCGGCTTCCTAAACGTGTTCCGAAGCAAGTGAACGCCCACAAGGCGGCCGCCAATGTCCTATCCGACGAGCTGTGAGGCTGTTCTCGAGAGCTTTGCGTATCTGTATTACATCATCGCATCGTGTTGGCCGTCGTATATCAGACCAACTTTGGTACCGACAACATTGTCTTCAACATTCTACTCTCACACATGGCAGTTACTACACAGCGACCAATATTCGGATTGATATAGAGTATATGAAAGATTCAAGAAACTATGGTACAAAAAGGAAAGAACAGCTTCTTTTGTTGTTTCACTTTTTTTTTACTACAGTCCGTGCAAAGTCCATCTGGCCAACCCGCTTTGTGCAATTCTCTTCTCTTGTGCGAGATCTTATTTTTTTTTTTACTTTACACCGCCGTCCAGGTAATCTGCAGAGTCACGCCGGACTGGTCCTTGGTGTAGATGGTGCCCTGGGTGGTGCCCGAGGGAACGGCCACGGCATAAAAGGTGTTGGCCGACTGGTAGGTCAGGTAGGTGCCGTCGTAGCCAAACGACGAGGGCGTGGTGACGGTGCTGGCACACGACAGCGAGAAATCGGCCAGAACGGCACACGAGCCCTTGGAGGTGCTCAGCGTGAAGGACACGCCGTCGGCGGCGGGTGTGGCCGTGTACGAGGCCGGCGTGCCGCCGCCGCGGTACCAGGTGCCGGCCGTGATGAGACCGCCCCCGCTGGCAACACCGGGCGAGACGACCTGGAGGCGGCCCTTGCCGGAGAGAGCACCGGCCGAGCCCGTGGGAGCAGCGGTGCCCGACGTCGTCGTCGTCGTCTTCATCGAGGCAGTCGAGGTGGACTTGGTGACCGTGGACAGGGTCGTGGACACACGGGTCGACGTGGCCGACGTGGCCGACGGCGCGGCCGACGACGGATCGAGACCGCTGCCGGCAGCAATGTTGGCGCCGCAGACGTTGAGGAGGGCGACCGTGGGGTCGTGGTCCGAGGTCTGGTCGTCGTAGCTGACCCAGGTGTTGACGTGCAGGTGCTCTTCCTGGGGGCCCAGCGCGGCAATGGCGCTGGACACAAAGACGTGGTCCAGCTCCTCCATGTTGTTGCCGTAGGTGTAGGTGTAGCGCTCCGCCACCGGATGCCGGCCGCCACATCGAGGTCGACCAAGCCCGAGACGTTGGCGAACGTGGTGACGGGCTGCACGACGCTGTACTCGTTGAGGTCGCCGCCCATGACGATGCGCGCGTCGCTGTCGAGATCGACAATCTGCCGGATGAAGGCGCCGGTGATCTGGGCCTGCGTCGTGCGCTTCTCGACGGGCGAGTTGACGGGCGGGCGCAGGTCGCCCTGCAGGCTGGAGCTGCCGCCCTTGGAGCCCCAGTGGACGTTGACGGTGAAGAAGACGTGGTGGCCCACGACCGTCTGCCAGGCCGCTGCCAGCGGCTTGCGGCTGCTGGCCCAGGCGGCGTTGGTCGGGTCGATGCGGCCCGGGTTGTACTTGAGGGTGGGCTTGCCGCGTTGCTGGCGTCGGCGACAACCGCGTTGGCGTCCAGAGCACCACCGGCCGCGCCCGACGCGCTGGCCGTCAGACGCACAACCGCCGGGTTGTAGAGATACGCCTGGCGGATGTTGCCGCCGGGCTCACCACCGTCGGCGTCGTTGGCCGGGTCGATCCAGGTGTAGCTGTACTGCAGGCCCCCTTGGCGACAATGGCGGCCGCCAGCGTGCTGAGGGTGACGGACGAGTCAACGACGCCGTTGTCGGTGGCGCCGTTGTTGTCCTGGATCTCCTGGACGAAGAGCACGTCCGGCGTCTTCAGGTAGTCGACAATGTGGGCGGCAACGGCCGCGACGTGCGCCGTGTCCTGGGGCGCAAAGTTCTCAATGTTGTAGTCGCCCACAGTGATGCCCGAGCACGCGCCCGTGCTGAGGAGCGTGGTCGGCGGCGGCAGCGCCGGGGACGCCGAGCTCTTGTAGACGGGCGCCGTCAGGGGCAGCAGGTTGTAGAAGCCGTACTGGTAGTGGACGACACCGGTGATGTCGCCGAACGTATCGCCAATCTTGTAGGTGTCGACGGCCTTGCTGCCGTCGAGGGGCGCGCCCACAAGGATGGTCTCCGGGTTGGCGTCCTTGCTGCTCAGAGTCAGACCGCCGCGGCCGTTGCGGCCGGACGTCGTCCAGTTGCCGACCATCCAGGTTTCGCCGTACGAGCTCGGCTTGCTGACAGCAACGGGGCTGGGGATGGTGACGAGGTCGCCGTTGAGGGCCTTCCAGAAGTCAAGACCGTACTGGTCAGGCTGCAGCTTGGGGTTGGCCACCGAGACCTGGCTGACGTTGTTGGGGACGGCAAAGATGTCACCGCCGTCGAGGCTGGTGAACTGCTCTGTGGGCGGCTGGAGCGACTGCGTGCCCCAGCACACGCGGCTCGGGGGCCACGCTGTTGCCCGACACCCAGTCCTGAATGACGGGCGACACCAGCTCCGTCGAGTAGAGGTACGCCGTCGACGAGCGGTACTCGGTGACTTGGCCGCTGAGCGTCAGGGTATCGCCAATGGCAATGCTGGCGTTCTTGCCGAGCGTCGAGCTGTAGACGTACAGGCCGTTGCCGATGCGCGCATCGCACGACAGCTTGGGGCTGCGCAGATACAGACCGGCAGTCGACTTGGCCGTCACGACACCGACGACGCCCGAGACGGACTGGCCATTGTACGGCGACAGGAACTTGTTGCCGTTGATGTCATGGATGCTCTGGGCCTGGGCGGCAATCGCCGTCAGCGCGAGCGTGGCGAGGAAGCTATTCATGGTGAAGAGAGGGGGCGGTGACGATGCACTGGTTCGTTGGCCGTGGAGGTCAGATCAGAACTGCTTTGCCTTCCAGTCGCACCTTCCCCATCGTTTTTGTACCGACGATCCCTCCTCTTTATATGTTCTCAGAATGGCAGGAACTGGAAAAGGAGCTGGAAATCAATGGATCGCGCCTTCCTATTCAGCCCCATAACGCGCCCTGCACAGAGTGGCAAGCCGAGGCCGAGCCGTTTACCTTTCTGGCAGTCGAGCGTTGATGACCACCGCAATCTCAACGGCTGTTTGTCCATCGCGCACGCATTTCCGTCTCTTCCGCACGTCTGCATCCAATTGTTGTCGTTGTGTGCATTCAGCTGTATTGCCGTGGTTCCTGGAGGAGGTTTTGCTGTTAGGTCCATTGTGTCATGTCAGTTTATCTGCATGCCAAGATCGCCTAACAGAAAGACCGACCAGGGGCACGCTGGTCGCACCTTCCAATCGTGGCGCCAGCCTCTCCCGCGTGCGTCTCTCAAGACTCTGAGAGATGTCTTGGCACTATCCGCTCACCCACCGGCCCTCTCCATTGTGAGGGTTGTTGGTGTGAGTTGAATACGTCGTACGGAGAGGGTGTTCTATCCCGTGCTGTGCTTGTGCTACTGCCTTCTGTTCCTCTGTTCCTGGTTGCCAAGGCCGGCTTTGACGTTTAGGGCACCGACGTCGAACGAATTTCATAAAGAACCGTTGAAGTCGTTCTTGTTTTTCAATTGCCGAGAAACCCGATGCAGCGTCGCCGGTTGACAAGCGACCGTTGCGTACTACAGTCTGGGCGTTCATTTTCGTGTATTATCTCAGAGGATTCGAGACAGTGTGGTCCCGTGGCGTGGCCATGCTTTACATGCCTCCAAACTTGGAAAATGCGAGGGGACGGCGAGAAAAATCACGGTTGTCGAGAGGGCGGAAGATATTGGCGGGACGCGGACAAGGTTAATGTCCGGTGGAAATAGGACAAGAGCCAATACAAGGCAAGAACGGCACAAAAAACCAGGGAAGAAAGCAGGGAAGAAAGCAGGGAAGAAACCAGAGAAGAAGCAGGACAAGACGGGGACTGCCGATAGTGCATGCGTCGTCGATTTGCGGGAGAACACGCTCGACGAAAAGAGAAGGACAAAACCTGGGATGCATGGAACAAATGCATTGATCGTCAATCTCTTTTCCTTTCCAGGTAAAAAGGCATGTGATGCTGCGTGCTGCCAACAGATAACATCGGCAATCACAGAGATAAGGCGGGTGAGAAGAGGGAAGAGGGAATCAAAGAAGGAATCTAATCAATGAGGATCAGGACAGTCGTGGGGAAGACACGATTACCCCCGTGGGCGATGTCCGTGGGCGGTATGCATTGGGGGCCGTCCAGTCAGGTAGTCAGGTACGCATGCAAGCAGGAGACAGGCACAGGAACGACAGAAGGATGCTCGATTAAGGCTGTTCAAAAGGTTGTTGTTCGCAAGGTTGTGTGGGATACCACTCGTAGACAAGGTTAAATCAAACTCGGGTGGCACGGGCACGCTAAGACCACTAACACAACTAGCACCGCTCAACGCTACTGACAAAAACTGCCCTGAATCGCGCCGCTTCAGCCGTTTGGGTCTTTGTCAGTTGTAGACCAACACGTGCGCTGTCTTGGTCCCTTGGGCAGAGCACGTTTTCTCTTCATGCCCTTTTCGGAAGCCATGCGAGTAAAAGGAGACTGCACACCATTTTCGAAGTGCAATTTCCCACCGACATCTTCCCTCTTTTCCTTTTTTTTTTTTTTTTTTTTTTTTTGCGTTTCAGTGTGGAGTTTGGACCTGGGCGAAGCATATCTACCAATGATGGGCCAAACGAACATGGTTGAGGGTTGAGGAGGGTTGTGGGGGTTGAGGAACTACATATATTGTAATATAAATATTTTCTGCCCATGGGGTCCTAATGTATTACGAAGAACAACAATAAAAGGAAAAGAGCAACTTCCTCGGTCCAGCAATCGTATAACCCGCACATCCGCTGCTCGTCTGGCTGCGCCTTACAACTCGCCCACGGAAGGGTTCTCGACACGGACGGCGGGCGTCCTTCTCCAGCTCGTCAAAGTCGGCAAAGGCCAGCTCGTACACAAAGCCCAGCGTCATGCGCGCGTGCTGCAGCATGTGGTCAAACGACAGGTACTTGATGAGGTCGTCGGTGGTGTGGATGTGCTTGTCGCTGTCCTCAAAGGTCGACTCAATGACAAACGCCGAGGGGTAGCCGGCCTTGCCTGGCGGAGGCGTGGTCGGAGCAGGCGTAGCCGCACTTGGTCTCGACGTAGGGGACGTCGCAGTAGGCGACAATGACCTGCTTGATGAACTCGGTCAGGGCCGGGTCGACGTAGTCGACAATCACGCCCACGGACTCGACGCCGCCGGCGTCCAGCGTGCCCTGGACGTAGCCCGTCATGTCCTGCTGGAGCATGGCGCGGACGTCGTGGCCGGCCTTTTCGTAGGCGCTGAAAATGGCCTGCGAGCCCAGCAGGCCGCCCTCCTCGGCGCTGTACCAGTGGAACTCGATGCTGTTGGCGGCCTTGCCGGCCTTGACGTCGTCGGACTGCAGCAGCGCCGTCAGGGCCTCGAGGATCGTGACGGTGCCGCTGCCGTCGTCGTCGGAGCCCGGCGCCGCCAGGATGGACGGCAAGAACAGGTTGATGGAGTCCTGGTGCGCACCCACGACAATCGTGCGGTTCGTCTGGCCCGGAATGCGGGCAATAATGGAGTTCTGGCCCAGGGGTGCGGAAAGTGCTCCACGGTGATGCCGTGCTTGAAGCCGCCGGCTTCGCCGACAATCTTCTTGACCTGGCCCAGCAGCCACCCGGACGACTGGCGGCCGTAGTCGGACTTGTAGTAGCGCGTGTGGAACGACGTCAGCTTCTCGAGGTGCGCCTGCAGCGACGCCTTGTCGAGATGCGTGGCTAGGGGGGCGACCTCGTCCACGAGGGTGGCGTTCTTGGGGAAGACACGCGGCGGGCCGGCGGCGGCCGCCTTGGCGGCGTTGGTCGCACCCAGGTCCTCGGTGTAGGTAATGTCCATGAAGCGCGCGCCGTTGCGCTTCAGCTCCCACTTCTCGTCCTCGGTGACCCAGCGGGTCTCACCAGGGCCCAGCTCAATCAGGTACTGCTCGGCAGCAGCCACCTCGGGGTGCAGCTGGATGTTCTCGCCATTGTGGCTGTCGACGAAGTGCGCAGCCGCCGCCGGCAGCAGCAGCGCGAGGGCGTTGGCGGCCTTCATTGTGGTGTGTGTGTGGTAGATTGGGGTGAGAAATGGAGGTGAGGATGAAGAAGTCGATAAAAAACGATGGCGACAACAGACGACGATGGTGTTGTTATAGGAGACGAGTTGCAAAAGTGTTGCTGGGAAGATAGAAGGAGAGAGCGATGATGACCGATCAGGATGACGAAACAGGCAGCTTCGGCTAATTGCGCCAGCGGCCTTCGCACTGGTTTGGCTGATAAGCGGAAGCTGCTCAGCAGGTAATTTATTACGCAGTGAGATACATGTAAGATACAACCCACCAAGCTGGGGCGCTCCTTCCTAGGTTGGCCAGGCGGCGTAAGAAGGGAAGGCGCAGCTCTCGCAAGGAAACACCCGCCAACAGCTTCATGGGTGCTTATGATTGGCTGGATCGGTCCAAAGTGGGACCGTTTCAGTGTGGAGCTGCCCTGTCGCAGCGTCTCAGCGAAGCCGGATGCAGTCAGCAGAGCATCAGTGAGACGAAAAGGGCCCACATACTGACGGCAGGCGAGCAAACAGCACCAAAGCTAAGAGCACATGCTTCACACGCAATAGCATATCTCTACGACGTATCTTACAGGCAGTGGGGCCATTAGGTATCCATGGACAATCCATGGACATTTTAGGAGGTGATCATTGATAAAGTTCAAGGTCAATCATAATGCTTTCTATGTTGAGTCTATTTGCAAGTGTACGCTGATGCTGATGCCGATGCCGATGCCTCTTCTCTTTGCATTCCTTCACATTCTCAACAATGTCTACATGCTGTCCTCCATCTGCCGACTGCGCGTCTTGGCCCAGTTGTCGTGCTCCGGTTTGCCGCCCTGGCTCTCGAGACCCATGCCACGCTCGACCCACTCCTTGCTGCCCATCTGCGTCAGCCGGGACAGCGCACGCCCAAAGGCAAAGGCTTCCTCTTCGCCCGTGAACAGGTTCGAGTGCTTCAGCTGCGCCATCATGTTGTGGCCCTCCATGCCCTCCACCAGCTGCTCGACGGCGTCGTTGACCTGCCCCTCGCTGACGTGCGTCGTGGTCGTGCCGTCCTTGGTGAGGGTCTCAATGACTTCGTCCTTGGACACAAAGAGCTGGTTGAGCGGGACGGCCGTGGTCAGCACCAGCTTGGCCTGGGCCTCATAGACGGCGTCGATAAAGGTAATGAGACGGCGCGCCAGGTCGCGCTGGCGGTGGGTCATGCCGGGGACGTCCGTGACAATAAACGCATCGTAGGCGCGCACCAGCTCCAGGTAGTCGGCGGCCGAGGTGGGCTTGCCAATGAGCTCGTCAAAGGTGAACCAGGCGCAGCGCCCGCTCACACGGGGCACACGGATCTCGCGGCCCCAGACGGTCTGGACTTCCGCGTGCGGCTCGGGGTGTTTCGCGGTCGCCCAGGAAGCGGAACCACTTCTCGGCGTGCGACTGGGCGTGGCTGTCGAGCGGGGTGTGGTAGACGCCCGAGGGCGGGCGAGGGATCTTGCGGTAGTCGGTGGGTGAGTCGAGGTTGATGACGTGCAGCCGTCGTTTGAGGAGCTCAATGGCCGGAGGAACGACTCCCGCTGGATCCCGTTCTTGTAGAGCTCGTCGGGCTCGCGTTCGATGTCGTCACAAGGACAACGCCGTGCGACATGAGCGCCTCCAGCAGCCGCCGCAGAATCATGGCGTCGGCCACGTCGGTGCACTGGAACTCGTCAAAGCACAGCACGTTGCCCTGCTCCGCAATGTCGGCGGCGATAAAGGGCACGGCGTCGACGTCGTTGCCGTACTTCATCTTCATCTGGTGCAGCCGCTTGTGCACGTCCTGCATGAAGTTGTGGAAATGGATGCGCGTCTTGGAGCGCACGGTGCTTGGGAGTGTGTCGTAGAACAAATCCATCAGCATGGTCTTGCCGCTGCCGACGTCGCCGTACAGGTAGAGGCCCTGCGGCAGGTTCTCCGGGATCTTGCCAATGGCCGTCGGCTTGGACTTGCCGCCGCCAAAGAGGGAGCCCAGCAGCGACTTGCGCTGCGGTGTGAGGCTCGCAATGTCCGGGTGGACGACGTCGGGTGCGTGGTAGTGGCACAGCTCGTCGTGCATGTGCTGCAGGCTCTCGATGATGCCCGCTGGTGCTCATCGTTGCGCAGCCGGCCCGCGGCGACGCGCCGGTCGTACTCTTGCAGCGGTCCGAAATCGTCGCGTGACGGCTTTGCTGTGTCCTCTTCTGTCGCCGTGGCGATGCTCGCATTATTTCGCTGCTGGCCCGTCCGCGCACGTGCCTGCGCAGCAGACGGTGCCGAGCCGTATTTGAGTGTCGTTGTCGTCGGTCGCAATGGTGCGCCCGTCTTGGTCTGCAGGCACCGCGCGCATATTGTCGCCGATGGAGGGAGTGCTGCGCCAAAAGTGAAGGCCGACGATTGTGGTGTAAGTGGCCGGCGTCGGAGTGGCGTCGGTCGCCGCACAAGACCACGGCGCACGGCCGGGTAGATGGAGGAGGGAGACGACGAGCGGGCAATCATTGCATCGTAGGGTGGGGGGAGGTGGAAGGTGGGAGGCCGTCGTGCGAAGAAAATAGAACGTGCGAAGTCGAGATCGAGGTCGAGGTCGTTGAAAGGAAAATTGGCGATGTTGACAATTAAGAGGCAAGAGAGGCGAGGCAAGGCAAGAGGCAAAAGCCGCAAAGCGGAAAGAGGGCGAGTTAGTCCCGCGGCACGTTTTTTGCGGTTTTGCCGTCGTGCGGCTTTGGCTTTTCCTGGGGAAGTTTTTAGTTACGACAGGCAGGAACGTCCGGCTTCTGGTTGGCTGGCTTAAGTCTCGACTTAAGGCGCTACTAACACTGCCGAGACTGCTGTAAACCCTTCTTTCAGTGTGCGTTCACAGAAAATAATGTCACCGATGCCGCTGTGAGGAGCGGAATTTAACGGATAAAGCCCCCCCCAAATCACTGTATGCCTACGGTATCTTACGATGTCTGCAGCAAATGCCCAAAGCCCACCGAATACGTGGGGGAAAGACCCCAAAATGCCGAACACCGAGACTCTCCGATGGATATACGGAGGTAAGAGAAGGCACGAAAGACACAACAGAATGAGACTTTTGGAGTAAAAGGTTATCCAACATTTGAGTGTAAATATATGGAATCATTGTTTACTTTTTGGCATTGCGAAATGTAAATCAAATCGCTGCTTTTGAATAGAAGTCTTTTTCTGAAAGTTATAAGTGAAACAAAATCCTGCACTTTGAGAGCTTTTGAAAACTATATCAAATAATAACTTCCAAAATCCCAAATAAAAAGCTTAACAACTTTACTCTCATTCGTATCTCATTATTAAATAGTTGCAGCCGTAAGGTAAGCATGTACAAAAAGCACCCCCCACACGCCCACCTCTACATCAAGGATATAGCTCCGACCATGGCCGCGGCCATGACAGCCCATATCGACCGCTCTAGAGCAGCCGCACTGCTGCTGATGTTTGGAATGTAGGGATGCACCATGTACTGGCCGACGTAATGTTGGCACTGTTGCTGCCGCAGACCGTCCCGTTTGTCGTCTCGTTGATGGTTGTGCCGTTGAACGCCAGCGTGCCGCCCATGACGGCCGACGGCGACATGTTTCTGGATGCATTTTTGGCCATGGCCGAGTAGGATGCCAGGTTGTGGTGCCCAGCCTCGCTCCCGTTGGCCGGGTTCAAGACACCGAACATGCCGTCCTGGCAGTGGCGGCCGGCGGTGCAGTAAAACACGAGCGGGTCCGTGGTGCGAACGGTGACGCGGAACGTTGCGAGCTGACGGTTCGTGGTCAGTATAGTGCGTGCAGGGGAAGCCACAGGCATATGAAGGGGGGGATGACCTACCTTGCTCGCATCCTCGTCGACTGGGATGAAGCCGGAGAAGAAACCGCCAGCTGACGGAGCACAGGCTTTGTCCCAAGTGCCAAGCGCGACGCTGTGGTTGCGTGGATAAAAGGAAAACAAAAGAACATCACCGACGCCGGCCGACACAGAGTTTGGTGTGAAGGAGAGGCCAGACTCGCCTACAGCAATGGAGATCGTAGTGGCTAAATGTGTGGAGGTGGGTTTTGTCAATGTAGACGTGGGTGGCGCAGTCGATGATGATGGCGTTGTTGATATTGTCGAGTGCGTTGGTGTTGACGTTGCTGTCGTCTTTGATGTTGACGATGCTATCGCCTTTGATATTGGCCTTGTCGATGTGTCTAGAGTTGTTCGTCTTGTCGATGTACTCGTTGTGAGAGTAGGCATGGGTGCAAATGTGCTTGGTGAGATTAATGTGTCCGTGCTGGATGGTTCTGTTGACGTTGTCGAGCCCGCGAAGGCCGAGACGACGAGCGAGGCAAAGATTGCGAGACGTAGTGACATCTTAGTCAAGGTTGATGTTGAGATTCGTCGATTTCCAAAGGGTACTTTTTTGCAAAGTGAAAGAAGGCGAAGGAGGGTGGCTGTAATTTTTAAAGTTTTTTAAAAGAAACGGTATAGAAGAGATTCTTCAAACCCTGAAAGAAAGTAGAGGTGAAGAAAACAAGCGAATGCAAACGCAACGGAGATCCGCACAGCTGCAGGTCGCCGTGATTCTTTCCTCTTCCCTTCTTTCCTCCCTCTCTCCTCTTCTTTTCCTACTATTGTCGGCCACCGCCAAGCCGGCGTCAAAAGAATCCACGAATCTACATTCCCTACAAAGATGAATTGTTTTGCACCTCACACACCACGTATCTCACGGGCATATGCATCGCTTTCTTGGTGGTACCTGCCGCGCTGCTACCCGGTGCCGGTACGCGTCACTCTCTGTGGTAGTACGACAGCCTGGGCCCTTTTTGCTTTTCTAATGCTCGTATCCCGATTCTACATATTTATGGCACACACGACACTCGTTTCCTTTCACGGTCGCCCGGTGCCAGCACATCTCGCCTGTCTTGGCCTCCGGGGGGCCATATCGTTGGAATGGCGGCCCCATTCCCAGATCGTAAACAACTCTAAAATTGCTGGCTGGAATCGAAAGCAATCCACAATGGCCGATCATCTTCGACATGCTAGACGACAAGCACAAAAGCCGGTGTCGCCCGCTCATGTTTTGTTTCTGTATCAGTGGGATTGTTTTATCTGCCTCGTTTGTGTGCGTCGCTTTCGGTCGAAACCTCACAGGATGGCTTTTTGTTCGCCACGTTTGCCAGCTAGAAGGCGCCATTCTTGAGCCCTACAACGTGATTGTATAGTAAAAGAATGTCAGATCTTGCAATATGATTAGAAAAAGCCAGAGTATCGTAATAAAAGAAGAGTTTCAAAGGGAATGAAGGTGGTGAAGGAGATTGTTGACTTACAGAAGAAAAAGAGTGGGGCCATCTCTGAAACTGACTACCTCCGTATGTCGTACTCGTGATCACTTCGTCGCCCACCAATGCTCATATTAATACACCTCCCTCATATACTCTAATAACGCATCCAGCCACCATCAAGAAGTCCTAGCTCCTGTCTTCGAACAGGTTCCGTGGTGCAGTTGGTTAGCGCATCGTACTAATATTTCTCTTACCAAGAAATCCAATGCGAAAGTCGAGGGTTCGAGCCCCTCCGGGACCATAACATAACTCTTTTTTTGCCCTTTCTGTGAGGCTACTTTTTTGGCTATTAGTATTTGACAGCTGCATTTCTCCTTTGTATGCCCTCTGTCTTTTTTTGATTATTGTTTTTAATGGTCATCCTTGTAAAACAGTTCGTTGAAATTGATATACAAAAACTGATCCCCGAAATAAATCCCAAGACTTCCCGTCATCAAACGCCTGTTCTACAAATGAACCCTGATCAATACCTGATGCTCCTTGCATCCCAAACAAAAGAAATGCCCGTGTGAGAAAAGCAATGCAAACGCCATGCTAAACAGCTAAACCGTCTCCTCAACCCTCAGCCCTTGTCGTCCCGCCAGTTGCCCTGGAACTGGTGCTGAATAAGCGTCTGCTTCGACTTGGTCTTGCTCGCATGCGAGTGCGGCACGCCCGTCGCGAACCCGTCAATCGGCAGCACCAGCGTGTCGCCGTAGAGTCGGGGCTCGGTCATGCCGGTGAGTGTTTCCCAGGTAATGCGTTGTTGGCCGACACCCGTACCGGCGACCTGGTTCAAGTGCTCAAACACGACCTCCGTCCATGCGGCCGGCCCCGTAATCTCCAGGACGTCCTTGTCGGACAGCTTGTCGCCCAAGAGGCCGCCCTTGAGCTTGGCGACCTTGCCCAGGATGCGGTCCAGCATGGTCCACAAGGCCGGGTGGTCGGGTGCGCTGGCCAACGTCCACTGGCAAAACTGGACCTCGTAGGTGGTGCCCTTGACGGGGGGGCTCGCATCGGACTCGAGGCCGACCACGAGGCGTGTCTCGGCGCGAAACGGCTCAGGAACCCACTCGCCAATGGGCCGGACCAGCCACGTGTCCATGTCCGAGTAGACGCCCCCCTCGAGAGCGAGCGCCAGGTAGCGCATAAAGTCGGCACGCAAGACACGGCGGGGCATGGCTGTGTACTGCTCGAGGGCGTTGCGGGCGAAGTCCAAGGTGCCGAGCTCGACCGCCCCGTGGGGGGCCTCGATCGTGCTCGCCTTCCCACCCTCCGCATCGGTGGTGGTGGACGGCCCCGTGCTCTGACGGAACGTGTTGGGATAGATGGGCACCTTCCGCGATCCTTCGCTGGCCGTAGCCATGCCGACCAGGCGACGGACCATGCTGAGCGCGCCGCCGGCGTCCAGCAGCGTGTACGAGTACGACGGCGAGTGGGCCAGCCAGCTGGCCAGGTACGTGACAGACACGACGGTCGGGTTGAAGTCGAGATAGATTTGCCAAATTTTGGGCGGGATGTGCGGCAAGTGTGTCGTCGTCGTGGTGTCAAACTCGCTGTCCTTCATCTCTGCCAAGAGCGACTTTTCGGCTTCGAGTGCAGCAGCCTCGGCGGCTTCTCCCTTTTGCTTCTTCTCCTCGGCAGACATCCCGCCGCCCCAGGGAAGATGCCATCTGCCGCCTTCTGGCACACTTAGACCACGGCCCGGGTCGCTGAGGTGAAAGAGGCATATTGTCAGGAAGAATAGTCCTGCCAACACAAGCAAGAGTCGTCGAAACCGTGCGCCGGCGGAAAAGCGCGGATGATACAGAAAAGCAGAGGCGCGTGTGGGTGAGGATACTGTTGACGCCGCTCCCGCCGAGGAGAGACGCGCCGACTGCTCGGCAATGAGCGCCTGCCACCGGGACAGCATTGTGTTGTCCTTGAGTGGTGATGTCGCCATGGGGACGGTGATGGAGGATCTAGCGTGCTTTTCTTGGTAGTGGTGCTGCGTGTCCATACCCAAAGTTATAAAGTAATATATAGAGACGAGACGAGACAGAGACGAGACAAGACCTGATGTGACGTGACGTTGAGACGTGATGAATGTGCCGTACGCCGTAAAAGGACAAAACCTGCTCAAGCCCGTAAGACCCGCTGAGATCCGCCAACGACAAAATGAACACTGCAAACGTAATACTCTGCGTGCGCACGTGTTGTGAGATGGATCAGACCGTCTAGCAGCAGAAACGTGCGCAGAGTCTCATATTGTGCTCTCTTACACCACGATACACACGATGCACACAACAACCGTGCAACCCGACACTGAGCTCCCGGCGGGTGGCGGTTGACCAACGGAGTGGAGTGCGTAGTGTGAAAGACAATATTTAACGGCCGAGTCAAGATCGAGGGTGCCGGCACGTTCAAACAAGTCCAGTTTAAACAAGGAGAGGCGAAGCTGGCGCACTGGGTCGGCTTTGGATGAGTTTGGCGAATCTGGCGAATGATTGTACGCATTAAACGGCTTGTGCTTCGATATGAGAACACAAAAGCTTGGCAGTGACGAAATAGGAAAAAACACCAAGACGAGATGGAGTAATGGGAAAGAGAGGGCAGAGAGAGGATTGATAAAGTTTCAAAACGAAAAAAAAAGCCTGTATCAGTTTCCAACACGTCTAGACGTTTTCCCCAGAAAAGGGCAAAGCAAAGGGTGGATGGAAAGGTGGACTGCGCTGTAGATATACTGCGTACAGAAAAACAAGAATCGCGGACGAGGCGCTGGTGTGAAGCTTGCGGCGTACGGGGCACGGGCGGCCCAACTCATTTTCTATATGTAGTCATTGTATTATTTGCCCTGCCGAGAGTCGAGTTTCTTTCTCCCTTTGCCAGTTGGACGTTGGACGAAATTAACTGGGTCGCTCTTCATCTGCCTCGTAAGACAATGCTAGAAAGTCGCCAAAAAGGGACAAAGGAAGGACGTAATCATTGGCTGCAAAGCCTCACTCGTCTCCGTTTTTTTCGCACTCTCAGAAAGTGCCGGGAAACCAGCAACATGGAAAGGTGGATCGAGGTTGAAGGGAAAAGAAGTGGGACCCGTTGAGAACAGGTTCTGGGACGTACATGTACGCATACTCAATAGGTTTCCCAAGAAGTCCGCAAGTCCGCAGGTCTCGACAAAACTTGGGAGGGAGAAAGACGTTGGAGGGTGGCTTCACGTAGCTCCGTGGCCAGGGAGGCGATCGGCGACGCGCAAATCCGTGACGAGTCCTTCTATGCAAAAAGGGGTTAGCACTAAGGAGTAAGACGAACGAGACGAAGCCAGACGAGCCGACTTTTGCTGATGGACCGGCGAAAGGACCCACGCCTGTTTCTTCTTCTTTTTTTTTTCATCTCACTGTCGTTCGTTCCGCCGTCGCCATGCCGTGTTTAGGTGTATTGTGAGGCTGTCAAAGGAAGGCATATGCAATTGAACGATGGACAATATTATGTAAAGTTGTCAAGACGTTGACGGCACTTACTCCATTCCTGCTTTTCTTGGGGTTGGACTGCAACTCGGTGACGACAGAAAGGCCACAAACGAACCCAAACGAACAATGAGACGCCACTTCCAGTGCTTCCGTGGTCGATTTGCCAAGCCCATCTGCCGCGCCCTAGGGCAGAGGAGTGGAGAGGGACTGGCCAAGGGGCCCCAGACCACCCCTGGCACTGGCGTCAGTTGCAGGCCGCGTGTTGTGGTCGTCGACAAGCTTTTTTTCTCAAGAGTTGCTAAGCCGTGAAATACGGAAAATACGGAGTAGATGAAGAGACGTTGAAAACAAAAGAGCCAAGACCTGCTGCATATGGGGGCAACAAGGCTGATGGCTTGCGATTCAAAGGGAAGGAGCAATGGGACGATTTCAGTTGTCAGTTGTGATGGGGAAGTTGCGACTGGCCATTTGACGGAAGGCTTCTTTGCGGGAAAGAGCGACTGCTGCACATGTGCTTGAGGCTCGGACCAGCTCGGGAAGGCGACGCGTCACTCAGGCCCGACTGTCGAAAGGCAGGTGCAAACGTCGGACGGTGAGAAAATGCTGCTGGCAGGGGAAGGAGCAAGGGCTGCGTATGTTTTCATACTTGTAGAGCTTTCGCTACGTTTTATTGTTTTCGATCCGCCCTGTGAGCTCTCCCCCCGTCCTTCAACGTCAAACAGCACGCGCAAACCCTACATACAAATGCCATTTCTTGCAAACTACACGACACGCGTACGGTGAAGATCGGCAAAAGGAAGAGACGTTGAGATGACGGTACGACAGGTTCGTCGAAGCTGAGACGAACTAAATATACAGCTCAAAGTACTGAGTAGGGAAATGCTTGCAGTTTGAAAGTCTCCTTGCCTGCCACAAGTTCTTTCACAGACTATTTCATACATTCCTGCCATCTTCATCGCCCCGGCCAGCCTTGTTTCAGCAATCATCTTGAAGATCTCCAGACAGTGCGAGGGATTGGTTTTGCACATCGACCCTCTAAACGACCCTCTAAAGTACGATCGCCCAGATCCAGCAAATTGTCTTGCCGGATGGGTATCCATTCCATTCTCGCTTCGAGGCGCTTCTCCATTTCTTTTTGTCTTCCCTCCCTTCCATGTTCTCCCTATTCTTCTGACCAATGTGAAGTCGCTTCACCCTTCATCGTCCCTTTGGAGCGTATACACTGTATCTACTGCGTACTCGGCAATAAGGTTCATCCAATTTTACGTCTCCAAGGCTGGTTGACGACAGTTTCCCCAAGCTTGCTTGATAACGTTTCCAGACATCCGTGGCACCAGAGGTCTTGGCACCACGGCAATGATGGCCACCGCCGTGCCGGACGCGGCCGTGCTCACGGCGCCGGCTACAGCCGGCGCTCCATAACCGAACGCGGCGGCGCTCTGCAGCGTTGCAAAGAGGCTCGGGGAGATGGCACTGCCAATGGCCGAATGCCAAAGTGGCAGCCAGGGAGCCTAACGATTGTCAAAAGGTATTCTTGATGAATAGCCATGGGCATCGTCGTATGCGCCAACCTTTGACAATGCCGTCAGCAGCAAAGCCGAGAGCCGGCAGGAGCGGGCCTGTGACGACGGCCGGGACAGCGGCAACGCCGCCTGCAATCGCAGCAGCCATACAGCAGGCTGCGACGTGCTTCTTGTCTTGGACCAGTGCCCAAGTCTGGCACAGCCATGTCAGCAATTCATTATAAGTCAATGTCTGGCAAGTGCCACTTGGACAAACCTCTTCAAAACTCATCGAAATCATTGCTGTTGCTCTTGATCTTGGAGCTGGATACGATGTTCTTAGAGGGACGAAGAGGGCGGGGTTGGGATTGATCGGTCTGTCAGTTATGAAGGCGAGGGACAGGTGAGCACAGCCACTTCACTTCGAACGGTTGCTTCTGTACAACTCTATGCAAACAGATCATTCGTCTGCTTTTATGCACTGCTCTCCTTCGGCCGTTAAGCCACGGTAGTGAATTCAGTTTGCAAAGCAACCCGGAGGGGCAACAACACCGATTTTCACCCATTGGCTCGTAACCCCTCCTCGCTGAAGCTCATTCTGTGGTCAGTGATTCTTAGAATTGTGAGATTTTTTTTTTAAAAAAGGTCGAAGAGTTGACAGGCAACATGGGCACATTGGGGAAAGGAAAACGAGGGGCCGACCACCTCAACAAATACCAATCGTACGGCCGTTCATCAACATCAACTGCAGCCTTTGCCCTTTTTATTCGCTGCACTCTGTATTCAAGCAGACGGCTCTGCATACACTACAGGCAGACCCGAACTCAGGAGAGTTGAGACACAATCCTAGTGTGTTGCTCGTTTGCTATACCGTGCTGTTTGCACCCGTTGCTCGACAACACTTTGTAGACATTCTGTTGGCGTCTTTACACGGTGGCCAGGGCGACAGCAACAGAATCATCACCACCTTCCACATGGACACCACAAAACTCGGGCGCACGCATGAGCAACCGCGTTGGCAGCAGCAAGGCCGATAGCACCGGCCGCCTTGGTCGCAAACCGATCCTCCGTAGCGAGCCCCGAGGCTCTGCAGCTGGGAAAAGAGACTGGCCTTGACGGCATTGCCGATTCTGGAGGTGCCAGGCGGCGGGCTAGAGATCGCTACCAAAGTGGGAGCAAATGTGAGCGAATGTGGCCAATGCAGCGATGTAGAGAGTGTTGGCTACATGTACAAGTGCAACTGACCTCTCACAATACCCTGGGCGGCAAAGCCGGCGGCGGGCATGGCGATGGGAAGGGGCGGCCCGGCCGCAAGACTGCGGCTTGTGGCATAGCATGTCGCGATGCAGGGGTTATTTCTCGAGGAACTCCCAAGCTGGACGCTTCTTAAGTAGATGACGTGGGGATATGGAGTGATCTGCACATCAACCAACCTCTTCAAGGCTCTCAAAGGTCATTTTTGCTTTCTCGGGGATGACAAGCAGTTGTGATGATCAACGGTTGTACGGTGTTGCTGGTACTTGGGTCGATGTGGATGGAGAGCTGGTAGAAATGAGCGAGGCGTTTTAGGGCCATGATGTCCCAGATGGCTGTATTTATTACGATTGAAACTACGCCGTTTTCACTTATTCATTCACTGTGCTCATTCACAAAACCAAACACCATGTATTCGTAGCAGTCATCTCAGTTTCAACTTGAGGCAAAATCCTTTGTATTTGTTGTCAACGCCATTATCATTCGCCCTGTTACTATCCGCCTATTCTTCGTTGCTTTCAATCATTTGTCTCGTTGACATTTGCATCGTCCAGGCAGAGAGCATCTTCCAAGCAAGCCGTTTGAGTGCCCACCTGGCCGTTATCCTGGACCATTTTACATGGCAGCCATGGGGCTGGGCTTTGGGGGTGGTGCTCTCCATGTAGCTCATGGCACAGGCGCCAGCCAAACCGCGCCGGCAGCAACACAGGCGGCCGTCTGGATGGCGCCCGAAACAGCGGCCACACGCGTAGCCACCGGCGCCAGCACTCTGAAGAGTAGGAAACAAGCTGGGAGTTGTAACACTGCCGATGCCGGACATCATGCTGGCAGCATGGGAGGCCTAGACAGGGTTAGTTGCGATGAATCAACACAGAGGAATCGCCATATTACCTACCTTTGACAATCCCATCAGCGGCAAAAGCCAAGGGCTGGCAGACCAGGACCAGTGACGATGGCCGCAACAATGGTGCCGGACGACGGCGATGCCAGCAACGGCGCAAGCAAGCCGAGAAAATGGGACGTCTTTTTGATGAATCTCCAAAGCTGTCAGCTGTTAGCGGTACTTCTATAAAGCGAACGTGTGCATAGAAAATGATAGCTTACGCGTCTGAAGAAGCTGCGAGACATGATAGGCGATGGTGTTGAGGAGAGGCTGTTGTTGTTGTAGGAAAAAATGTATTTATGTATATCAAGAGACGACAGTGACAGCTGCTTATTTGAGCCTGAGGAGGAGAAAATATACCATTGATGGAGCACACAATGCTCTTTATATAACCATATTACTGGCTACCTATAGAACTATGCTAATATTCAGGAAAAGGTTCTTATGGTAAATTAAAAAAAAAAAAAAAAAAAAAAAAAAAACAAGAATGAATTTATTGAATGGGATTAGTGTATTCACTGTTATTGCTGGCTACCTAGTATGTGACTCTTTGTATTCACTGTCGCCGTGCTGACCTGTCTCTCTCATTCACTACAGCCTCAAGTCCGACACGCGCCACACCAGCCGCTCAGCACTTGCCTCTTTCCTCCGCAGCAAGTTTATAGCTTCCTGTGCACGCTCCAAGAGGGTGGCACCCTCGACAATGCGCTGCTTGTTGTGGGCTCGACAACACCAGTGGCCAACAATGCGGGGACGACAGTGGGCTGCAGGTGCTCCTTGAAAAAAGCGTTCTCTTCGTAAAAGTGCGTGCGCACACCCCGGGCCTCAACGCCCTCGGCCCAGTCCACAGCTGCCTGTGTGTCCATGGTGTACTCCGGCGCGACGTCGTCGGTCGCATCGCGGACAATGACGGGCAGCAGAGCGGCCACGACTGTGCGGCTTGTGCCAACTCGGCAATGCGGGCCAAGCTGCCCTGCTGGGAGGCGATGCAGTCGAGGACGTAGGGGACGTGTGGGACGGTCTTCAAGACCTGGGCGGCCGCATCGGTGTCGTGGTAGTCAAAGGTGTGGCCGGGCGCCAATGCTCTTTAGATACGCATGGTGCCGTTTTGAGGCCGTTGTCAACAAGTTCTTGTAGCCCCAGTGGCTCAGGAATCTGCAAGGCATACTGGCCGCAACGACGAGGCGCCGCCCCAGATGAGGATGGTGTGTCGGCGTGAGGGTTGATGGAAGAAGGCCTAGGCCACTCGAGGGGCAGACCGAGGTCCTTTGTGACCGCATGAAAGACAGTGACGGTATTGTTGGGCAGAGTGACGGCCTCCCTGCATAGAGAAGCCGGGCCGGGATTTTGCCGAGAGTGGTCTCGGGGACAGTGGCAAAGTCCTGGTAGGCCTCTGCTTGTTCTCGTGGAAGGCAAAGCCAAAGACTTTGTCACCAACAGCCAGGTTCCGAGCATCGGGGCCGGCTGCTGTGACAGTGCCTGCGATGCATCACCCAGCCACTTGAGGGTGTGTGACCAAAAAGGCCGCCGTCGTTTTGGTGGAGATCGAGAGTGTGTCGAGGCCGTCCATTCCACGTGTACTTGGACTTCGCGGCCGGTGGGCGCAACAGTAGGGACGTCGATTAGGCCTAACGGGGCACGCACCGGCCACAGTGACGACAGCCTTGTGGGTGGGCATAATGTAGGTGGTAAATAGGTCGAATTGTTCAAAGTACGGCTCGGTCGTGACGTTGATAGTGTCGTCTTGTCTTTGGTTGTCGCCTGGACAAAATCAAATTCGACGTTGTTTGTTTGGCGTTGTTGTTTGACGTTGTTTGTTTGGCGTTTCCATGAGTTGCTCAGAGCGTGATAATATATATGTTTCTCGATGCCAAGATGTCGTTCGGTCGACTTACATGATATTCTGTCGGATAAGCCGACTAACAAAAGATGCTTTAGCACCAATAGTGCCGGCTGCCAGACGGTTGGACGCACTAATTTTGGTGACAGACCCGCCGGCTTATCCGACATTTTATGTGGGTCTTGACAAAGCAACACCGACAGAAGGAACGACCCTCAACGGACAACGCCCACCTTCCTTCGTCCAAGACCTCGATCGACCCCTTTAATCATGATTTCTGCGTCTCGAAAATATCGGGAAAGCAGATGAAAAGTCGGCTTTCTTAATACCAACAGAAAACGGCACCCACAGCAAGGGAAGAAGAAAAAAAGAAAGAAAAAACCAGGCTGGAATCAAGGCGCACTCAGCTGGCACTGACACTGGACAACCCACTGACAATGGACGCGGTACCGGCCCGAGATGTGGCCCGAAAAGACGGAGGGCGAACGCCACAAGCATGCAATGGATGGTGAGTAAAAATGTGCAAAAATGATGTGCCATCTGGTAAGGGCCTCTAACAGTCTGCACAGCCGCCGTAGCAAGACCAAGTGCACCGGCACTCGACCACAGTGCCGGCGCTGTCTCAAACGCAAGTCGCCGTGTACATGGCCAGGTGTGCCTGGAGCTCCATCGTTCCCCCTTCCAGGAACACCAGAGTCCTTGCCATCGGATAATGTGCAGGCGCAGGCAGCCAAGGGCAGGCTGCACAGATCAGCCCTATTCGTGGCTTCAACAGTCCAGTGAGTGCCACCCTGGCATTGCCGTTACCATCCTGCCTCCTTGACATCTTTCTAGAACGCCACCACGAGGTCGAGTTTTGTGCGTTCTTGCACAAGCCGACGACTACCATGGCAGGCCTGCAGAAAACAGGCACCCGTACTCGCAACGGCCATTGCCAGCCTTGCGGCTCTCTACTTGGCCCCAGACGAGGCGGGCCGTCTCACAAGGGCCCTCAGCTTGCCGAGCTGCGGTGTCAGCCTCTCCGACTTTTATGCCCAGCAGGCCTCTCTCCTCGGGCGGCATCTCACCGACCAACCATCAAGTAGGCCACCTTTTCATCGTTCATGCCCACAGTGGTGTCATTGTGTCAGTCTCTCACCCGTAGGCAGTCTACACAATACAGGCCTTTCTGGTTCTCGCCGTGCGCGAGCTTATCGGATGGAAAGATTTCAAGGCGTGGATGCATGCTGGGATAGCCTTGCGCATGGCCCATGCCCTGCAGTTGGGTGTTGAGCTCGATACCGACCAGCAAGCACCCTTCTCGGTGACGCGACGACAGGTCGGCCCCCGTCAGCGTGAGACCCGGAGACGCACCTTTTGGGCCTGCTTTGTGGTGGACCGCCTCATCTCCTACACCTGCCACCATCGCTTCTCCATCGAACTGCCGCCGGTCATCCCGCCCGGTGTTGCCAGCAATGTCATCTACGGCACCCGCGGCGGCGGCGAAGATGTTCGCCTGCCCTGTGCCGAGAACGCGTTTGCCTTTGATGAGAAACGACCCGGGGCCGTGGCTCAACGAACTCATGACCGGCCAGACGCCACGGCATCTCCAACACCTTTCGAGAATGAGCGTCACGCCCTTTTATCTGTGTATGCTACGCCTCTGGGGCGACATGGCCCTGTTGCATGCCACCGGGGGCCGCCGCCGCACACCTTATGCACCCACCGACCCAGCGGGCCTTTTTTCAAAACAAGTCAGGCGATTGCCGACTTCTCGGCACAAGTCGTGCGCCCGCGATGCACTGGTCAACAGCCAACTACCGACTCCACCGACTGACGGACAGGCCCAGACGTTCGTTCAGTTCAACTTTCTGCTGCACCATGCACGCTGTGTGATGCACCACGAGTACCTGCCGCAGCTGGACATGCAGTACTACAGCCCCCTGGACGACAGGAGCATGGCAGGCACCAGCGGCCGTGGGAACAACAGCGCCCTCGACATGGACATTGGCCTCGGCAATCTTGACTACCGCTCGTTGACGATGGCCTCCGATGCCGCTGGCCTGCCCCCAGACTACTCCAACAAATACCTGATTGATACGTGCATCGATGCCGTCAATATTATTACCGACATGGCCAGCGAGCTGTATCACGGCAGCGGTGGCAGCGGTGGCAGCGGTGGCAGCGGTGGCAGCGGTGGCAGGGACAGCACCCCGGAAGGCGAGGCCGACTCTGAACGGGACCGTGGCCGTGCCGTCCTGCAGTCCACTGTCGCCGCCAACGCCTTGGTGACCGCGGCTGCTGTCCATCTTTGGGTCGTCTACACGCAAACCTGCGACAAGTGCCCAAAGCCCGCGGCGCGCGCCAAGTTCTTGTTGCTTCTGCGCATCATTCAGTCCTGGGAGCCGCGCTGGCCGGTGGCTGCCGCCTGGGGCGAGACGCTGGGCCTGCTGTACAAGCTGTATGAATACTCGTACGGAACCGAGCCGGTGCCCGAGTTTGTGTCGTGGGAGGCCGAAGGCGAGGCGTCGCCAGCGGTGGCCGGCTCAGCAGCTGAGACTATTGACACTGCAAACTGGAAAGAGGGAGAGAGCAGTGCCTGTCGTGACCACCCGGGCCTGTCCTATGGCGACGTCCTGCCCGACCCCACGGCTGTCGGCCAAAGCCTGCACGACAAGGTCCGCAGCATCCTCGTGCATCCACTGCATGCGCCCGACGTGAAGCGAAAGAATCTACGGGTGTTCTCGCAGACACTGTGGCAGCAGCACCTCTGGCTGTTGCCCGACTTGGTGGGGGCAGGCACAACAAACGATGGTCTGGACACGGAGAATTTGTACATGTGAAGTGAATGCAATGCAATGCTATATGAGAAAGCAACGATAGCGGTGATGGAGGTGGTGGCGGTGGTGCCATCCGGACTGACACGCAGTATGATACAACAATATGGAAACAGTTCAATCAAAATCAAAAGCCACAGAGGCATGCCTATTTTATCTATCCCATGGTGCAGAAAAAGAAAACTCGTCTGGACGACGGCCTCACAGCTTGTTCTTCTTCGCCTTGCTCTTGACCGACTTGACGAGGTTGGCCAGCTCGTCGTGGCGGCTCGATGTCTTGGCCTTCTTGGTGGACTTGCTGGCATCGGCATCCTCCGTAGCCTCGCCGCCCTTCCGCTTCCGCCGCGCCTCGTTCTGCATCTGCTGCAGACCCAGCGTGTCCTTGTACTGTGGGTTCGACGGGTCAATCGCAAACTCGGCGCCGCCAAATACGGCCTGCAGACGAGGATCGGAGGCGTCGATGCCGTGGGCGCTGAAGTCGGCGGCGGCGGCACCCTCGCCATCCTCATCGTCGCCGTCACCTCTGCGGTTGTGGTTTTTGCGGTTCTTTTTCCGCTCCTCCTTTTGCCGCGCCTTCTCCGCCTTCATCACATCGCGCATGTCAAAGTGACCGGCCGCCTCGGCCTCTTCGCCGTCGCCGCCCATCAGCGCCTCAAGCTGGGCACGCGACTTAGCCTTCTCCATCTCCTCGGCCTCCCGTGCGGCCCGCTTCTTCAACCGTTCTTCCTTGCGGATCGACGACTTGGAGGCGTCAGCGCCAGCGGCAGGAGCGTCGTCCAGGAAGAAAGGATCGTTGAAGCCGAGGTCCTCAGCCTCATCGTCAGGGCCGCCCACCACCTCAACGTCGCTCTCCACCTCAGCCTCCGCGTTGGGATCACGGCCCTCGCGCTTGGCAATCGCCTTCTGCTTGCGCTTCTCTTTGCGCTCCTTCTCCTTGCGCTTGTACTTTTCGAGGGTTGTCTCCTCGACACCGTCAGGACCGATCGACTTCTTCTTGGCGGCAGCACCGTCCGACAGAGCGGGCGTGAACGTGATCTGCATGCCGCCGACGGGTGCGTTCTTCTTGCTGCTGCTGCTGCTCTTCTTGCCAGACTCCTCGGACAAGCCCAGGGCGGCGCGCATCTTTTGCCGTGCGAGCTCCTTTTTGCTCAGCTTGGCGGGCTTCTCGGGCGTCTCTTTCTCGGCGGCCTCGCACTCACCCTCCTCCTCATCGTGGTTGACCACCTCCTCCGCCTCCACCTCCTCCACACCGCCAAATTCTTCGCCATCGTCCTCAAAGCCGTCCTCGCCGTCGCTGTCACTCGCCAGGTACGCCCGCAGGTCGTTCTCAATGAGCTCCGCGGGGGTGCCCGAGAACGCCTTCTTCATCAGGTCCTTGCGCGAAGTGTCTTCCGGGTGCATGTCCCACGTCAGCTTCACTTTGGAGTGCTGCAGCGCGTTCGTGACAAACTCCACCGGCTTGTAGTTGGACGGGATCTCGGTGCACTCGTCCCGCGGGTCGTCGTCGTCAAACGTCGTGTCGTCGGGCACGAACCGCAAATCAATGAAATTGGACGACGACTGGTACTCGGTGCCGTCCGTCGCATTGTAAATGGCCTCGGCCGTCGCCTTGTCCGAGCACACCATGACCGCATAGTAGTACCGCAGCCGGTCCAGCTGGTAGGACCGCAGCGCGTTGCTGTCGAAGTCCGTGTCGTTCTCTTCGCGCAGGAGCTCCTTCTTCACCTTTTCGTCTTCCGCCTCGCTGTCGTCCTCGCTGCGCTCGCTGTCGCTGTCACTGTCGCTGTCATGGTCGTTGTCGCCGTCGCTGTATTCGTCGCCACTCTCGTCTTTGCCCTTGAAAATCTCGCGCGGTGGACCCTCCAGCTCCTCGCGCTGCATCCGCTCTTTGCCAAACTGCGACGGGTATACGGAGATCTTCTCAATCTTCCCGCGGCCGTCCGTGGGCACAAAGCTGGAAAACATGGCCATCAGGTCCCGCGACTTGACGTGGTCCCAGTCCAGGTTGACAATCGCCAGTCGGTGTGTGATTTCGCCGGTCGGCACTTCGGCCTGTTCCTCCCGAAACTGCTGTGTGTCGGCGGCGGCGGTGGCGTCGTCTTCCTCCTCCTCCTCGTCGAACAGCTCGCCGTCGGACTCGTCATCCTCATCGTCGTCGTCGTCCGACTCGGACGCAGAGAATCCGCCGCCCCGTGCCGCGTCGTAGTTGGGCTTCTTTGTCTTGGCTTTGGGCTCGTCCTCGCTGTCGGCGTCTTCGCTGTCATCCTCCTCCGCGCTGTCCTTGTCCTGCTCGTCCGCCACCTCGTACAGTCGCTCCAACGCCTTCTTCTTCTTGTCCGACTTGAGCTTGCGGCCGTAGCGGTCAATCTGTGTCGTCGCCGTAAACTCCTTGTCCTTCAGAACCTGGTCGAACCGCTTGTCGAGCTTCGTCTTGGTGTTGCGCCGCGACGGCAGCCGGTACCGCGGGTCGCTCTCAAACTTGGCGAACCGCGCATCGTTGATCCGGCTCGGCGAGCCGCTGCGCTCTTTCTTGCCCATGGTGGTCACCCGGTGTGACTGTAGTAGGTAGATATTTTGTAGTGTTTCGTTGAGAAAGGAAGAAGTCGGCAAGCCGAAAATTGTGGTGGTGGTTGTCAGGAAGGTGCTGTTTGCCGCACTATGGTCGCTCTTGCCTACTCACGACGTACGGACTTTTGGCAGCCAAAACTTTTTTTTTCTTTGGGCTGGCAGAATCGTTCTTATCGATAAGAGCGGTCAAGGAAAGGACAAGGGGCGGCGGCTGCCATTTTCTCGTTAGCGTTGTTTGGCTATTTATGGCAGGAGCGTCCGCCAAGCGCCGCCAATAAATCTGGGCCTGCCAAGACATAATTCATCCCATCTTCTACCACTCTACGATGAACAGAGAAATGATATCAATCGCGTTGGTATTGTTCAGGAAATGAAAGAAGCCTTCCTTCACTTTCAGCCAAGAGAAAGCACACAGAGATACGCCACACAACGCGTACTATGTATGCAAAAATAGAGGGGTCCACTGCTTCAGCCACGGTTTTGGCCGCAGTCACAGCGTCGTAATGAGTAACTACTGCGTACGTCGTACTTTTAGACTTTCCAGGCTACCCCAATGGACTGTGCACTTCACACTACTGACGTCATGTCCACAGTCTGCCATAATTATGACATTTACGACTTTCAACCACACACAACTGTCCTCGATTGCCCTTTGATTGCTCTCTGGCGAGCTTCTGTATCACTGTAGCCAGGTCCGGAAGGACCTCTCCTGCCACTATTGTCTTTTTAATGTACCTTCCCTCTCCAATCCCGCTGTCTACCGTCAGCCGTCCAGGGCTGGAAGGAGCGTTCGACTAGGTTAAAGACGGCTAGCAAAAAAGCTTGGTTCTTTTCCTCCCTCCTTCTCTTTGAACTCGGCCTAGGCTGAAGTCGCCTCGCCGCTTCCACAGTAGTGACGTATATCGACGATCGATCTTTCCTTTCTTGTGCCTTTCCACGGCGACACTTTCCATTCCTAGCCTGCTTCTGCTTCCCCTCCCTCCTTCCCAAAAGGAACCAACGAGCCAATTGCTCGCCATGACTACTGAGTAGGTGCCCACCTTCCTCGATGTCAACTCCTCGACGTAGTCGCTCTTTCCTTTTTGCCCGGATTCCTTATAAGGCGTAGCTGTTCCCCGTTCTTGGCATTCAGCTTTCTTCTACCTGTCGTACTCTTGGCATAATCCAACTCCCCAAAAGCTTCACCCTGCAAGAACAGCAGCAGAAGACACAGCCGCGTTCCACAGCAAGCCAGCAAGCAAGTCCCTACACTAAATACTAAATACTAAACAATACGTCAAGATCCCTGGTTCCCACGTTCATCAGCCCTATCGTCAACGGCGATCAATCGCAAACCCCCGTTCCTGACCACACTTTCGATTGGCAAAACCATGGAGACCAAAGACTTTGGAATTCTTAAAGAGGGGCCCCTGGGAGACGGCATCCTCGAGTTGTGCACCTCCAAAGACAGTGTCTCCTCACTGGTGGCCGCTGATCCCACATTGGCGGCCGGCGATGCTTGGCAAACACTGTATGGCAAGTATCGTCACAGCAGGGAGGCGGAACACAGCGCCGCCGCCACCACTCAGGTTGACGACCTCGAACGTGCCGCACAATGCGGCAAATGGGGTCCCACGAAGCCGAGCGACCTGTTTTTGAAGGTGAGCTTGACAAATTCGACCAGTGATCACAATGGACCGTGCACCTGCTAATCTGACAGATTTACCGCGCTGTTTTGGCCGTGATCGAAGAGAACCCCGACCGGGCCATGGTCAGTCCGTCACTGCTGGGCAGTTGCGGTGTCGCACCGCTGACTGTCATCTCCACGATTCCGGACATTGCACGGCACATGGCCAATGTCATTGCCCGCGCCGAGAAGGAGGTGTTTTTGGCCACAAACTACTGGCAGGACAGCGTCGCCTCGCGCTACCTCACAAACGCCATGCGCGAGCTCAACCGCCGTGCCGGCGAGCGCGGGGACCGCATTGTGTTCAAGGTGATTTACGATCGCGGCAGCCCCAAGCAGCTGCTCGACCCGCATTACGTGGTCGGCGTCGACGAGTACACGGGCAAGAACGTCAAGATCCCCTCACCCGAGGAGATGCCCAACATTGATATGCAGGTCATGAACTACCACCAGGCCATGGTCGGCACGTTCCACGCCAAGTACATGGTGGTGGACCGCAAGGTGGCCGTCCTGCAGAGCAACAACATCCAGGACAATGACAATTTGGAGATGATGGTGCACTACGAGGGCCCCATTGTGGACTCGTTCTACGACATGGCTCTCCTGTCGTGGCACAAGACGATGGAGCCTCCACTGCCCAGCCACAACGCACCTGCGGCAGCCGGTGGGCTCAGCAGTGACGGCGTGGCAGCCAATGTGGCGGCCAATGGTCCGCCAACCAACGGCACGGCAGCCAACCGTGTGCCAGCAGCAACAAACGGTGCACCGCAGAGCAACACCTGGCTCTCCAATGACGAGCCACAGCAGCCATCACAGACTTCCGTACCAGCACCAACAACCGCACAGGCTGGCCCCATTGTGGACGCAAAGGGCGTGCGCGAGCCGGGTGCACTCGACGCGAAGGCAGCAAATGCTCCTGTCGAGAGCGACAATGTGCACCGCTCAGACATTGTCACTGGCCCGACAACAACGGCCAGCACTCTCCACCCGCATGCCTTCAAGACCAGCGGTGGTCGCCCAGAACTCGACAAGGCGACGGCCGCCGGGATCAAGGAGGGCAACACGGGTAGTGCAGAGGAGAGCAAGGACGTCATCAAGTTCGGCCCCAACAAGCCCAATGGTCCTGACCCTGCCACGCTCGACTTCTTGAGCGCCGGAAAGCAGCCCCGGTCTGCCGCGCACATCACCTATCCCACATCCGCCAACACAGTGCTGCCACAGAGCACAAACGAGCATCCAGAGTACGACCGGGACATTGCGGACGAGGTGGCCCGTGTCCAGACGGCCGTCTCCGCCAAGCCCGGCGAGACCCAGATGGAAGCCATCAGCCGGCTGCTCAACCACACCGTCAACGACCTCCAGGCCGATGCGCCCGAACTGGGCGAGGGCGAGGAGATGACACCGTACATCCCCCATGCGACCCACGAGCCGTTCCCCATTGCCATGGTCAACCGGCCCCCCTTTGGTCCTCCGACGCACTCGTCGGTCGTGCAGCCCCAGAACGCGGCATGGCTGTCAGCCTTGCGAAATGCACGCAAGAACGTATTCATCCAGACGCCCACACTCAACGCGGAGCCTCTGGTGCCCGCCATCTACGAGGCCTGCGAGCGTGGCCTGGATGTCATTTTGTATGTCTGTTTGGGCTACAACGACATGGGTGAACTCCTCCCGCGCCAGGGTGGCACCAACGAGATGATTGCCCACCAACTCTACAATGCCCTCACCACGGAAGGCCGCAAGCACCTCCACTACTGCTGGTACGTGGCCAAGGACCAGACGCGGCCCATCCCGCAGAGCAAGAAGAAGCGCGACTGCCACATCAAGCTCATGATTGTGGACGAGACCATTGGCATCATGGGCAACGGCAACCAGGACACGCAGAGTTGGTACCACAGCCAGGAGATCAATGTGATGCTGGAGAGCCCAGACGTGTGCCATGCCTGGATCGACGGGCTGCGGCGCAACCAGAACACGCACCTGTACGGCGGCCTCGTCCAGGAGGAAGGGCTGTGGCGAGACCACGAGGGCAGAGAGGCCGACGGTGCCCTGGGTATCGACCCGGGCCGGTTCAGCTGGGCCAAGGGGTTCGTGGGCGCCATCAAGCGTGTGCAGGGCAAGGGTGGCTTCTAGGCGGAGACACCCCGTGGCGCACGCAATGATTGGTGGTGGTCCTTCAAGGAGAAGGAGAGGCAGAGGAAAATGGAGAAGGAAAAGGAGGATAGGAGACTCTCTCTGTGGGGGGAGTCTCTTTAATGTCAATATCTTCAGATTTATAGCGACGGATATTTTCTTTTTTTTGAAGGTTTCTTGATTTATTCTACTTTTTTGAAAAAGCTCATCACCCAAACAATGAAACTCACACGCTCACTTGGACCACATAAATCAAGCCATATCCCTCGCTAGTTGCACTACACTCGTTATACGCCCCCCCGCTCTCCGCTCCATGCTCCATGCTCCGCTCAATTTTTGTATATGTTTTCCCATTCATTGTTTTGTTCCTTGTTGTTTCCTTTTGTCTTCTCCGCCTCTCTAGTAGCTGCGACCAAACATGACCCAGGTGTTGGCCGTGCTCTGGCACTCGGGGTTCAGGCACTTGGTCCCCTCGGGGATCGTCTCGGCGGGCTGCTCAAAGGGAATGCACAGCGACTTCATGCCCATGGAGGGCGCCTTTTGGCCGTCGGGGCCCTCGGACTGCTCCTCGCTCTTGGTCAGGTCCTTGATGCGCTCCTCGCACTTGGGGTCGAGGCAGAAGGGGATCAGGACCACGTTCTTGTCGTCGAGGGCGGGGACGACCTTGCTCCAGTCGGAGATGACGAGGCGGTGCTCGCGGAAGGCCTTGTCTGCCTTGTCGTACATGGCCTTCTGGATGGTCTCCAGCAGGGCAGGGACGGCCGTGGCAAGGTCGGCCAGCGGGATGGTGCCCTTCTCGCCGGTGTCGCGGCGGGCATACGAAATGACCGCCTTGGCGGCGTCCTTGGGACCAAACTCGAGACGCAGCGGCACGCCCTTGAGCTCCCAGTCGTTGAACTTCCAGGCAGGGGTGTAGCCCTCGCGCACGTCAATGTCGACACGGACACCGGCCTTCTTGATCTCGGCGTACAGCGCGTCGCACTGGGCCAGGTGGGCCGTCTTCTCCTCGGCGGTCATCTTGGCCGTCAGACCCACGGGGATCAGGATGGACTGGACCTTGGAGATGCGGGGCGGGAGCACAAGGCCCTTGTCGTCGCCATGGATCATGACCATGACACCAATGACACGCGTGGACAGACCCCACGAGTTCTGCCAGACGTGCATGTGCTGGCCCTTTTGGTTGGGGTCCTCCACGGTAATGTCAAACATCTTGGAGAAGTTCTGGCCCAGGCAGTGCGAGGTGGCGCCCTGGATGCCACGGCCGTTGGTCGGGATGTAGCCCTCAACGGTGGTCGTGTAGTAGCCGCCGGCGAACTTCTCGTTCTCGGTCTTGCGGCCGCGCACGACGGGGACGGCGAGCAGCTGCTCGTAGACGCCCGCGTACAGCTCCAAAATCTCCAGCACCTCCTCGCCGGCCAGCTTCTCGGACACGTGGGCGGTGTGGCCCTCCTGCCACAGAAACTCGCGGGCACGCAGGAAGGGCGTCGTCTGCTTGGCCTCCCAGCGGACGACGGAGTTCCACTGGTTGAGACGGAAGGGCAGGTCGCGGTGGCTGCGGATCCACTTGGCGTAGTAGGGGTACATGACGGCTTCGGAGGTGGGACGGACGGCCACGGGGACCTCGAGGTCCTTGTCGCCGCTGTGGTGAAGTCAGTACTAGATACCAAGCGGGGAGTCAGATTGTCTATCCTGGGCAAGGTTGCTTACGCCTTCGTCACCCAGGCCAGCTCGGGAGCAAAGCCCTCGACGTGGTCCTTCTCCTTCTCCAGCGACTTGGACGACAGGAACATGGGGAAGCTCGTCTCCTCGACGCCCAAGTGCTCAATGCGCTCCTGGAACCACTTGCGAATGACGTTCCAGACATACATCGCCGGCGGGCGCAGGATGTAGAAACCGGCAATCTCGTTGTAGTAGTCAATCATCTCGGCCTTGAGCACGACCTCCTGGTACCACTGCGCAAAGTGGTCGGCCTTGCTGACAGTGATGCCGATAATGTCGTCGGCCTTCTTGCCGCCCACGACGGCGATGGTCTGCTTGGCTGCCTTCTCCGCCTTGGCCTGGGCCATCTTGGCGGCCTTCTCGGCCTTCTTGAGCGCGCTCTTGGAGGGCTCCGTGCTTGCGGGGGCAGCTGCGTCGGCCATGTTGTCGGCGGTTGGATGTGTTGTTGGTTGTTGACAGGGGGTCTGAAATTTGGTGATTCTCGTGATTTTCGTTACGACGTGAAGCTGGCGATGCAGACGATCTAGCAACCCTTTTTTTAGGACAAAGTAAACAAAGTCGTTTCGTTACGGATGCTCGTCGTCGTCTCGTCGTCTCTTTCTGAGTCACCCGGCAGCCTTGTGTGGTTATGGTCAAATCTAGAACGTGCCGTTTTATATTTTTTCGGGAGCTGTTTCTCTGGCTCTTTTCTCGGGCTCTACTACGCTCTCTTAATTATTGGCATCAGTTAGTGAGTGCCTTCCTTTTCCCGCCGTCGCTATGCCGTTCGCTCTTGCTGGGCTGTCTCCTTCCGTGCCAAAATCTTTCGCAGTTGCCCCGCACGTCTCGCTGGCGCAGGCCCTGGTCGCTTCGAGGCACTGATAGAGGGGCTAGCCCCCTTATCTTTTAGTTACTTAAAGCCAACAGAGGAAGGCGGTGTGGTCGCGCCTGCCTCCAACTTGCAACTGTTTCTGCCAGGTCCCTCTTTCCCTCTTTCCCTCTTTCCTTCCCCTGTGCAATGTGCCTGCAGGGCATGGATCAACTGATTTTCCGTACTAAAATTTGGGAAAGTGCTATGGAGCAACCGCAACGAACGCTGCCTGTCGCCGCTTCCCCTTTCTTCTATCCCCCTCCACGGTTCCACGGGCTCCCCTCTTTTTCGCCCCTATTGTCAGCAATCTTGCAGGCGCGCGGGACAGCTACTTGCTAGTGAAAGCTCTCCTATTTTTCCAAGGAGGACCACTCCAAATCAGTACCAAAGATTTCTGCCTTGACCAAAAAGGAGCTTCAACAAGGCGGTCGACAACAACGACATCCCACGATCAGGCGACAGCATTACGACGACCTCCTCCGACGTACGAAGACTCCTAATCTTTTCGTCCTCGATTCGTGACTGTTCGCAAATTCCCAATACCCGTTTACTTCAACCACACCGCCATCGCCATCGCCATGACGTCCATGTTTGAGCAGTCCCGGCAGGGGACGCTCTTTTTGGGTGGCCAGAAGATTTCCGGCACCGATATTCGTGATCAGAACGGTAGGTCACAGTGGGTGGGCGGGGGACGGAGTCCCAATTGTGTTTGTTTGTTTGGCCCCAAGTTCCGTTGCTAACACCTGTCTCCCCCCCCTCTTCCAGTTATGGCTACACAGGCAATTGCCAACGTGGTCAAGAGCTCCTTTGGCCCCAGCGGTCTGGACAAGATGATGGTCGACGACATTGGCGACGTGACGGTGACCAACGACGGCGCGACGATTCTGACGCTGCTCGACGTCGAGCACCCGGCCGGCAAGATCCTGGTGGACCTGGCACAGCAGCAGGACAAGGAGGTGGGCGACGGCACCACCTCCGTGGTGCTGATCGCGGCCGAGCTGTTACGGCGCGCCAACGAGCTGATGAAGAACCGCATACACCCGACCACCATCATCACGGGCTACCGCCTGGCCCTGCGCGAGGCCATCAAGTACATGAACGAGCACATTAGCATCAAGGTCGAGCAGCTGGGCCGCGAGTCGCTCCTCAACATTGCCAAGACCTCGATGTCGAGCAAGATTATCGGCGCGGACTCGGATTTCTTTGCCAACATGGTCGTCGACGCCCTGCAGGCCGTCAAGTCGGTCAACGCGCGCAGCAACGAGACCAAGTACCCCGTCAAGGCCGTCAACATCCTGAAGGCGCACGGCAAGAGCGCGACCGAGTCGGTGCTCGTCAAGGGCTACGCGCTCAACTGCACGGTGGCCTCGCAGGCCATGAAGACGCGGATACCCGACGCCAAGATTGCCGTGCTGGACATGAACCTGCAAAAGGAGCGCATGAAGCTGGGCGTGCAGATCACCGTCGACGACCCGCAGCAGCTCGAGCAGATCCGCGCGCGCGAGGCCGGCATGGTCATTGAGCGTGTCGAGATGATTCTCAAGGCCGGCGCCAACGTCGTGCTGACCACCAAGGGCATTGACGATTTGGTGCTGAAGCTCTTTGTCGAGCGCGGCGCCATGGCCGTCCGCCGGTGCAAGAAGGAGGACCTGCGGCGCATTGCCCGCGCCACGGGCGCGACGCTGCTCAGCACGCTGTCCGACCTCAACGGCGACGAGCGCTTCGACGCGTCGTACCTGGGCCACGCCGAGGAGGTCGCGCAGGTGCGCATCTCCGACGACGAGTGCATCCTGGTCAAGGGCACCAAGGTCCACTCCTCGGCCTCCATCATCCTGCGCGGTCCCAACGACTTTTCGCTCGACGAGATGGAGCGCTCCGTGCACGACTCGCTGTCGGCCGTCAAGCGTACGCTCGAGAGCGGCAGCATCGTGCCCGGCGGCGGTGCCGTCGAGACGGCCCTGCACATTTACCTGGAGGAGTACGCGGGCACCGTCGGCTCGCGCGAGCAGCTCGCCATTGGCGAGTTCGCCCAGTCGCTGCTGGTGATCCCCAAGACCCTGGCCGTCAACGCGGCCAAGGACGCCTCGGAGCTCGTGGCCCAGCTGCGGTCACGGCACGCGCTGTCCCAGCGGGTGCTGGACAAGCCCGCGGCCGGTGGCCATGGTGCTGCCGGTGCCGCGGCGTCGGCGGGTGCCGCTGGTGCGGCCGCGGCCGCGGCTGGCGGTGCTGGCGGTGTCGGTGCCGGTGCCAAGGACGCACAGCAGCTGGCGGCGCAGGCGGCCGGTGTCTCCTCCTCCAAATCGGCGGCGGCCAAGCAGCAGCAGCTGGACGACGAGAAGGCGATTGCCCGCAAGAAGGGCTACAAGAACTACGGCCTGGACCTGATGCGGGGCCGGGTGGTGGACGAGATCAAGGCGGGTGTGCTGGAGCCGAGCATGAGCAAGGTGCGGCAGCTCAAGTCGGCGGTGGAGGCGTGCATCAGCATTATGCGCATCGACACGCTGATCAAGCTGGACCCGGAGCAGCAGCAGGATGACGGCCACGGCCACTAAAGTGTCTTGGGTAGGAGGGGTCAATGAAGCTACGGCTGGAGATGGTTGTATGAGGCTCACTTCTCGGCAATGTACTTGTGATAGAAAAAAAAAGGAAAGTCAAAAAGAGGCCCAGGCGTCGTCAATACAAAATGCAATTTGCATCTTCACGTATCCATTTGCCCACTTTGAGATGGAGATCCGTGTCTGTTTGCTCCTGCAGAAAGGCCCCGTGCCATGGCGAGCATCACACGAGATTGGAGGATGAAGGGCCATGACGAGTCGGTGTAGAGGTCCGGGTGTACTTCGTACCGTATCAACGATAAGAAGGATCAAGGAGGCAGTCGGGGAGGTCAAAAGGGGATATCAAAAGTGGTCATTTGAGCAGCCCCTCGTTGACTTGTTGACCTCCCTGACTCGTCTAGTCCGTTTTCTCCGCCCACCTTCACCCAAGGGCCGCCTATCGTCGGCTTAAACGCTACCACAAAGTACGTAAACCAAACCCGCCGCGCCGTTTCCGTCCAGCGCCTTGCACCTTCCCGGCCACAGCGGAATCAACAAGGAAGGCACACAGGCACAATGTACCGGGGAAGGAGCCAGGGAAGTGCATGAGCAACCGCTTTCTTGCTCAATTTGGTGACGTAAAGTTTGCAGAAGAACGTAAGGAAAATGCCATTTCTTTTCAGAAGGTTCTGTACGGACAATGTTGGATGAGGTCTAGGTAGAGTGGATCAAAAAGACGAACAACCAGGCAGTATCTGTCCTGCTTGATTCGGTCAAGTGTAATTGGCTAAATAGGCAAGGATCCTGTCCGCTGAGATACAACAGGTAAGTTACATGAGATACGGTTCTTGGACGGGTTTGTACCTTTTTCTGTGTGCCATTCACGAACTAAGCTCTGAGTCACAAGCGCCTTCATTGCCTTCTTTGGGGGGTCAAGCCTTCCAGTGTCTCCCTGCTGCTTAGAATCAGCCCCGTGAAAAGGTAAAAGAAGCCAAAGAGACCAATAAAAAGAAGCCAAGAATGCTCGTGCTGTACATTGTACCTAGTGCGACCGATCCTCCCTGTCGAGGTTGTCCAGTCTTTCTGTCATCTGATTGTATCTCCCTTGTCGCAACTATATATACCTATTCCACATCTCGTCTTCCTTTTCCTTTTGTATGTTGACGACAAATCGTTCTTGAATCGCGCTTTCCTCTTTCCTCTTTCCTCTTTCTTCCTCTTATCAACAGCTTCACCGACGAATTCCAGAACGGGCAAGAACAAGACGCTAGGCCCACGCAGCTGCGCCTTCCCCGCGATAGAAACGAAACGGTCTTCAAAAATCGGCTCCTCCTTCCCCTTTCGTCATTACTACGTGAACAAGAGGGACGGACGGCGGAATTTACCACAGGTAAAGTCTGAGAATTCTTAAACAACAACAACAACAAAAGTCACACAGACAAGAGAATCGAATACCAATCTCAGAGGTATCAACAACGACCTCCCTCCCTCAATTTCTTGCCCTTTGTTCTCTCTACTGCACCCTCCCCCCCCAACGACACGACACAATGGGCTCCACCGGCCACGACGCGGGCCTGCTGTCGGCCGCCGACCCTTTGTTGATTCTGGCGATCCCGACCGTCGAAGAGCGCCGCAAAGTCTGGGAGATGACGCACCCGATGTGGGGCAGCGCGTTGGCGATGGACGATTATCTGCACCGTGAAGACTACTTGACGACGGTGCCGCTGGCCATGGAGAGCGGGATCACGCACTGGATCCTGACGGACAGCACGCGGCCTCCGAACCAGCGGCCCATTCTGTCCAGCTGCGAGACGCTGCGAAAGCACGCAATGGCGGCCGAGGCGGCCGAGTCGCCCACGGTGGTCGACGGGATTGCACACGGCATTGCGTCGGTGTTTACGGAGCCGCAGTACCGGGGCAAAGGCTACGCAGGGCGGATGCTGACGGAGCTGGGCCACCGTCTGGAGCGGTGGCAGGTCGGCAGTCCAGCACACGAAGAGGTGGGCCGAACATGTTGTCCGCCGCAACGGAGGACGACAAGGACGACAAGGACGACAAGGACGACAAGCCCAAGACGCTCTTTTCGGTGCTGTACTCGGACATTGGCAAGAGCTACTACGCAGGCAAGGGCTGGCCAGCGTTTCCCAGCAAGCACCTGTCGTTTTCGCCCTTGGCGTTGCCGCCATCGACCCCCGCCGAGACGGAAGACGGCAGCGTGACGGTGACACCGCTCGGCTACCACGAGCTGACCGAGCTGTGCCCCATCGATGTGCAGTTGCTGCGCGCGCGCCTCCTCCGGCGGGCTGCACGGCGGGCGGTCCTGGGCGGCGGCAGCAGCCGGCCGTCTCTTGCTGGACCCAGCGTCACGCTCGTGCCCGACCTCAACACGATGCTGTGGCACCTCATGCGCGAGGACTACATGACCAAGCACATCTTTGGCCAAACGCCGACCGTCCGCGGTGCGCTGTGCACACTGAACAACACCCCCAAGCTCCAGCCCCAGCCCCAGCCCCAGCCCGATGGCGGTGGCGTCCTTGTCGAGAAGCAGCGCAGCATCTGGGTCATTTGGACGCGCGCCTACTACAGCGGGCTCAAGTCGCAGAACGGCGAGGGCAACACGCTGTACATTCTCCATGTCGTCCTCGAAGACCTGGACGACGACTTCCCCGCCGACCCGGGCGAGGTGCCCATTTCGCAACAGCACGTCGACGGCTTTGCGGCGATTGTGCGCATGGCGCAGGGCGAGGCGGCAGCATGGAAGTGCGGAGAAGTGCAGCTGTGGAACCCGACACCGGCGCAACGCATTCTGGCGGAACGGAGCGGGATCGCCTACAAGGAGGTGGACCGGGCCAAGGACAGCATTCCGAGTCTGCGGTGGCACGGCGCGGGAACGCCGTCGGAGGATGTGGACTGGGTGGCCAACGAGAAGTTTGCGTGGTATTGAGTATGGTGCCTCGGGTGCGTAGCTCCAAAAATAGCTTTCATGCCGATGAAAAAAAAAGAGCTGCATTTGAATCCAGTGGCATGTTGACTTTACGTTTGACGACACTTTCCCAGTGCATCTTCACGTGTGCCCCGGACTTCAGCCAGGATCCCGCTGTTTGTCAGATACTGTTAGTGGAAAGCGTGCTGGACTTAAACGGGTATGCTTATCCGTTTTGAGCTGCGGGGTGTCGTCCAGAGAGGAGGAGTCGTAGGCACGACGATATCAGACGGCACCGACTGCACTCACGATATTGATGATGCTGGACAGGAACTCTGAACACGACAAAATCAAGTTCCCATTCACCACAGCTGCCACAGCTGCCAAATGCCTCCCACGACGCACGCCATGGTCGCCTTCATCAAGCGCAAAGACCGCATGTCCCTCGAGGACGTTTACAAGTACTGGGAGGACGTCCACGGTCCCCTCGTCAAGCCATGGGCCGCGAAGCATGGTCTCTCATGGTCCCTCGTACAAGCAGGCAGGTCTTGTTCTCCGCCCTTTGGTCGGACTCGGTCGCTAACGAACCTCGATAGATTCACACCGGCTCCAACGACCCGACCGGCGTCGACTCCCAGTTCCTCGCCATGTACGACGGCTGGAACGACCAGGACGACCAGAACGATCAGAGATAAGCTGAGTTGCTAGCGATGTCTTTCACGTACGGCCATAGATACAGGAGAACACGGGATCCCGTCCGCTCTCCCCTAGTTAAACCTGTAATCGGCGGATTAGTAGTTGGGTCGGTGACGACCAGCGAATACCCGCTGCTGTACGTTTTTTTTGCTGTATTCAACTTTTCTTTTTTTGTTGTTGTCAACATTAGTGACGGTTATTGTATTGTTTTACTATCTTTCTATTCATCTTTTATACTCCAATGCATCTCGATTTGTTTTTTATTTTGGGGACTTTCTGTGGTCTGTGGTCTTTGAATAGCAATGTTCTCTTCTGTTAACGAGTACATATATGTTTATCAGTTGTTGAATCGGAGAGAATCGACGTCAGTCTTTGCCATTGCCATGTCGTCGAGGCCGTTCACTGTCACCTTGGCACACCACCAAGAACCACCTTCACATGAAATGTGTGCCCCGAGTTGCACGTCTCTTTTTGTCTCAAGGTTTGTGGGCAAACGCCCTACTATTCTATTGTCCTATTTCTCTCTTCCATCACTTTAGCTGCTCCTGTACAAGTCCACACAGCCCAATCCGACCCATGCTGGAGAGCGGGACGACAAAGAGTCCAGGCCGGTCGATGCTTTTGACTTTGAATACTCGTAATACGCATATATTGGAAGCGAGGGGTGGACTACGTAACAGCGTGGGGACCCGAATCGACGATTGGAGTACTCGTAGCCTCGCTGACAGGGGTGGGTTACAGTGGCAGAATGGGAGGGGCTGAACACAAGAACACAGCAGAATCTTGTTTTTTATGACGGAAGACAGAAAGACAGAATGACAGAAAGACAGCCGGCGCGTCATTCGCTTCACAGTCAAGTCGAGCGAGCCATTGTTCATTCTCCATATCTTGTGGACCCTAAACATAATTTATCGAGTCGTCGGCCAAGTCAAATTATCGAGGGCGGCCCTTGCTGCAGGTTGGTTACTGTCGAGAAGGCTCTTCGAATGGTCGTTTCGGCCGTTCACAGGGAACCAGTGCATTCGACGTATGTACTCTGGGGCACCGTCCCAGTGGGTGTGGATGGGGACTGGGGGTGCGGATGATCGGCCATTGCAACGGTTTGAACGGCCACTGACGTCAACAACGTCAACCATTTCTTGCGTGTGCGGGCAAAACTGTCTCTGTTCACGTCAACACACACAGAAAACTGTCTGCGTTTCACTCGTGAGTTGCACAGAACAAGACATCAACCCTGTCAAACCCCCCCTCCACACGGCCACTTATTTCTGTGGATATGTCGAATGATCTATGAATTGCCACGCGATCGAGGGGCTTTGTGGGAGGGAAGAGAAAAGGGCAAAAAGAAAAAAAAGAAAACAAGAAGAACAAAAGAATGACAAAAAATGACGGAAAGGGACCATACGTACTCGTAAAGACAGATTGCGTATATATACACAGATCCCTTTCGTGGTCAAGTCGATCCGGGCCCTGGGCCTGTCGATGCTTTCTCTTCTCGATGCACACTTCATTTAACTACGTTGAACAAACATCACTTTGGCGCAACCGAATAGATATACGCCTCACTTCACTTCGCCTTGCAACCAAACAAAACATCACCACCACTTAACACCGTCACCACCCACCACACCCACCACACGCCCAAAATGCCTACCGTCCTCGGCCTCACAAACGAGAGCTACGACAAGCTCAAGGACATGTCCACCCAGCCCATCGGCCCGGACAACAAGGGACGCCTCTCCACCATCTTGCAGCGCAACGTCGCCGCCGGCCGCGCCATGGACACCCAGCTCTGGCGCGCGCTGTGCGACGAGCCCGCCACCGCCGTCTCCTACATGGCCAAGGACTGCGTCATTACCTCGCCGCTGGTCCCGCCGGCCGAGGGCGAGGAGGACAAGGGCACCAGCGTCGTGGCCGGCAAGGACGACGTCGAGAAGGCCCTGAGCAACATGACCCCGCTTCTGTCGTACAAGTTCCACGACATCAAGGTGGTCCAGATCGACCTGATGGCCGTGGCCGCCGTCTACCGCGTGACGGTTTCGCGGCGGAGTCCCGGCGGCAGCGGCAGCAAGCGCGACGAGATTGAAGACCTCGAGATGGTGGCCCACTCTTCATGGCGGCAGACGGCCGGCGCCGACTGGGAGCTGTGCGGCCACTGTGCCGGATTCTCCGAGTAGGGCGTGCCCGGCCTACGGGATTTGGTTTTTTTTTTTCTCTTTTCTGTTTTGGAATACTCTGGTTTACGCTGATTTGATCACATCTGCCGGCGACCGTTAGAACGGACACTTTTTTGTATTTTCTTTTCTCATCTTTTGTTACATTGCTCTTTTTGGCCCTCTTTTTATGTTGTTCTCTTAATTCCCTTTTGTCTTTCATTCGATTCTCCAATCTCAAATTAACGGCAAATCTTGGAAAACCAGAATAAAAAATAATGCTATTCGTGAATATGCGAAACTGCAGTCGACGTAAACACAAGACAATGACACCAGATCTTTTTTTCTGGTTCTCCTCGTACATCGTACATCACCCATGCGCACATCATCGGCGGCAGAAGCCGCATCTGCTCCTCCCAGCGTCGCATGCATTTCGTCATCCACTTGCCCCCCCCCCCCCCCCTGTCTGTGGTTTCCCGCTTTTCTCGACTGTCCAACCCGCCAACCCGCCTCAGCCCCAGACCAGCCCTCCGTTCCGCCTGTCCAACGTATTTGTACAAAGTATTGCTCCCCAAGTGCCCGCCATCGACGTCAGATCGAGACATGTCCAATCCTGCCACACTCTTGTGCTATTTTCTGTCTGTCCCACAACTTGCCAAGTCACCAGCCCGTCCTCGTCGGATGCGCCGCTGGAGATACGCAAAGCATGACGTTTCTTTGGTATTGACTTTACCACCCTTACATTATAGAGTACAGCCTGGAACATGTATCATTGCTGGGCAGGAGCCTCGTCTGGGTCACTTGACTGTTTGCAGACGACTTGGCACAATGGTCGCACTGTTGGTGCTATGTGATGCCTATGGCAGAAAACAGAGCAAAAGAGCTCTCCATTGTTCGAGTCGTCGTGATTTTTTTCTTGCAAAAAAAAAAAGAAAAAAAATAGGCTTTAAACCCCTCAGATTTATACTAACCAGGTCGTCATAAGATGGAAAGTTGGAAGAAAGAAAAAAAAAAAGAGACATCAAGAACCCCGAAACGACCAGACGTCGCCGTACTGAATACAAATAAAAAAAATTGAATTTTCTATTCTGTGATGACCGTCCACCAACTACGGCCCAGAGAAAAGAGACACGTGGCCGTGGCCAAGGAGACAGCCTACAACGTAGAAGAGACAGATGGGTTTATGCAGACACACCCAGAGCGCTGTTGAAGGCATCGGCCGCCGCCTGGCCCGTGGCCGCGTTGGCCGCCGTGGCCGCGCTGTTGCAGGCCGTGACGGCATCGGCACTGGCCTTGCACTTGCTGGACAGCTGGCCACAAATGAAACCGGAGATGACCTTGATGTTGAGGGCCGAGCCGTGGCTGAAGTCGGACTCGTCGACGGGGGCGAACGAGTTCTCCGTGCGGCCGTCCAGACCAGCAGCAAACTCAATGGCCGGGTTGGAGCACGCACCGAAATCGAGAGCAGCGCGGCGGAGCTTCTTGAAGCGCTTGGCAGCGCCCGAGGCAGCCTCGCAAGCAGTCTGCTGGGTCTCGCACTGGGCCACACCGCCCTGGATCTGGCCCGCGTTGGCAGCGGTCGCGCAGGCGTTGTGCTGCACCGAGCACGAGCGCTGCAGAGCGGCGCCCTGGTTCACAAACGTCGAGCCATCAACCGAGAAGGGGCGCTCGGGATTGGCGGACGAGCTGACGACGGCCGGGGCAGCACCACCCAGGGTGCCAGTGAAGGTCTGAACGTTGACAGTGGCGTCGGCCCGGGACGTGACCTTGATGCCGGCGACGGCGGCCTTGATCTCAGCAGCCGACAGGTCAGCGACCAACAGGTTCTGCGAGGTGATGCAGCCAACAGAGTCGTTGGCGTCGTCGCAGGTGTTGCCCTTGGCCGTCGGGTCACCAATCTTGCCGGGAGCAAACGTGCTGGCCTCGTTGGCCAGGGTCGGGTCACCGCCGACAGCCGCAATCTGCTTGGCGACGTTGACAGCAATCTGCTTGTTGCCCGCGGCAGCAGACGAGGCAGGGTCCTGGTGCTGGGTAATGGCCGCGATCTCGGGGTTGACAGCGGTCTGCGTGCAGAGAACCGAGGCCAGACCGACCGAGCCGGTGTTGCGCTCCAGGGCACGGTACAGAATGGCGTTGACCTGGCCGTTGACGTCGCCGGCAGCGACGGCGTTGGTGAAGACCTGGTCGGCAATGATCTGCTGGAGACAGTCGAGGTCCTGGACGTTGGGGGCGCCCTTGGCAGCGGCGGCGTTGCCGAGCAGACCGAAGACGGCGTCCTGGATGGCCAGCGGGTTGTTCTGCTGCAGGATGGGATTGACAACGTCGAGGATGTTCTGGTGCGAGTGCTCCTGGGGAACCTCACGCTTCAGGACAGCCTTGTAGAGAGAGATGTCGCGCGCAGCGGCAGCGCCAGCAAGGGCGAGAAGGGTACCGGCAGTCTTCATTTTAAAAAGGATGTGAAGAGAATGTGCGTGTATCAAACAACAACAGAGAGAGTGCATATAAAACAGAAGAAGCGAAGAGGCCCGGCCTGGAGAGCAATTATGATAAAAGAGCGTAAGAAAAGAAGAAAAGGTTCCCAGAACTGTAGAAAAGAAAGAAAGCACACTAGGTGAGAAAAGAGAGCGGTTGTTGTTGAGTAGGACTGGAGAGGAGAAGAGAGAAGAGAGAAGAGAAAGGAAATGAGAGACTGTGGAATGGGAAGAGGAAGCGGGCTATATGTATGGCTCGACGGACTGACGACAATGGGCAAAGGACAATGCCATCACAACTCAGAATCGAAATTGTGCCAGAGATGAGTTCAGAGATTCAAAATAGAACGAAATGGCAGGGGAAAGGCAGGAAAGTCGAGACGGGCCAGGGTGGATCAAGGGACAAGCGACCAAAGAGACCAGACCAGACGGCAGGGTTAGCGAGAGGCAGGACGGGATCAAATCCGAGATTCAAACACGGGCATTGTGGCGGTCTGTCTCCAACTGTCTCCTTATCTTCGCGGCCACAAGTCTCAATACTTTCTCATATATCCCATACATGGCTGTGCGGCGGAGAAAAGGCGTGTCGTAGCATGGATCGTGAGCCCCTCGCCAAGAGCCCTCCGTTCTGCAGATCCTGATGGGTGCATCGCCATAGCGGCTGACAAGAGAGGCGTCAGGGTCGGCGTTGAATGGTGGGCATGGGTGAATGGGAGAATGGGAGAATGAGAGAGTACCGGTAATGGTACAGACGGAGAGGGGGTGTAAGGGGAAAGGGTGTTGTATCGGCCTTGACAATGTTCGCAACGATATGTCCCCGGCGGCATACAGTGATGTTCGAACGAGGGCCCATGGCGTTCTGGCTTGTCCAGGAGGGTGAATGGAACACTCTCCAGACTGTCAAGGTCCTCCCCACGCCTCGTTGTCACGCTCCATCGGTGTACACACCCTCCATTGGGCTTTATCTGACAGTATGCCAGATCGAAGGAACAGCCTGTCGGAGTTGTCAGGGGTGTGAGAAGAATGGAACTGAAAGAAGGCGGCTAGAAAGCCACAGAGAAGTACCCTCTTACTTTGTAATGAAAAAGCATTATGCTCCTGCAACAGCGGCAACGGCTTTGTCCGTGGCAGGGACTTGAAGGGACAGGAGGCTCGAGCAGGGCACTCAATAGAGGCTCTGCGGGCAAGGCAGGTCTGGTCCGCGTACATTCGCACAGGCACAATTCGTGCAATTGTGAAGCCCTCGATATATCCATGTGTGAACTAGTCACACTTCTTTCTGTTGGAGCTGGATCGTTTGAGAAGCAGGCGATGTTTTGTCGCAAGAAGGGCCTTATTCCCCACCGTCGAGACAAAGTACTACCGCCTGATCGTGGCCTGTCTCGGCGATGCCTGTCCGTCCCAGCTCAGTATGAGCAGATTCGATGGAATGCGTCAATCAAATTGTCGGACGACGACAGGCTCCAAGACACGAAGTAATCGGCCGCTTGAAGGTGAGTTGAGTCGAAATAGATTGACGACCGTGCTTTGTTGACACGAGCGCTGTAGTTCCCCAATGTGACAGAATGGCAGGTGTCACGACAAAACAAAGCCAACAAGAAAGGTTCCTCCACACCCCAGCACCTCAACACGAACATAGAGGCGCAGTGAGAAGAACCAACTCTGCCTCCGGCTGTTGTCGATGCCGATGCTGTCTTGGCGTCCTTATTACAGTGCTCTTGCCTTTTGTCTGGGATGCCCTCCGATCAGACTGCCGATGGCACGTCGCACGTCTCAGCTGCGCGGGAGCCGCACAAACCCGCATTTAGGTTTGGGGGAGGGCACGGAAAGGTCAATGGGTTGAAAGTGAGGGAAACTCAATTTAAAGCCACAGAAAATGCGACGTTGAAGATTTAGCTAAAGGAATTGACAGAAAAGAGAAAAGATTGGGATCTCACATCGAATCGAGAAGTTGCCAATGGGATTTAATGCCCTTGCTCCTGCCCTGAAACGTTGCAACGGGAAGGAAGGAACGAAGGGTGTCGAGTTGATGCTTTTGGCAGGTGCGGCAGCCACACCTTCCTCACTACGTTGAATACATTGGACGGCCTTGCCGTCTCTGACAACAGTCGCTCCTGCCTTTTCGTCTTTGATTGTTTTGTCTCGTGATCTCCAGCGTCTTCGGGGAATTCTTCAGACAGCTTGCGCCCTGCTTTTCTTTATTTCTAACGAGAGTCAAGACGATGACACGAGGGGACACGACGGCCATCATGGCATCCCAAGCTTAGCAAAGCACGAGTGTTGTAGGCAGCCATTAACAGTGACGTGATTTCTCGGCGCCCCATGCTGTCAAGCGAGCCGCCGACAATATTCTTCCGTTTAACTTGCTTTCATCTTCTTCCATCGTGAGCCCTGTCCCTGCTCACCTCATCCACGAACAGCTAAAACCTGGTGGGCGTGACTTTCCCTCTCGTTTCCGCCGCGATTTGTCGTCAAACCGCCTCCGATCTCTATGACTAGAAAAGTCAACATGAGACGAGGCAAGCTAGGGCGAGATGGGAGGAAAGGGAAGCGGAAAAGATGCTACAATGGTGAGGCATGCGTATTTGTCGGCCGCTTCCATCGTCCCTGTGGCATCCCTGTTGTACCTGCCAAGCGTCTTAGTAAAGAAGGGGGGGAAGAAGAGAGAGAATGAGATATATATATTGAAGGCATCGTGAGACACCTGTTGTTATTTGCATGGCATTGCGGCCTCACGTATAATATCTCAGCGATGTTCTCTGCCGGGTCTCCTCATCTAGATTGCATTTTGTTTCTCTTCATTTGTGGAAACAAAACATCGATGAGCAGCTAGCAGCTCGTAAGGAAAAGTTACCACAGAAATGAGGCAGCTTTGGTGAGAGAGGATGCTCTCAACTTCAGGATGCGCCCGCATCATCATCCATAAGAACCAGAGATCACGGGGACAGAATACCTCGACATAGGGGCCGACCAGACATGCTTCAAAACGGGCACACTTTTTTTCCATGATTGGGGAGGATGATGGCCGTATTCGACTCCTCCACGCAGACGAGTACCAGCCAAAGAACAGGTGACAGGCATTGCCCCTTTGGGCCGCATGGGAAAGGAGCAAAATCCTATTGCTTGATCCGTGTTTCATAGCCACTCTTCGACTGCGCCAGCAGATGTCGACCATTATCAAGGCGGTCAAATCCCAAAAGAAAGGATACGAAAAGTGCACACCAAGCTGAAGGTTTGATTTACCCAGTGTGCAGTTAAGATTTCTATCACGATGGCTTCCTGTCATCTACTTTTTCGGGCGTCTACAACCGGTGAAGAGTTCCTCCATATCGGCTCTTTTCTGTGCTCAGGATTATTTTCTCCCAACAATGAGGGGCAGAACCTCACTGCCATAATCGGATCGTTGCGGCTCTTCAGGCATATCCTGTTTTCTCTTGGTTTGTATTTGCCCAGCAACGATTACCAGATCGTTCAGCGCAGTTTCGTCAAGTGTGCCTCGAGATAGCTTCGGCTAAGGAGGTGCGTTTCTCTACTAACACGAAACTCAGTGTACCAAAGGCCAGTCTATGTGGCTCGCTCATGGTTCATGCGACGTTTTGTACGCATCATGGCCCAGACTCCCAGAATCAGGCGTAAACCGGCCAGCAGGGCAAAGTGCAACAAACCGGGCAAAAGCCCCCTATAATGGAAACACGGTGTCCAAATCGAGCCGTCATAACAGTAGAAAGCCTTTCCAAGCCCCAAAGGGAAGCAAACACGAACAATTGTGTCTGGCAAGAACGTGGAAGTGACAAAATTCAGCATGATAAAACTGGACTTGTCTCCAATCCAGGCTTTCGTCCCGTTTCCCTGGGCGCCACGACTAGGGACTGGTAGGTTCTTGCGAGACGCTCTTACGTGTCGCGGCTTCGGTCATTTCCGCCCCCTCTCAACCTATCCAAACAATCACCGTGGAATGTCAAGAGTGATGTATCTTGATTGCTTCGCCATATCCTTGCACGGCCCTGCTATCCGTCCGGGTTACCTGGGGCTAAGCATCTGATACGCGGTCGATCTGCCTCAGCATCCCCTAAACTTCTCACCATCACTCTCTCATCCAGTTTTGTTTTATGCTTGTTGTGATCTGTTGGGCATGCCAACGACTTGATTCTCCCCTTTCGGCCACCATGCCACCATTGCCAGCATGCAGGCTGCAGCGAGGTGCCACCTCGTTATCCCATGAAGCATTTAAGTTTCTCGGATGTCGGAAAGCACTCCCTCACCGGGTGGAAGAGATCGATTTCTGAAGATGTGAGTGACTTTCGTTTTTGGCCTTTCTTTTCTATTTGCGGTTACCACGCACCATCACGAAACAAGAACAAACGAGGCAATGAAAAATATGTGCTTTAAAATGATGGTGAAATAGGTGACGGGGAGACGAGCCTTGTACTCCAAAGCCACATCTCCCCTTGTTCGTCCTCTCTGTCCTCTCTGTCCTCTCTGTCCTCTCCCTGCCTCCTTCTCCCAGCTCTCGCCAGCAAAATTGAAAAACAAAAGCAGCAAAAAGAAGGGCAAAGCAAACAAAATAAAAGTCTACCACCGACTGTCTCCTCCTCCTTCTTCTGCACTTTCACATCCTCCATTCCCGTCTTTCCTGGTTCCAATGTATCAATATGTACTCGTACATTTCTTTTTGTTCTGCTAATTTCCGTGATTTTGTATGTTTTTGTTTCTAAAGGTGTTTTTTTTTCGTGCTTTCCTCATGCCGTCACGCCGACGCTCCGAGTCCGAAGTTCGGTTTCGAAAAAGAAAAGAAAAAAAGGTGTCCGCTTAACCAATGACGAGCTTCTCGTCCTCGGGGAACTCGTATGTCGGAATCTCCAGGTTGAGCGGTGCGGGGCCCTTTCGTATACGGCCGGAGATGTCGTAGTGGGAACCGTGGCAGGGGCAGAACCAGCCACCAAAGTCACCCGCCTCGCCAATGGGCACACAACCCAGATGGGTGCAGACACCCAGCATGACGAGCCACTCGGGCTTCTGGACACGGTCGGCATCGGCCTGGGGTCGCGCAGGCTCTGGACGTTGACGGCGTTGGCCTCGGCAATCTCCGCCTCGGTACGGTGGCGGATGAAGACGGGCTTACCACGCCACTTGATGATGACGTTCTTGCCCTCGGGGATGCTGTTGAGGTCGACCTCGACCTTGGCCATGGCCAGGACGTCGGCGGAGGCGCTCATGTTGACGAGGAACTCTGTGATGGGGGTTAGCATGTGGTACCATGTCGGCTGGCGCCGGTCGGCATTGTGCCGTCTCCCTGTCTTGTCTCTCTTTCTCCATTTCCCATCATTGATCCTCCCAATTGTCGTCTCGCGCATTCGATAGACATCCGTATCGGCCCATGTCGTATTCATGTCCCGTGTATCCGTGTGTCCGGAAGTCCGGGAGTCCGCGAGTCCGCGAGTCCGGGACTTCGATACCCGGGTCCGGGGCCGGATGTCGAAAATTGGACCACGATCCGCATCCCTCCTCTTTCACTCCTCCATCACCCAAATTCGTCCTTGTCCTTCTCACGCCACCGTCTCCTATACAATGCATTGGTGTGTGAAACCTACCCTGGACAGTCGACTTGGCACCGGCGGCGGACAGCGCGCCGAGCGTGCCGACCATGAAGTAGCCGAACAGCGCGTTGGCACTGCCGCTCTTCTTGGACAGGTAGTGGCTAAAGTCGGGGGCCTGGTCGGACTTGGAGGTGCCGCGGAAGGGGCTCTTGAAGGTGGCGGCCGAGCCGTCGTTGCGCGAGGCCGACGTGCTGAAGCTGGAGGTGGCGACGGCGGCGAGCCGTGCTGTTGTGTTGGCCGTCGTTTGCTTCGAAGAGGTCTGGAGGGCCTGGGCCGCCGAGCGCGCAAAGACGCGCGATGCCGTCGAGAGAGGGGCCATTGTTGTGTGATGGAGGGGAGATGCGAAAGACTGAGAGAGAGAGACAAAGAGAAAAAGGCCGATTGAACGTTGATTGGGTTCGATTTGAATCGAGAATCGAAGGGGGCGGTGGTGGTGGCAGATGCGAGCGGAGCGAGGACCAAAGACAAGGAAAGACGTAGAGGCGAGCTTCGCGGGTAGCACAAACCATGACCTGAGGTTTTTTCCCCTAGTCGTATTTTTTTCCCTCTCCCCCAATTGGCACAACTCCCGTCACAGAGGGAAAGTGCCAGGGCGGGCGGACGCCGGCTAGAGCTGGGGGCGCCTGTTTTGGCTGTTTCGGGCTACTGGAGCGTTAGCTTACGGCGTCCAGGAGGGAAGCAGCAACCAAGCCAAAGTGGCCTCAGGCATTGAGAATGCAAATTGCGGGCCTCCCATTGGCTGCTGTGGGGTGGGTCAGCCAATGCTGCCACAGATTTCCGGTCCTGCCCGAACGAGGCGAGCGAGCGAGCCAGCCAAGCTCCAAGTCAGGCCGAAGTTTTCACAAGCCACAGTCACAAGCCACCTTTTCGTCATAGCCCATTTTCGGTCAGGGAGTGTCAACAAAGGCAGGAGCGCAAAGAGGGCGATGGAGACAAGAAAGAAAATGCTTCGTGATAAACTCGCTATGGTAACATAACACATGATACTGGCGCTTTGCCTTGTCTTTTCTACGTGATGCCTGGCTACATGAATTTAAAAAAAAAAAGTAAATCCAAAGAGAGAACACTCTCTCCACTCAGTGCAGCGCTTCAGCTCTTCGATGCTGTTGCGCAGGTCTTCGACGCTGGGCCCCAGACCCCGGGCCACGTCCTTTTGTGTTTCTTCATCCAGGTCCAGGAACCGCTCCAGCATCTCGCCGTCAATGAACCGGTTGGGCTCGTCGGCCTCGCGCTCCGGGTTGCGGAAGCCGCGGTACGACGCGAACGACGTCTTGCCGAGCCCCGTGACGGTGGCATCCAGTTTGGCCTGGAGGCGCATCAGCAGGTCTTGGGCGTTGGGCGAGACGGTGCCAAACATGTAGAGGGCGCCCTCGACGGTGGCCAAAAAGGCCTTGGGGTGCACCATGGCATTGGGCGCCGACTCGACAGAAATGGGCTGCATGCGGTTGACCATGTCGCCCAGGTTCATCTCGCACACGGCGCGCAGTTGCCGGCGGTCTTCCTCGTTGACGCCGTTGACGTTGCGCTCGAGGACGGACAGATTGCCGAACCCGTCGGCCTCAAGCCAGGTCTCGCCCTCGACGTGACAGACGGCCGTGACCCAGCTGGCCTGGAAGTAGCGAGCGCGGCCTTCGAGTTTGGCGGGGATGACCTTCTTTTTATTGTCGTTGCCGTCGCCTTCGCTGTTGCCGTTGCTGTTCTCGTCGTCATCGACATCCATGCTTCCAGCAGCCTTACTGCCCTCATCACCGTCATTGTCGCCACCGCCGGTCGCCGGAACGTATTCCACAATGGTCGTCGATTTCATCATGTCGCCGACAGCGATAAAGTTGCCGTGGACAGCCAGGTCCGTGATAAAGGTCGCGGCGCGGAACGAGGCAATCTTCTTGAGCTTGGCCGACATGTTGCTCGTCTCAAGGTACTCACCAATGATGACCGTCTTGCTGAGGCCGAGCACAATCTTGCCGTCCAGAACGGCCAGGCGGCGGCAGGGTCCACGCATGCGGTGCGTCGAGATGATGTAGGGATTGCGCTCCGAGTCGATGCCGACGACAATCACACGGCCCAAGCTGCCGCTGTCGTCGACCGTGGTCTGTCCGCCGGGCATGTAGCTTGTGCCCACAAGAAACCGCTCGGCAGGACTGCCCTGGGAGTCTTTGAGCTCGGCGCGGATGACCGACTCAATCAGCTCGCCCTGTTCGCCTTGGATGGGCAGCGTCTTGCCAGTAGTGCGGAACATGGTTTCGTCCACGAGCTTGATTGAACACGTGGGCACCTCGATGCCATTGACAACACCAATATCAATGCAGCCGAGAGCAAACACCTTTTCGGCGGGCGAGTAGGCCAAACGACGAATGGTCTCGTGCATCTGGATGGTCTGGACGTGTGTCTGCCGCTGGGTGTCGGGCCGGGCAATCTTGATCGACGAGAGCGAGGCCACGACAATGGCCTCCGGGTAGCCGTCGCTGTCAAAGGGCAGACGACGTTAGCGTCCTGTGCGGTAACGGCGGCATACACGATGCGGCCCTCGGAGCCATAAATCAGACTCGGGTGCTCTGTTGTGGCAAAGATGCTGTAGCTGGTGCCGTCGGGTTGCGGGATGGGATACAGATTGGCACGGCGTGTGCCGAGGGAGACGCTCTTCTTGGAATGGAGCGTGCGGTCCTTCATGTTGATGGAGAATGTGACCACCGTGCCGTCGTCCATGGCGACAAACAGGGTCGGGCCGGACAGGTGCTTCGGCATGACCTGGGCCAGCACCAGGCTGCGCGGCACCGAAGCCGTGTCGTCCTTTTGGCGCACCGAGACACTCGCCTGGGTCGGATCCAGAGTCGCAAGATCGAGGACAGCAATGGTACCCACCATCCACGTACCGACAACGCCCGTATCATGGAACTGTGGCGCGGCGTGGATGGCGGCGACCTGGTCGGTGCCGAAATCCTTGACGGCTGCTTGAGAAAGGCCGTCTTCGATGCTTAAAGAGATCAGCAGCTTGCCCTCAACCGAGAGCAGCACCCACTTGTCGTTGGCCGACGCGAGAGTGATTTGTTTGTCATGCTGTGGTGACCAGGTCGCCAAGGTGGCACCGGTCTGGGCATCCGCCAAAGTGGCCGCCTTGGCCGTGACGACAAGGATGCGGTTGGTGGCAACGCCATTGGCGTCCTTAATGTTGGCGGCATACAAAGTCTCCTCATCGGGCTGGATACCGGGGAAACTCTCGACCTCTTCGACACCGCCTTCGCTGTCGAAAACAAAGATGCGCGTCTCCGTAAGCAGGGACACGACCAGCGTGTCCGTCTTGCCAGACGCTGAGCGCCAACGCAGCGGGAAGAGCGCGCGCACGTTGGAGAAGTCATCAAGAATACCAATGTCTTCGAGGCCGACACCGCTCCGTACGGAGCGCAGACTGCCGCCCTTGTTGACGCCGCTACCCGTGACAATGCGGGCCTGGCCAGACGCGTACTCATTGGCTTTGCCGTCCTCGCTGTTGCCCATGTCCATGACGGTAAAGTCGAGGATGGGGCCAATGTTGGAGAAGATCTGGACAAGCTCGCAGTACTTGTGCTTCTTCTCGGGCCCTTGTCTTTGGCGGCAGAAATTGGCTGGGTTGGCTGCTGCGGTTGCTGCGGCTGCTGCGGCTGCTGAGTGCCGTCGGCAGCACCGGGTTCGCTCTTGACTGGCTCGTCCGTCATGGCGTTATTGTCGTCGGCACTGTCGTCGGTCAGGTTGATGCGGTAGAGCTGCGAGTCGCCGTGGTGCGAGCCGACAAAGAGCAGCCGTTTGGAAGGGTAGTACACCAGTGACGAGGCGATGCTCGTCTTGCCAATGGGGAACACCTCGATGTTCTTGACGACGGGGCCATCTGTAATCAATGTTAGGAGGCGCAGCACACCCTGGTCGTCGGCCAAGAAGTAGTGCGTGCTGTCGAAGCGTGTCCAGGCAACGTAGACGGCCGGCGTCTTTGGCTGCGCAAGGACCTTCACCTGGGTTGTGTCATCAATGTAGACAAAGCGGGTCTCGCCGACCACCAACAGCCCACCCAGGTGCGGCTCGCCCGGGGTGTTGTTGCTCGTCTTGCGCACATTGTGGCGGCGCTCGCCGTCGCTGGTCTCGACGGGGATGAGGAGGGCAGCACCAATGTCGTCCAGATCCAGGTTCAGCTCCCGTTCCCGGCTGGCATTGAAGCGCGATACGACCTTGTCGTGGTCGTCGGAGGTGAGGCGGTACGAAGACAGCTTGGCGTCGCGGCGTTCCGACTGGGACTGGTACAAAAACGCAATCTTGGGGTGGCCCGTCTCGGTGTAGAGGAATGTGCAGGCCTTGATGAAGAGCTCGGACAGGCGCACCTGGTCCATCCAGTCGATGTTACGAGACTGGCCTCGGCGGGACTTGAGTCGCAGCACACACAGCACGCCTTCCCACAGCAGCAGGGCCATGTAGCGGCCCGATGGGTCGACGATACACCGGTCCTGGCTCTGGGAGTCCCGCAGATGCTTTTCGCCGACGTCGTGGAAGTTGTCAATCGTATCGAGGCATTGTTGGGCTTCGTCCCAGGCCAGCGTGAAGTAGTCGAAGCGGTCGGTGCCGACAAAGAGCAGTTCGGTGTCGGAGTCCTTTGGCCGCAAGGCCTCGAGCATGGCGACAGTGCCATAAATCTTTTGCGAGTGGAAAAGGGCGAGGTCGTCTTGTTCGGTAAATCGCCAAATCTCGATCCGGTTTGCTCGACTGGGGGAGGAGGATGTGATGTTAAAAGAGGGCAAGGCAAGCGTGGAGCGGGCAAGAAGAGAACTCACGATAGTACCAGGCACTCCTCGTCGGCCGAGAACAGCTTAATCCGCAAAGCATGCCTGATGCTACTCGGCCGGTGGATTGGAACAACGTAGGCCATGATGAGAGGTGAAGAGGAGATATTCGAGGAGAGGAGGAGAGGAGGAGAGGCGAAGAGGCGAAGAGGAGGGGCGGAGGCAGAAGGCGGTGGACGATGCGGATGGGGGATGAAGAGCGAACCGAGGGGTGTTGAAGAGCTGGAGGGGATTAAGAGTGTGGTCTACAGGCCAAGGATTCGTTCCAGTTGATTCGGTTGTGTTATGTCGACGTTGTCGTCAAAACGGTGAGCATCGACCGTAATAGGAAGTCGCTCCTAGAAGGCAAAGCTCAAGTCGTAATCGCGCTAGAGTTTACGTACAGTTGGTGAAGTGCAGCTGCTCCCGGACTTAAAGCGCGATTTCGGCAGCAGCTTCCCCGCCAAAAAGCCAAAAGAGATGCGCGTTGGCAGGTGCGCCCCGCAATTGTCCACTCAGAAGGCTGGGAAGGAGCCAAGAGAAGACGGCCACACAATTCGCAGATGAGATGGAAGGTGCGATGGACGGACATCATGTATCAAAGAACCACGAGGTCGTGTGCAACAGAAAATAAAAAGTCCGAGATGTAGTGGCGAGTCTTCAATTTGATATCTTATCGTCCTCTATTGTTCATTGTAAACATATATTCGCGAGCTCGCGTACTCTCGTTCATCAAGGTAGCCAATGCAGAAGCGGTTGCTTTGTCCATGAAACAACTTATTTGCCTTGCCTTGGCGCCTGGCTTCATTTTGAGCCCTATACAAAAACTCACAAAAACTCACACAAATATGGCCTCGAACCTGAGATATCAGAATGAAATGTAAGATGAAGATTGCTCGCAAAGCCATGCTCGCCTCGCATGAGGCGAATGGTGCTCGAGTCATGAAGAGTGGGCTAGTGAGATGACATCGAGAGGTCAATGCTGTAGTGTAAATATATATACATATACATATATACGGAGTAAATCTCAATAAAATACCTGACCATCTCCATCTTCCTCGTATGTCGCAACTCTGGCATCGCACACTCATGATGGCACGCATCATGACGCTGGCACGCTAAAAATGGCCCAATCGCTGGCTCGCAAACCAACTTGTGTGAGTACCAAATCCCTAAAGAACCCACCCATCCACCAATCGAGAAGACGCCCCACTCACGTGGGAGAGTCTTCTCCATTGAGAGAACAAGGAAGTCGCGCCATAAGGGTGCCAAGCGTGCCTAATTCCGGCTGAGTCATTGAGGAGTTAAGGAGAAGAATGGGGAACAATTGGAACGCACAGGGGCAAATGCAGGGCATGCAGGCGCACTTTAGGGCCACCAGGCAGCACAAAATCCACTAAACTACGACTATGAGCCCTAAAATGCCTCGCCCTGCTCATCACCCCCCCCCCCCCCCGCGTAAAGTGGTTACAGCGACTTACAGTGGGAGAGTGGAGCGCGCCGCGTTCACGGCCCACGGTAAAGTCCCGTATCTGCGCTCTCGCTCTCTTCCTAGACTCTTACACTGGCTGTCGTTCCTGCTGATAACCGGCCCCCTTTGACCCCTTGTCTCCTCGTCTCTCTTCCGTTGTTCTTGGATCTTTTATTGCTTTTGAATATTCTCATCATCAGCAACAATCCAGCCCACTTTCACGTCTGTACGTCCATTTCGACACGATCGTTGACACGCCGTCTCGACGAGACTCCAAGACTCGGCACAGCCTTATCTATTCATAGTCGACTATCATCCACACACAGACACACACATCGTTCATCATGGCCACCGCATCGTTCGAGAGAGGCCCGCCGGTTCAGCTGGAAGAGAAGCTCCAGCACACGGAACAATGGACCCGCAGCATTCTTGAATCGCTCGGCGTGTCTCCGGAGGCCCGCGGCACCGGTGGCGCGCCCCTCGCGATCCCGCTCGACGAGTCCGTCCAGCCGCGGCAGCGCACGATTGTCTTGGGCCCGGTCATTGCCGACTCGGACGATGGGGACGGTGACGATGCGCCTGCTACGAGCCGCCCCACGGTCATGAAGCGTCGCGCCTCGCAGCGCGACAGCCAGCGCCGTCGCGATGCGCTGCTCAAGGGCAAAGAGGGCAGCCGGCAGCGCCGGCGGTGGGAGAACGACCGCCTGTTGCACGTCCCCAACGCGCAACCCCCGCTGCCGAGCGACTGGGAAGTGCGCCCGACGCACACGGTGCACTACAACCTGCCGTACCACCTGGCGCAGTTCTGGGATCGCGGGCTGCGCGAGATGGTGAACGAGCGGCTGGCGGCGGAGGCGGTGCTGCGGCGGAAGCAGCTGGTGGCGCAGCAGGCGGGTGTCTGCGGCGCGCCCAAGTCGAAGAAGGGGAAGAAGGCAAAGAAGGCAAAGAGCAAGTCGGCGACGACGACGACGACGACGACGACGACGACGACGACGACCTCCGCCTCTTCGTCGTCCAACTCGTCCACGTCAACCTCCCCCACCTTTGGCATGGTGACGCGCGACTTGCGCCAGGCGGTCAAAAGGTCCGAGACCATCAAGCTGTGGGTGCGTGCGCTGGAAGAGCCGGTCCGCCAATACGTGTTTGCGGCCGAGGCAGCACGGCGTGCCTCCGAAGGTGACGAAGAAATCATTGCGGCCGTGGCTGCCGGCCTGAGCACCTCCTCCCTGGAAGACGACGACGACCGCAGCGAGATCCCCTCGGACCCAACGGCCGCCAGCGACACCTATGCCGTCTCCGACCAGGACGACGACGAGCTCGTGTTTGTCGGCCGCCGCACGGTTGTCGAGAAGGAGGCGCAGGCCTCGTGGAAGCGTGCGCACCGCGAGGTGGGCAACCAGCCGATCGACAGCGGGATTCTCTTTGATGCTCTCGGTGACGGCAAGACGGGATCCTTCAAGTAGGCCACCTTTCTCTCTTTTGTGCCCTTTGTTCCAATTGTTCGCTTGCTAACCTCCGTAGACGCTGGATCGCACACTCGCTGTCCGACTACTACGGCCTTACGTCCCAGTCGACCAACACGGACGCGTCAAATCGGTTTGTCTACGTCTCGCTGCGCGACGAGGCCACCCGCTCCGGCGCCGGCCCCATCTTAATACCCCGGCCCATGTGGGAGCTGTTTGAGGCGGTATAAGCTGTGGTGTGCAATGTAGGCTGTGTTGATTTTGGCTTTTTTTTATCTTTCTTCCATGTTTGTAATCTCCTTCTTTATATTTTGGAACTTGTAGGCACAACGGCAGGTCCTATAGACGTAGGAAATCACAGGGCAGTGCTGACCCTTTCAAAGATTTCGCGTCTGACGCCGCAGTGATCATAAATGTCTTTGGAGGACTATAGAAGCAGCAGCCCCTGCACTGCATGCAAGTGTGCATGTAAGTGAGTGGTCCTCTGTGAAGGGATAGCTATGTGCAGGATATGCGGGACCTGCCGTTGTCTTATTGGCTGGCAGGCTTGTAGTTTACGACGTAGACTTGCTAAAAATTCACTGCAAGATGGTCCCTCCCAAGACGCCGAACCAGCGGGTTGCTGCCACCAATACTCCGTATTTCCCTCTCCTTTACCGTCTCTCACCGACTCATAGCAACTCACCTCTCCTCATTATCGCCGTCGTCAAACCCACCATGGCCACAACCAATGGTGCAACATCGTCACAGCCCCCGCCGTCGTCTCCCTTTGAGATCAACTACGCATCAACTTCACAAGATCTCCAAGACATTGCCGAGCTCTTTCTCGAGTACACCAGCGGCCTCGGCATCGACCTCGCCTACCAGTCGTTCGCGGAAGAGCTCGCCGGCCTGCCGGGCAAGTATGCCTCTCCACGTGGCGTTCTTTTGATTGCGAGGAGTACGCTCCCAACGCACAACTCGAAACCCATTGGCTGCGTCGCCCTGAGGCCCCTGCCAGTGCCAGGACACGAGGGCGCCAGCAAACGCAGCGAACTCAAACGGCTGTACGTCCGCTCCGATGCACGTGGCACAGGCCTTGGCGAGGCTCTGGCACGACGCGCTCTGGACGAGGCTGTGGCCCGTGGGTACAACGAAGTCGTCATGGACACGCTGGCGTCGATGACACCGGCGCGGCGGCTGTACACAAAACTGGGTTTCGCCGAGACGACGGCCTACTACGAGACGCCCATCAAAGAGACGGTGTTTTATAGGAGAACCCTCCCTTGAAGAGGGGTAGAAGGAAAGAAGTGAAAAATAAACCACGACGCTACGACAATACAGCAGACTCGACTTTACAGCGCCTTTTTTTTTACAAAGACTTTTGCCCATTTCTATTTGTGCCGCCCATCTTGGCAGCCGGGTTTACACCCGTTCCTTCAATGCGAAAGCATGTTCCTTTGTTTCCCGAATAGATGAAGACACCAACTCTAAAAAAGAAGAGAACACCAATCAGGAAGCACATTGTTGCAGCAGGACGGTTCATCGGTCTTTGCTTCAACCTGGAAAGGGAAGCCCGGACACGACGGCCAGGAAAAGAAAGCGTCCCGAGCAAAGGACGATCATGTCTTGTTGGTTCCCCGGAATTTATGCCTCTGGTCGCCTTTCGGGGGGGAAGGGGGGGTGCTTCAACATCAGATCAGCGACCATCTTTTACATTTTGTGCAAATGCTACAGCTAAGTATCCCAAGACGAGCCTTCTCTCGTCGAATGCGGTTCACCTCTCATCGCTGCATACTGAGCATGTGACCGACGTACAGTGGAGGTGTGTTGTGCAGTGGGAAATTTTAACAGGGGATTTTGAAAGCTTTTTTCCAACTTTGTAAATAGACTACCACCACGCATTGCTCGCGTTTCCACATCGGTCTAATGTCGCGCCAACTCGCATCTGTAACTTTATTTAGTCTTGGCAGTCTGGGCCCTTGGAACCCTCGCCCTTTTTTACATACGGGTAGACAGGGTACACGATGCGTTGCTCAAAACACTAGCTGTTGTTCTTTCTTCTGTCTCCACGCAGGATCACACGTGTCTTCAGTCCCTCGGGACACTCACCAACTTCCCTAATCTGACTTCCATATACCCCTGTTCTCCCCTGTGTTCTCATCTCCTTCTCCTTTTCATTCAATTTTGTCTCTGTTCATGACCAGCCGTACCGCCAAATGACATGGGCGTTCAGTAGCGGCCAGTTCCCTCGTCCTCATTTCAAGTCTACCGCGCCACACCTTTCCGCAATGTCAAAACACCAACCAATAATCCCCTTCTCATACGGCGACAATTCTTCACATTATTCAGGCTCACAGTCCAGCAGAAGCGGCAGCTTAAAGACGTGGTTCACATCACGGTGGCACAATCCACGATGGCGTAGGTTTGCCCTGCCGCGGATCGGCGCGCTCTTGGTCTCGGCGTTTCTCTTTTACTCTGTCATTCGCACAACCAATGACAACACACGTCTTGGTGGGAGCGGCGGTGACGCTGGCAATGCCATTGATATTGGCGATGCTGCTGCCGCTGCCGCTGCCGCTGCCGACCCAATCGACACGGTCGACGACAGCAGCTACCCGGGCGGCTGCATGCCGTTCATGACGTGGCTCGACCAGAAGCCCGGGCCCATGTCCGAGGGCAAGTACCAACTTCCCTATGTGCGGCCGCCACCAGGGTGCCGCACGTTCAACCTCTCGTCGCTCGAGACGCTCATCGACGACATGCGGACCACCATTCAAGACCCAGACCTGTTCCGGCTGTTTGAGAACAGTTTTCCCAACACGCTGGACACGATGATTAAGTGGTACGGCTATGCCAACGAGACCGACCCGGACACGCAGGAAGAGACGGTGACGGACGAGGAGCTCACGTACATCATCACGGGCGACATTGACGCGATGTGGCTGCGCGACTCGGCCGCTCAGTTGTCGTCGTACAGCAGCCTGTTGGAGACGGACGGAGGACGCGACAGTGAAACCAGCAACGAAACCAGCGACAACGACGCACCAACTCTCGCCCAGCTCTGGCGTGGCCTCATCAATCTACAGGCACGCTACGTCCTCATCGCGCCGTACTGCCACAGCTTCCAGCCGCCGCGCGAGTCTGGCATCCCGCCTACGCGAAACGGCGCCTACTCCCAGAACCGCCCCATGCCGCCCTACGACCCTTCCCTGGTCTTTGACTGCAAGTGGGAGCTCGACTCGCTGGCGTACTTCTTGGACATTTCGGCGACGTACTTTGAAAAGACAGGCGACATTGCCTTCTTTGGCAAGTACAATTGGGTCGATGCTGTGGCGGCTGCCGTCGATGCGGCCGGCGCCATGCGCGAAGGTACCTACGACGACGACGGTCACGTCCTCGCGTCCGGCTACACGTTTACGGGCTGGACGGACCGTGGCTCCGAGACACTCACCAACAACGGTCTCGGCAACCCGAGTCGCCGCAACGGCATGGTCCGCACAGCCTTCCGGCCCTCCGACGACGCCACCATTTTCCAGTTTCTGGTGCCGGCCAACATGCAGTGGGCCGCCTCGCTCGAGCGCGCACACGAAATCATGGCACGCCTGGCATTCCTATCCCTCGTCGCCCAGTGTCTCGCAAGAACAAATCGACAAGGCCACGAACTTGACGGCAGTCATGAACGATTTTGCCAGGGGCATTCGCCAGGGCATCGCCGAGCATGCCGTCGTCCACCACCGCACGTACGGCGACATTTTCGCCTACGAAGTTGACGGCTACGGCAGCGTCAACCTCATGGACGACGCCAACATCCCGTCGCTGCTGTCCATCCCCCTCCTCGGGTTTTTGCAGTACCCCAGGCAGCCGCCCCCAACGCCCTGGACCGACAAGGACGGCGTCTCCCATGAAGAGCACGACTACTACAAAATTTACAAAAACACCCGCCAGTTTGCCCTGAGCCCGGCGAATCCGTACTACGCCTGGGCCGGCACCGACCCCGAGGCGAACAACTTTGCCTCCGTTGGCGGTCCTCATCTCGGACCCGGCCGGGGTTGGCCCATGGCCTCGATCGTGGCGGCACTGACCACCTACCGCGTGGCCGACGACGACATGGACGACCCTGTGGCCCGCAACAAGGTCGTTGCCAAACAGCTCAACATGTTGCTCAACTCGACGTTCGGGGCCGGCGTCATGCACGAGAGCATCGACACATGGGCGCCCCGTGTCTGGACCCGGCCGTGGTTCGGGTGGGCCAACGGCCTGTTTGGCGAGCTGATTCTTGCCATCGCCAAAGACGAGGCGGAGAGGCCAGAAGGGGAGCGACTGTTGAGCCAGAGTTGGCAATGAAACAACGGCCAGGTGACTGATGTAGATAGAGGCAGAACCAAGCAGCCAAGCAGCCAAGATGCCAAGTAGCCAAGTAGCCATGATACCCAATGCAGACCAGACATAGCAAGATGCCCTCTCAGGGCCCAACCCAACCCACTTCAGCTTGCCAGCCCACCAGCCCTCCTTCAAAATCTGCCGCGTCATTGTCGAAGGCTGTTCTCGAACCAGCCGGGTCCAGACCAGGGTTCACCAGTAAACCCAGCTTGTCACAAGGAAGTCGTGGTACCCGAGAAGGAGACAGGTGGGCTGTGCTCTCGGGCATGTCTCTCGCTTTCGTCCATCTTCCATCTTTCGTCTTCCATATTTCATCTTCCCTCTTCGAGTCCTTCTGCATCTGCCGGCATGAGACATGCCAGCTTGGACGGGACGTGTACAACAGCTCGAACTGCCACGGATTTTGGTCTAGCCGCATCCGCACGTTGCGTGCACATCCCGATGCACAACCGCATGTCTGTCTTCCCTTGCAGCCCGAACCGTTCCAGGGTCGCTCTTCTTTTCTTCCGGGATGGGCATCTTGAGATGCCGATCTCTGGAGAGAAGTCCCAGCTGGACGTCCATGGCGATCACATCGTGCTCTCTCCCAAAACGGCAGATTTTCGATTTGGGTGGAGGAGGGCTTGGCTTGGACCCTGAGGATTTGGTTGGGACTTGCATCATGATGTTTGGCTAGAGCTGCATCTTGAACAGTCCTTCGGATCAGACACGCCCCGGTTTCCCTATCCGGTAGTGCAAAGCGAAGACGGTGGGCGGACTGGAATGCTGATGGTGTCCTTTTTTGTCTCAGAGCCACGCCCGGGCAGAGGGCAGGTCGCATTCCGCAAGGAGCAATGATCATCGCTCAGAGAGGCTGTAGACTGCCAAATTTTGAGGAAGAAGCACGAAAAGAAAGGACAACTTTCCTAAGGTCAGGTTATTCAAAAGCGTTTGTCTTGTCGGCGGCCCCTTCCCTATAGGCCCAATAGGGCGGCCTGGCGTTGAGTTCTAGAATAGGCAAGCACTGACACGACGATTGGCTGTCAAGCCATCGCTGTCGAATCGTAGCGTTGATGGCTCCTTCCCGTCTTTCTCGTCCAACCTTGCTCGATAAACCCGGTCGCTGTTTCTAAACTCGGCGACTCCTGCCCAATAACCGGGTGCAACACAAGCTTTCCCCCCCTCAGTCTTTGTTTCGACTTTCTCGTCCCCAAAACGATTTGCAACTTCTCCTTCAACCTCATCGCATCGTCTCAATATCCCATGCAGTTGTTCGCTGTCCGCGGTTCTCCCATCTCACCATCAAAAACGGCCTAGCACGAGGCTCGACCTAGTGACTGGAATGCGCGCTAGTGCGCCCGCGCTCTCTCCCCTGCACAAGCGCCCGTCTCGCCAGCGACTCCCAGCGCCAATGGGGCAGGGCTGGGGCAGATTGGCTGGTGATTTTCAGGAACGTCGTCGCGGTTCCAGCGCAAGTTCAGACAAGAGTCCACAGCAAAAGTCCTCAACAGCGGGCTCCTGCATCCGCTCGATATGGCAACCGTTGGAATGCAAGGGCGCCTGTCTCACATTCCTCTCACGACAGTGAGGGCGCCAGAGAGAGAGAGAGAGAGAGAGAGAGAGAGATTCTGCTTTTTGCTTTTGCTGGCTCTTCTCTCAGTCTCCCCTCCCCTCCAGCTTCTAGCCTTCTAGCCTTCCCTTTGACATATGCTGTGGACCCTGTTCCTGGATGTCTTTGTTGGACCGACAAAGGCAGGCGTCAATACGTCGTACTGTACCCGTCAATACCACCCAATACACGTCAATACACGTCAATACACGTCAATACACGGCAATAGTGGCCTCTTTATTCTCCCTTGCCTGGGCATCCACTCCCCTTGACTTTGTTCTCCCAGGCCACGCGTTTTCCATGCTCCTGGTTGGTGGTGTTTCTCTCTCTCCAATACAAGGCCAGCCTTTATTGGGTATTTGGCAAGACAGGCTTACCTTTTGGGACTCTCAGTTGTCCGTCTCCTTTGGGGGCTTTGGCGGCGGCGGCCCTTGCCTTTGAGGCGTTTCTATTTGGCATCGATGGTCTTCTTGTCCTTCTTGGTCTGCTAGGCCGTTTTGGCCCAGAAACGCCACTCACCTCTATTATTTCTCTTTCAAGTCTGTTGAGCTTGACTTTTCTGTCTCTTTGGTCTCCTTTTGTCGTCCGCTGTTGTGCGGTCACTATTTGGCAAGATCTTCCGAGTGACGACAAAGAAAGTCAAAATGACCCCTGTACCTGAGCCGACCGTTCTGTTGTTTCTGGTGCATGCTTTCTTTTCTTCTTTCTTTATTCGGCCATGTTGACGAGGCCCCGCCAACTTCAAAGTTGGGTCGTCGACCCCTGACAGCCAACGCTCCGGATGCGACTCTTCTAGGCCAATCGTCACCGATCGGCAGCCGCATATCTGCAAAAGAAGCAGATCGGCAATGGGACTTCCATATTCGCCCATTCAGGGCCCTCTTGCTGTCTGCAAACTGCAGCGAGCCGCGCGCGAGAGGCCCAGAGAGGTCCAGAGGAGGCCCCGAGATTTAAAAAATAAAAATAAAAATACAGAGGCCTCGACCGTTAGTGCGGTTTTCCGAGCACACTTGCCGTCGTCTGAGACAACAAGCTCAACCTATTGAGCAACCTTCTACATTCCGATGCCCGGCTGGCGGCCCACCACAACAGGCGTCTAGACTGTTTTGCTTCACTTTTTCCCTCTTTCTCTCTCTCCATTTTCCTCTATTTTCCCACTGGAGTGCAGTATGCTCGCTGTCACTTGGGCCTGATCTGCGCCGCCTCCCGGCTGTCTCAAGCGTTTGGCGGCTCAGCCTGCTGTTCTACTTTTTCCTCTTTTCCTCTTGGGCCCCGTATTTCCCACGCTCTTGTTCTTCTGTCTTTTAAAGATCGTCTGTCCGTTTCCGTTCTCGTTCAGCCATCTCTGGAAATGGAGTCGTAAGAAAGACACGCATTCAACGTCTTTTGCGTCTCTTTTCGTCACCTTCCTCTCTTTCGCCGTCTTCTGCTCTTTACTCTTTACATTCTTTCCGTGGCTGGCACCACACCACCCCTCTCGTCACCCAAAGGTGTACACTACTGAGCACACCTTGTTCATCGGTCCAACACCACCACGCAAGCAAAGAAAGGGCAGCATCGTCTGGCACGTCTGGCCTCCCTCTTTTTTCCTTTTGCGTATTGTGTTCACTTTTCACTGTTCGGTTTTAGAGATTGTTCAAGACAACCCTCGTTTCTATAAAGGCAGCTCGGTCTGCTTGTCTTTCCCTGCTTGTTCATCATTCAAAACCATCCTTTGCTTCTTTACTTTCCTCGGTCAACAACTTCAACAACAATTCGACACTTCGACACTTCGACAATTTGATATAAATCAACATCAACATCACCAACACCAACACCAACACCAATAGCAAAGAGTCAGTCACTCACCACCACAGCCACAACAACCCTTCGACACAACACCATTTTTTCTCAAGGTACAAGACCTATCGTGCTGGACACTTTTGGTCTCCATCGTCCCTTTTCGGCTATTTGCATCTTTCACTCCACACATCGACAATCTTCCAACACAAATTCAAAATGAAGTCTGTTGCTAGCATCGCGCTTGCTTCCAGCCTGCTGGCTGCCACGGCCCAGGCCACTTCCTACTCCCTGGTGGACAACTACAACAGCTCAAACTTCTTCTCTGGTTTCGAGTTCTTTGACGCCGCCGACCCGACCAACGGTTTTGTGGACTATGTTGACGCTCAGACGGCCAGCCAAAGTGGTCTCGCCGGCTTCGTCAACGGCATGGTCTACCTCGGCTCCGACCACAACACGGCCAACCCGTCCTCTGGCCGTGCCTCCACGCGCGTCACCAGCAACAAGGGCTACGAGAAGGGCCTCTTTGTTGCCGACATCCAGCACATGCCTGTTGGCTGCGGCGTCTGGCCTGCCTTCTGGACGCTCGGTCAAAACTGGCCTAGTGGCGGCGAGATTGACATCATTGAGGGTGTCAACAGCCAGTCTACGGATGCCATCACTCTGCACACGTCCTCCGGCTGCACCATGAGCAGCTCCGGCTCGGCTTCTGGCACAGAGTTCAGCACGGGCGCCGATTCGGTCGACTGCGGCGCTGACGGTGGCTACAACGGCTGCTCTCTTTCTACGACTGCGACAAACGCCTACGGCCCGGCTTTCAACGAGAACGGCGGTGGTGTCTACGTCATGGAGCTCACTTCGGAAGCCGTCTCTGTCTGGTTCTTTGCCCGCCACACCGATCAGGCCACCAGCCTCGCCTCCGGTGCCACGCCCGACACCGCCAACTTTGGCACGCCCATGGGCATGTTCACCGGCTGCGACATCGACCAGTACTTCTCCGCCCAGCAGCTCATTTTTGACACCACCTTCTGCGGCGACTGGGCTGGCCAGGTCTGGGACCAGGATGCTACTTGCGCACCCCTTGCCAGCTCGTGCAGCGCCTACGTCAAGCAGAACACCGCCGCCTTTGTTGAAGCCTACTGGCTGATCAACAGCGTCAAGGTGTACCAGACTGGCAGCACGAGTGCAAGCAAGCGCCGGAGCCCTCCCAAGACGGAGGAGAAGAAACAGAAGGAGGGCGTTGTTCCTGTGCCCTTCATGGCATAAGCGCGCTCCTCTCCATTCCCCCTTCTCCTCAACCTCTCCTTCCCCACTCCCGAACACTAATACAACAGCCCCCTCACCCCTTCCCCTTAGTCCCACCGCACCACCAAACAGCATCTTCCCCAGCATCTCACCGTCAGAATACCCAAGATCTCCCTTCCCCTCTCTGATTTAAAGCGTTTTGATCTTCTGTACAAAAGCCCCCCTCTGCATTTGCTTCCCTGCGTTCTCCTCCCATCGAGTATTAGCGCTCTATGTTATTTGTTTCGCAATAGTTCCTCTGTTTTTTTCAGTACAAAGAGCATATTTTTTTTTGGTTTGTCTTGTCACTACTGTCTCGTTTCTGGCCTTTCTCTTTCTATGCGGCAGTTGCTTCTTTGTCTGCTTCCATCCACCTTTTACCGCGTTTACTCCCTTTCCCTTCTTATGCCCCCCCTTTGTCAACCCTTCTTCTTTCTTCTTTTGCCGTTCACCACCTGCTGGCGTCGAGTGTCCTCTGTTTGAAACAGAAGATATCTCGCGGACTGCTCCCAGGTGCTTGTTGATGCATGGCAAAACGACTCGTTTCGATTCTTGTGTACATATTTTTTTTACCATGCTTTTTTTTAACAAATCGTACATACCTCCTTTGAATAAGTTCAAAAAGCAAACTGTTCCTGAATGCATCGTGATTTTCCTACAAGTGACACGACTTGCGCACGTAAATACGCAATATTACCTCTTTTGTAAGCGGTACAACCTGAACACTGCACCTGTCAACAACCGACAAGACCAACCACTGGCCCATTCATGGGCATTTATGTCTCCGAGCCTTTTCCAAGCGTTTGCAGCTCGCTTTGTACAAAGATGTCGAGGGTCCGAGAGAGATCTCTTTGGCTTGCGATAACCGAGAGGAAGACACAAACCCCTACGTCATCATGGCCGTCCTCCAACGGCCAAAAGGCCCCGGATGCCACACCAAACAAACCGGAGGGCTTTCCGATTGGGTGGCGGGACTACAGCCGGCAGGCAGCATTGTTTTCTCCGCAACGTCTTGTCCTTTCCGTACTTGGGCGGCCTTCCCTTTCGTCTCGAAAGCACGAGGCTGCACAAGGCTGCACAAGGCTACGGGTCTCGCCGCAAACCTCCCTTCGCCTCTCGGTCCTGTCTCTGCCCTGTTCCCTGTTCCCCGTGTTCGTCGGCACTTCCTTTCTGGGTCTCAGACTGTACTCTTTGTGCCAAGAGTCGGTACAAATGCAATCGCCACGGTTCGTTTGGGACAAGACAGAAGAATAGCTGAGGGCAAAGCCCGTCGGTTTTGTATTGTTTTTCTAGAAAAAAAAAAGAAAAAAGGATTCTATAATTTGCCATGGCGAAAAAGTGGACAGCAGATATGGAAAGGAAAATAGAAAATGAAAAACAGATCCTACCAGATACTCCAATGGTGTACCAGATGTTGATAAGCCTCCCCTGAAAATCAAATAAAAGGTTGTAAAAAATGAACTTTGAGCTGTTACACACAAGAAGGGATAAACGATGTGAGTTGAGGTGAAAACAAAAATACACACACAAGCTCCAGAAATAACAACGATGCCATATGCTCGGATCGAAGACCAAAATGGAAAAAAGGTAGTAACAACAGCAAAAAACCAAAGTGAGAACGGACAACACACAATAGAACCTAGGTGAAAACAAAATGTGGAAAAAAATGCAACAAATGGCGAAGTAGAAGTCAAGATATAGAGACAAAACGTGGTGAAAAATGCAGAGTGTGCAAGAAAAGGTCTGGACACCCTGCCTAAACGAGGAGCTGCCTCTCGGGAGCTTTGCGTACCGGAAAGCTGACACGAAAAAGGCCAAGAAGCGAAACAATGATGCTGAAACGAAGTATCGAGGTACAGAGTATCCCCAGGCCAGCTGTCCTGAAAGGCAGGGTCCCCGCTGTACCTCTCCAATCTATCCCATGTGTGGCCTGCTCCGCCGGGTCGGGAGATGAGGCGCCAAAAGCAAGAAGCAAATAATAGTCATCAGCCCCTTAGAGGGTGTTGTATCATGGGAGGCAAGAAGCGCCGTCGAGTGAAGTGGGAGAACGGACGTGGCATATTAGGTCGAGTGTTGTGACGGGCGAGAAGGAGGTTTTGGTCGCAGAAAGCATCGGGCGAGGTAGAAAGTTTATCGAAACTGCCATAGAGAAGAAAAGGGATATCGTCAAGATCGTATATACGTGAAGGAGACGCGCAAGAAAGGAAGATCTAGCAAAAAGACAAAGACGTCGTTCGCTTAGAACTTGACCTTCTGGCCCGTCAGCTTGAACCAGATGGCACACAGCAGATCCTCCTTGAAGCGCTCCCACCAGGAACGGTTCAGGTAGTAGCTGAGCTCACGGTAGCTGTACATCTCGCCCCAACAGTCGCGGCCCCATTCGCAGCCAGCCATGTTAACGAGGAAATCGCGGTCGCTCTGGTCGTAGTGGAAACGCGTGTTGTTGCCATTCTCCGAGCAGGCGCCCTGCGGGAAACTGTTAATCATGCGCTGGGGCAGGAAAGCCGTGTGCTGGCGAATCCAGGGCTGCGCCGTGTAGAGCTGCTCGAGAGCATCCTGCTCCTTGTGCTCCCACTCCATGTGCTTCTGCTCGTAGGCAACGGGGTCCCACCACACATCGAGCAGGCGGTCCGTCCACTCGCTCTTGCGAACAAAGAAGGAGCCCAAGTTGAAGCCAGAGCAGTCCTGCGACAGGATGAAGTTGACCGAGTCGGGCTGGCCGTCGCCAACGCTGCTCCGGGAGTTGTCGTCGAGAAACACGTCGTTGAAGGGGTGCGTGAGGTTGAGGGGGTTGTACTCGTTGATGTCGCGGTAGATGTGCTTCTCGAGGTCGTTGAAGATGTGATCCTGCAACGAGTATGAGGGCTCCATGACAAAGGTGTTAAGATCCAGCCACCAGAACCTGCGTGCGTTAGTATTAAGCCAAGCCTTTGTAAGGGATAGCCGTCGTGAGAGAGTGCCTCAAGTGCTTACCATTCGGCCTTGGGGTACTTCCGCATCGCTTGGCGTACAAAATCGACCTTCTCCCAGCTCTCACGCCACTCGTGAGCGTAGCGCTTCTTCGTGCTCATGTCGACAATCTCGAGATCGTAGCCCCAACGCGAGGCGTAGCGTTTCTTGTTCCGCGTGCTGTCTCTCTCAATCGCCCACTCGCGCGCGCCCTTCCACTCCATCACACCGCCGCCAACGTTTGCCGCCAGGATGATGACGAACTTCTCGCCGCCGCCAAGCCATGCTGTTCTCCGCCAGTAGTAGACGAGAGCTGCGCAAAAAAGTTAATTGTTTTGACCGCTTGAACCTGCGCACGGCAGAAAGACGATGCGTGGGAATAGAAAACACTTACGAGAATGGTAGAAGATGTAGATCGCGGCCAGCACCGCCAGCACGATGGCCAGGCGAATTCTTGTTGTGCGCCCCATGCGCGCGAAAAAGAGCTTCACGCGTCTGAGAAGCGACGAGCTGCCCATGTTCCATCGCCCCGTTGGCTTGTCCTTATCAGAGTACGAGGAGGCGCGCGAGTTCGGTGCGTTCGCGTTGAAGCGTGGTAAACTGCTCGATAGTTGGCGCATGTGTCTGGTGAAGAATCCTTGGTTTTGCGTGGAAAAGGAAGGATATTTGCTTGCGCCCGTGCTGCGCTGGTGGTGGGACGCACTCCCATTTGAGTCGCCGTACGCCTTGGCTGGACTTGAGCGACCGCTTCCGTTGATGTTCAGGCCAGGACTGGACCATCCGCCATCGGGGCTCGGGGAAGGACTCCGCGAAAGAGACATGTTGATGTTCGGTGTACCTAATCGAGGAGGACAGAAGCAACCAAAAGAGCAGAAAACAGGTTAGCTTTGTGTGCTCCCTCCGGAAGCGTAAAAACATGGCAAGCGACCGGTCCGCAGAGTCGCAGACTCGTAGAGCGCAAGCGCAAATAGTGACTCGTAGGAGCACAAAAAAGCATAAAAACAAAGACAAGGCCCGGAGTTGGCGCTGTTTCTGGTTGTTTCTCGCTCCTATGAGACAAGATGGTCTGACTGGAATGCTGATTACATACCGGGTATTGGTGAGAGGGCCGCTTGACGGGCATTCAGTCCCAAGTGTTGCGACGAGTGACCGTCCAACGACAGCGAAGACGGAGGACCAATGCTCGATGAACGGCGGCGGTGCGTCCTTGGTCGGTCGCTGAAGGAAGAGGAGGACGCGGTGGAGAGTGTTGAAGAAGCCAGGTTGGTCGTTGTGGTATCCACGTCACCAGAATGGCACTTGACGGGCCACACTGATCACAGATGGAAAAAAGAGGGGGAGAAAGGAAAAGGAGGAGGGGGTTCCAAAGGGAAAGAGAAAGGAAGAATCGTGGAAACGACGATACGATGGCAAGTCAAACCAGGGTAAGATAGGAAAGAAAGAGCTCTTTCGACGCCAAAAGGGTGAGAAAAGGGTGGAGGGGATTCCCGTATAGCAAGCAAAGTGCAGCGAGTGAAGAAATACGGATAAGGAAAGGACACGAGTTTTGGCGGGAGGACAAGAAAAGAATCTTGCGCTAGGCAGGTGCCAAATGGCGTTCCCCAATTTTTTTTTGTCGCTCTCCTTGTTGCCAACGTCTTGGACCCTGTGGTTGGTTGTTTTGGCAGGGCGCTCGCGCGAATGTACACTTGCCACTGTCAACCCGTTTTCGCTGGGTCGGGTTGTACTCCTGGTGTATCCCCTAAAAAACAAGTCTCGTAGGTAGATATTTTAGGATGCTCAGATGGCCGTTCGTTCGCGGGAGGCGATTTTCAGCTGGGCAGAAGCCGTCCTTGTCTCTGGTCTGATCTGGTCGGTTGATCGCTTTTTGTCTAGCGAACGAGAGCAAAGGGAGAAATACGCTGGTGGGCGGAGAGCTGTAAAAAGTCGACAGCCAAGCAGCGAAAGGGCTATGTGCACTTGAAGGTGTACGATGAAGTACGGAGTGGTGGTGTGAAATAGGGCCCGGCAAAACAGCCAAACGCTGTCGGGAAAAGAGAACAATAGGGGAGAAGGAATATGGAGATGGGGGGTAGAGAGGCTACGCGGCCGAAGGGCAGACGCGGTTAGACGATGAGAAACACCGTGAGGAACAGTCCCAGGTGGAAAGGGGGAAAGGCCCAAAAACAAGGAGCAGGCGCAGATTGAGGTCCGGAAGCGGGATTGCTTTGCTTTGGGGTCAGGGTTTCAGCCGCGAACAGAAAGCTGGGCAAAAGCTCGGCGACGTGATGCTTGAGCTTGTCAACTGGAGGTGTGGTTGACAGCTTGCTCTCTCGTGTTCCGCGTGTGCCTCGTGCGTCTCGTATCTCGTGGCTTGCTTTTCGGGTCGATGTTGCAGCCTGGTCTTTCGAAGTTTCTTGGAGAAAGGTTAGGTAAGAAAACGGTGTGTGGTTGTTGTCCGTGCCAAAAGTCCGATGCAGGTGGCTGGCGGGGAGGTGAGCAATACGAAGGATGCACGCGCTGGCAGTCGGCGATGGTGAAGAGGGGACTGAGGTGAAGGAAGAAGAAGGATGATGAAAAAGACACGAAGTGGTAGCTCGTAAATTATTGAGGTCGGAATTTTAAAATATCAATTGGGAAACTCCCAGTTTGCAGTCCCCCTATCTGTGTGTAATACTGCGTGCCTTCCCCTTTTACTTTTCTTTGCCAACTCGCTCTTTCCCTACTTTTCATTTTCATCCACTCCTTCCCTGTCGCAATTTGGGTAGAGGGAAAGCACGTTGGGGCGCAACAGAGGCTCGTTCCTTCCCAGTGGCAGCAAATGGGGTGTGGAAACGCCAGCGAGTCGTTATCTCGCGCTATTGGTACGGTGAAGACTGGACGTTTCGTGCCAGCTCCCGCCCGTCTGGCAGTCGCGTCCGTTGTCGAAGCCCGGGTTTTTTCTGTACGGAGTACTAGTTCTTATTGAGGGCTTGCAGCTCTCGTTGGCCAGCCGTGGCAGCGCGAGGAGATAAACATGCAGCGAATTGTTTGCTTTGCTCGAGGCTCCTTCCCTTTTTGCATCATCTAGCCTACGGAGTAGTGATAGATGCTAAAGGTATGCAGAGAAGGAGCAGCCCGCCGATGGAGATTATACGAGTTCGCTCTAGTCGCAAGCGCTCCTGCACAATTGACGGTGGATAGGGAGGAAATGCAGAAAAAATGGGCAGCTACGGCGGGTTCTCTGGCATTCGCTCTTGCCTGTTTTGGTGCTCCTCGCCTTATGCAAGCCCCCTATTTTTGTGTGCTGCGAATATTTTACGCAGTGATGAAATTGGTCGAACTGCTGCATTGTGTCTTTTTGGGGCAACTTTTGGGGACCCTATTATTCTCTTCTCTGCCAGAGATTGTTGCTCGTTTCGCAGCCCCGTCTGTTTTATTTTGCTTTCGGTTCATTTACTTCGTTCCAAACCTTTTCTCAAAAGGTCTTAGCTACCCAGGCTAGCGTTACCTCAGAAGCGGCAGCGGTAAAAGCGCCGGGCTTCTAGCCCCTGAGAAACTCCCATCCACAAGAGAGGAGGCAAGGTGGAAGGCAGTGTGCCGCCGGCTGAAGTACCTCAAACAGACTGAAATTGGCTGGGATTCGAGTCGCTGCAACGCTGAATGCAATCGACAGGGGAAGGGTGAGACAGGGCCGCGGGTGGTTGCAGCGAGAAGAAGCAAAGCAGACTGGACATAGACAACGGTTGTTCATCCCAACTCTGACCTTTTCCGTCTGTGGGAGTATGGAGTATCTCTATTTCTTAATAGAGTTTTACGACGTACGATACCGAACGCGGTACGGCCATGGTCAGCCATTTCCTTCCCTGTCAGCCACCGCGGGCTGCCATGATCCCACGCCGGAAAGAAACTGAAGGGTCGAGCAAGAAGAATTTCCGGACCGCGTCCCAGAGTTGCATCTAGCAGTCAATCTGTCAATCTAGCTATCCGACGATGAGAGGTCAAAATCCACTCGGCTCGACGCTAGACAGTTGACGAGCTGGGTCTCGTTTTATTTGTCGGTGATTCTGTTTTCCATGCTTGTCAGTTCTGGCCCTTTGGCTTTGTTTTTCCTTGCCTCATATATCTTATGTTCCTTTTGCTGTGCTGAAATGCATGGCGTCTTTTTTTTATCCACTGTTGGTCCAGGCTCCACACTGTTCACGGACGGGGAAATTGAATGCGGGTGTCGTCGTCTCGACCACCAACCGGGCCACAATCGAGTTTACTACGAGCATCGACGCGTCCCCAAACGGCATTCAGCTTCTTACTGAGTAGAATTTCAGGGCTGATAAGAGCTGTGTGGGGAGACAACACACAGAGAGAGAGAGAGAAGAAGAAAGGCCCACGGCCAGATAAACGCGAAAAAGGCGTCATCTCTTACTGTAGAGCACACTTTGTAAGATTGTTCATTTGTACGGAGTATCTGTCGGTTAACCCCCCTGCGAAATCAAAACTAATTGCCCATCCCTATTTGGTCCATAGACATACCTGCACAGCACCCCGATTCATTCGTTCTCGCAAGGGCTTGGCCCAGGCCTCCTGGCTTAACAAGCGCTGTCCTTCTCCAAGCCGTCTCTTGTCTCCTCTCCCTGCAGGTCTGCCACCCCCACTCCTTAGTCAAAAGGGGGGGGGGGGGGGCAGAGACGAAGTACGCATAGGGCAGCATGTTGTGGTAGCGCCGCATCGAGATTTCGACAGACCTTTGTGTGAGATATGTATCTTACGAAGTATAAGAAAAACACTGGCCAATCAATGTGACTTTTTTGCGGCTCGGCTTTTCTCTGCCAGAATAATCAGAAAAAGCCACACGCGCCTGCTCTTTTGATCTCCTCTCCCTTTCCGCGGGAAAAGAAGAAAATCACCAATAGATCGAGGCTGCACTGGTTAACTGACTGTGGCCATTTGTCGGTTGCAAAATTATGGCGCACCGAGGACAGAAACAGCCGCCACCCCTGTTTCGTATTTTGCCTAGCGATTTGGGGCTTCAATGGGAGCGTCAGAGATGCTGGCAGGCTGCTATCGTCTCCCATCGTGTCAGGGAAAGCCAGCCACCAAAGACCAGCAATATTCAGTAAGCGTACGCAGTAGAGAAGCAATCTGTGAGTCTGTGTGTACATGTACAAGCCGGGCCTCACTAGCCAGGGGTAAGATGTCCACCCCTATTTCTATTTTCTTTGTGTTCTTTTCCCTTCCAGCCTTCTTTCCCTTTTGGATCGGCCGTGTAAGCAGTAGGTCGCTTTTTTGCGGCCCCTTAATCGCGTCAACCTTCCAATGGACAGGCACAGGCCGTGCCAAGACTCGGTGGGAAAGAGCATCCCACAGGGCGGTAACAGGGGTGGCCTAGACCGCTACCCGTTCTCTTGCTTTCTTTCTTTCTTTTTCTTTTTAAAACAACGAAATCTATTATCAAGACGGGAATTGGGGCTTCTGAGCCTCGTGTCGATAAGACAAGTTAATGTGCCGTTGACAGTATTGTAGTTTGTTCCATGTTCATACTCAACCAATGATTAGTTGCTCGTTCATGAAAAGCTATATATACGGAGTACGCATTACAAGTTGATATCGTCGAAGATCTTGAATTGACAGGAACGCGTCGATGGGGCAGGATACCGCGTTCTGCATATTCTGCGCGCCACGACTTCGGCGTCCCCAATCAACTATTGAATATTCTGGCGGGGCGCATGTTTGGAGCAAAGCTGCAAACCCTTGGTCCACAATAGGAAAGGAAACGGAAGCGAATTGCCAAAATGGAAGAGGGGAGAGAAAAGGCCCGTCCTACTGAGTAGTCAGGTACAAGTACCGCTCTACTGAGTACGACGTACATGTACCGCTAGAAACAAAGAATGAAAGAAACATTGCAGCTGATGAATAGACTTGCTTGGGATTTACAGTAAATCGGGGCTTGGTGGATTCACATCCTAGCTGCAAGCTCGAAACCTTGCGTCGACTTGTTCAAAACTCGCCAACTCTGAGCTAACTCTGAACCAGCACTGTCCCTTCGTCTCTCATGCGCCTGTCGAGTCAGCAAAGAGAGGCAAAACGATGAGCATATCTCTCAAATCTCAGCAAGGTGCGCAAGGGCAAACTCTAGTGAGAAGGGATACAATTGGAGAGAATGGTGAAAGTGGATTGTCGACGGCTCATCCTTAGTGAAAGAGTCCGTCGGTTTCGATGAAAAGGGGGCGAAATTGGGTCCCTATTTTCTGCCAGTGAAAACAAGTAGCAGAATTGACGTGATATGCAAGGCGACGAGTTGCCCAAGACGCCCCAAGTGGGACAGTCTCTGCATTACGAAGTACCTTTTCTGTGCAGTGGATGTGGAAGAGCCACACGGCCTCGTCTTGGCATCGCTGGCCTCATCGCCTATTTCGTGGCTTTTGTGGCCAGTCGAGTGAGAAAGAGCAGGTACTTCCGCCTCATGTCGCGACAAAAGGGAGAGTTTAGAACCAACAGACAAGACAGTTGACGCTAAACACAACTGCCGATGACAGGTCATGTGACGCCTCCTGGACTTGAAAAAAAAAAACGTGCTCAACGTCAACCGGTCAACGACTGTTTTGAGGAACGCAGCCCTGAAAGTGTCAAACGTTCTGGATTTTCGTTGAAAGTCGGTGGTGGCAAAACATCTTCGACAATATCAGGTCAACAAAGTCGAACGACGGGCAAATTTAAGATGACTAGATCATGAAAGCGAACAGACTAGATCATCTCAAGCCTTTTTGAGATGCTTCGTGCGAGGCTCCGATATTTCGATCTGTGTATCGGTGTAGATGTAACCTAATGTTGACGTCACGTTCTTTCGGCCCTTTCCGGTGTTTAACGACGTACGAGACACACATTGCACCACAGCTCGCAAAACCAGCTTGCTGCTCTGTTTTCGTCGTGATACGGTTGCTTTCGTTTGATTTCATTTGTTGTTGTTTTTGTTTTGTTTTTTACACTAAACTTTGATAAATTCTTCCAACTTTTACCTTCTTCCAACTTTTAATACACTGAAATATCGAGAGAAAGCCGCAGTAGTGAACATCTTTATATAACGCTAACACTCAAGATTGCAACCTCATTGCACAGTCACTATTATCTTTTGATGCTCCATGGCTGCTGTCACACCGCCTAAAGCAGTAGATCAAGATCTGCAATTGGTGCATGGAGATGGCACGACGTTTGTCCGTGAATCAAGCAGCACTGTCCCAATAACCTCATATCTGTCCCAAACGTGAGCCAAGCCTTTTACAGCCGAGAAACCAATCGATTTGATAGTGCTATTTTGCAGGTCGCATTTGACAACAATCGTTGGTATCTTATGTTTTTTTGTCAATGCATCAAAGGCCACATTGGGTCGTCGACAATGAGGAACGTGCAAGAAAGAGTCATTGTTCTAAAAAAAATTAACCCTTCGTGACCGTTTCCTGTAAGTTCCGTCCTACTGTACCCAGTATGGCCGTGCTGTTGCCAGGCGTGATGAGGCAAGCAGGTGGACGTAAGGGCTAGTTTGGGCGTAGAGATACTGATCTCAAATGTATCGGAAACTCACAGAATACTCAATCTCAAACACGAAACATGGCGCCGCGCCGCTTTTGAAGGTACACCAATACTGATCAAGAGGCGCCCAGAGGAGCTTGATTCATTGGTACAGGTTCCAGTTACCTGCACACGTACGCGCACGGAGGAGGGTTCGGAGCCGGAGGCTCACAGATTACTCGGCGCCATTCGGTGCGAGTGACGCACCCGCAGCGTAGCCTTCGAGATAAAATGGCGAATTTTCCCGCAGACCCGCCATCATACACCGTTCCACCATCGGACGGGACCAACCTGCCGTCATAGGCAGAGGCCGTGACCGGAGCTACGATGTCCTCGACGTAAGGTGACGACCTCATGCCGCCAGTCATTCTCGTGCTCAACGGTCAAGCTTTCTATACCGAGACAGCCCCGTCCACCCACCTTGACGAGGTCAACTGCGGCCTGGCTAGCCTGGGTGAGGCCATATTGGCCGTTGAGTTCACGCGGTTTGAGCAGCGAGCCAGTAGCAGTGCAAGTTGACGAGCACGGCACATATTCAACCTGCGCTGCAAGCCGCCATCGATGCACTTATTACATGTTACAGGAGTCCGCAACTATGAGCAGGGCCACGACAACAAATGCACGCCCGACTACTGCATACAGTCGGTGGCCGCGCCCTCTCGCCGCCTGGGCCACCTGGGATATCAGACAACGAGCTCGATCAGACTTAGTCAGTGGTCGGCCGTGGTCCTGCCCGCCGTTTGTGGCGGGTGCGTCACCCGTCTTCACAGTACGGCAGCGGCAGGGCGCCTGCAAGCGGATGCTCGGGGACGGTACCGACGTCGTGGCGCTCAAGAGATCGCGATGGAGTACGGCTCGGAGCTGGCAGTGCATTGGTCACTAGTTATGTCACCGTAACCGCGTGATAGTCTGGATGTGCTGATATCACTGTGGTGCTGTCGAGTGTGGCACATGTCGGTGGGCGAGCGGCGTCCATCTGCAGCTCCCAAGTTGCTATCATCGTCTGCTCCGTGGAAGAGGTTTCGGTGAGGAAGCGTCGACGTTTCCGTGGAAAGAATGGACTTTGCTCGGGCATAAATAGGAATACTTCCCCGGTCCCGTTCTGTGCGGGCAAACATACGAAACGAAGGACTCCAGGTGTCGCATACACCTGGGATATAGCAGGAGCGGGGCGCCCTTTGAGTACTCGACCGGAGCTCGATCATAAGCATAAACACGGCAAGTGGGAAAGACAGCGGGAGGACATGAAGAAACAAAGGTCCCTGGCAGGTAACCAAAATGGCATAAGATGGGCCAGGCAGCAAAATAGCTATTGATGAGGGTCTTCAAACACAAACAGACGGCATGAATGCCGGTGACGAGTGCCATCGTTGTGTTTGTCGCGAGTTTGTTTCTGACATTTTGTATAACTTTCCAAATCATCATCCTTCGTCTTTTCTTTTTTGCCGATTGTTGAGCCCAAGTCCGTTCTTCCTTACGGTTTCCTTACGGGGCTTCGCAGCAAAATGGGTCAAAGAGGCCGCCTCTATCCGGCTTATGTTTTGCCCAGAACGAATAAAAAGCTTCTTTCCCCACGATACTTCGTATTCTGTACCTACGCGGCCCATCGAGGAGCCTTTAATCAACTCCTGCGCCTCGCGCTTTCCTTTCCTGGCCAATATGCTCCATAGCTCCTACTGAGCTCTTTCCAATATTGTGGAAATGGAAAAAAGGCTAAAGCTTCATGTTTCTGAAAATAGAAATTGCGAAACTGTAAGGCAGATCATCTTCACCGATTGTTCGCTCGGTCTCTCTAAAAACGGATTGGCACTCGCCGTGTCCTGGTTGCTCCTTCCCTATATGTTCTTGTCCTTTTCCGTTTTTTGCGAAAACAAAACAGAAAAAAAGGCATCTTACGAGGGAAAGAACGACCAAGTCTGCGCATCACTCGCCAGCTTGGCCTGCTGTGTCAACATTAAGCTTTCCCACCTTTCGCTTCGGACATGTTTCCTGCAATCCTTGTCTGTAGCCGTATGTACTTGCCACCTAATACAGACAGCTAAGCTACTTTATTTGCACCTGCTTGAACTATTTTCATCATCAGAGGGTGGCGTTTCGTTTCCTTGTTGATTTTTCGACAATTGCTGCCCACCAGCTGTATCTTGCAATTGCACACCCACACCCACACTGCGTGGACACGTCGTGGACTGCTGCCGTCATAGGGTCGCAACCACGATTATGCTTGGTTTTATGACCGTGCAGCGCAGCATGCAGCTCCACTGACCGGCACACCTGCAGGCATACGATAGAGTCAGGCAATGTTTGCGTATGCGTAGTACTCTTTCCTGTAATACATGAAGCGGTGACGGAAGTATCTTACGTCGTATATCAAATATCTGCAGGGAAGGGAGCAAGCTGCGGCGTAGGGTCGACGTAAGCGTCGAAGTGTTGTAGAGGGTCGAGAGGGGCAACCGTGGTCTGGGCTCTTTTGATGGCCCACTCGGCCGTCTTTATGGTAGTCACCGACGGATATGAGCTCGTTTTGTGTCTGCCCTGCTACCCGCACGTTTTTCCTCATTGCGAAACTGGAGAATAGAGGTGGGAAAGGGACGAGATAGAGAAAAGTGTAGCCCGTGTTGTGGATAAGAAGGGGACACAATTCCCTCTTCTTGTCAAACCACTCTCTCTCTCTCTCCTCTTTTCTTTTTTCTTTTTTCTCTTTCGTTCACATCCAACTCATCTTTCGCTCACAACAGTCTCTAACGCAATCACCACCGCTTTCTTTTATGACCCTCGCTGCCCAGAGTTGATCTCTTTTCTTTTGCAACACGATTCAACATGCCTTCCACCGACGCTCCCCAGCAGCAGCAGCCCATGGCTGTCACCGCCGACAACAGCATTGTCACCGAGCAGCCTGTATGTTTCCGATGTCTGAAGCCCTGAATGTTCAGTTCAATTGATGTCCCCGGGCTACACCTTGGCACCGTCTTGGCATCATCTTGGCATTTCTCTTACACGAATACTAACCTGCACTTTGCAGTCTCTCCAGGCCCAGCCCGAGATGCAGCCTGACGCGACGATGCGCGGCGGTTTCTTTGAGGAGTGCGGCTGCTGTGGCTGTAGCGAGGAGTGCGGTTGCTGCTAGATGCAGTTCCCGTACGTTGCTTGAACGCGAAGCCGTTTTGAGTGGTTTCGTTTCAGCTTTTGCGATTGCCTTATCTAGTAGCCAAGTCGAATTCAAAATACAATACCTTTGCCTTTTTTTCGCTCGGTTGTGAAATGGGTGCCGGCTGAGGCTCCCGTATTGGACGGACTGCGTGATTTACCGTACCTGACAATCTTCATCGTGATCTTGCTGCTGCAAAATTGGCAGGGGACAAGATTGTGACGTCGACAGCCCGGGCCGTCAGGGACACGCATGCGCTGACGTCCCGTTTCCCATACCAGTGTCCTGGCTGTTGTAGTGTTGCCAGGCTTGTCGTATGGATAGCGACGTTGATCGGCGACGTCGTGGTGGACTTTGCCTAAAACAGGGGTCTGGCCATGTCGGAAGGAGCCACAGAATATGCAGGGTGGCCTGAGGAATCAACCTGGGAAACCAACCAAATAGAGTTAACCTGAGTTTGTATAGAAAATAGGGAGGTTTTCAGGGTCAACGAGCATGCCTATATTTTGTAGATTTTCCTTATATAATAATTATTAATATATTATATATTTTAATAATTACGAGTTTAGTACGCGCGACGTATAATAAAATAATTAAAAAAAATTAATTTACGACCGTTAAAACTAATAAAAGCCGAATTTAATATTTATCGGTATAAATACACCGGTGGTTAGTATACGTATACGTATACTCCGTTTAGTTAGAAGTGGTGTAGCTAAGAGGTATAGGCGGTGGTTAAATATTATTATATATATCCGACCGGATTTATTTATTTAAGGGTAACGTATCGTTATACTCGTGGGTAAAAAGGTTTTATATATAATTATAGTGGCTTTAGATTCCTAGATAAAGTAAATACGTTACTATTAAATTAATTATATAACTTCCTCGTATTTAGGAAGTCGTATAAAATTACGGTATAGTCGAATACGAATATTAAAGTACGGTAAATTTATATTAATTAATAAGTTTCTTTATATTATTATAATATTAACTCTTTATAATTATCCGAAAGTTATTTAAAACTACTTCGAAAATTACCCTAATTAAAAAATTACTCTTAATAATTAAGATAAGTAATATTACCGATTACGTTAATTAATAAGCTTTTAATTAAAAGTTTAATAACGTCGAAAGGCGTATTCGCGTATTTATTAACGAGACCGAGGGTTATATGTTCGTTAACGATAACTTTTAATACTTCTTCGAAGAAGTATTAAAAGGCGTTACCGTCGACGAGTTTATTACGGTTTATTTTACGGCTTTATTAAGCTTTAAGCGTACTTTTATAAAACGAGGTATTTACGTTAAAAATTACCGTAACGGTAATAATAACTTTATATAAGTTTTAATTAATATACTTTAAGTTCGTAATGTACGCGAATAATTTATTAACTCGTTTAAGTAATTTATTAAAATTACGATTATAAAAACGTATAACGAAAAGATTTAAAAGTTAATTTTTATTAATTAAGTTTACCCGGTATACCGTTTAATTTACTTTAACGATAAGCCCGTTATACCCGGCGTTACGGTTAACCCGGAGGATACCCCGGTTAATATTAATCGTACGCCCGTTAATAATAATTAAAATAACGAAGAAAGGTATATTATTTATAAACTTCCCGATCCCGGGCCCCGGCGTCGAGTTTAATAACTTATACGGCGACGTAACTCCCGCGCCCGTTAATAATTAAGTCTTATAATAACCCGCGTTTAACGATAATATCCCGTAATTATATAACGGTAATATATACCCCGGTTATATCTTTTAATTAAAGGTTTTAAAACTTTTTCGTACGGTTAATATTAAAGTTAAAGGTAAGGTTAACGCTTTAACGGTCCGCCTTATCGTTAAGGTACTTTTATATCGTTATACGGTATACCCGGAAATAAAGGTAATTAAACTTTTAACGTAAACTTTATTAATTTTACTTATTAACCCGACTCGTAATTTAATAATAAGGATTAATTACGTATACGTTAAAAATATTTAAAAGTCTTTCCCGGCCGAAATAAAGTATAATAACTTTAATAACGAAATAAGCCTCGTTTTCCGAGTCGGTTAATTTATCCGCTTTATTATTAATTAAAGGCTTAAAGAGGCTTATATTTATAAGGCGCTCTTAATTATAATAATAATTAAAAAGGTTTATAATTATTACGACGTAATTAAAGTTAATACGAGGGATTAAAAGTTAATTATTCGGCGTATATTATAACGGTTCGAGGGAATATTATATTACGCGTTAAACGTAATAAATAATACGCTCTTTTATTCTTTAAAATTATAGCGGTATCGTTTAATAAAACGTTTACGGAGGTTATAAAAGACCTTTATACGAAATTATTTTAAGGTTTTAAGGCGCTCGAAAAGTACGAAAATACGTTACCCGCCTTATACGCGCGGTTAATAAATATTTACGAGTAAAACCCTCGGACCTCGCGTTACGTTACGACGGCGGTATTAATTAACGGCGGCCTTAATAATTTATACCGTATTATTTACGACTTAATACGCGTAAACGAGCGCGTTACGTCCGGTTTTAGTACGGCCTTTACTTATTATTTTAACCGGTATTACGGCCGTAAAAACTCGGGTAATAAATAATTTACCGGTATTTCCGGGAATACTTTTAAGTACTTTATATACGGTAAGGAAAGTTACCGTTAAAGGTTATATATTAAAGTTAAAAAAACGGCTTATAAAAAGGTATAAATTAATAATAAGGGCGGTATTATAACTTAATATTTATTTAAATAACGGACTTGAAAAGCGAATAACGTTTTAAAACGACTTTAATTAGTCCGATTAAAACGTTAAAAACGACGGCGATAACGACTTTACGTAATTAACGTAGTTTTATACCGCTTTTTAATCTTAGTTAACGGCCGGTAACCTAACCGTTATAAACGTATTAAACGGTTAAAAGTATTTATATACGTTTACTCCGGAGGCCCTTAAAGAGGATATTTAACCCTTCGATTAATAAACGATAATACGGTTATTTCTTTCGTAAACTTCTCGTAATACGATTAAACTAAATTTCTAGGTTTTATCGTAAATACCGGCGTTATAAAACGGTTAATTTACGGTTTACCGTAATTTAAGGCCTTATAAAAGCTTCGCCTAATAATTATACTTAATACCGTTATTATAAACACCGTAAATATTAAGTTCGGTATTAAAGAGTTTAAATTAATCGGATTTTACGGTATCGAGACCCCGATAAAAAGCGTTAATTTTTATATAATACTTATTATATACCCCTTTTTTACTTTCTTTAATAAATATAAACCGTTTAAAGTGTTATTTCGATAATACGAAGGATTTAATAATCGGTCCCGCCGGTTATATACCGGTAATTAAACGTTTTAAATACGTATTTATTAATACCCCGGAGACGGCGTATATTACCGGCTCTTATAATTATTTAACGGCGACGGAGTTTAAAAGATTACACCGCCGCTTTAACTACCCCTTTATCGACCGTTTATACCGGCTTTTATAAACGGCCGGTTATATTAACGTTACGTATAAAAATTTATAAGAGATTAAAAATTTTTATACGGGTTATTAACTTTATTAAGGTCCTTTTAAACGCTTTAAATTTAATATTAAGGAGGATTATAACGTCGTTTTTAACGGTATTATTATCGTTAACGTAGTTTACCTTAACGGTAAGTTATATATTTACGTAATCGATAAGGTTACGGGATTTTAAACGACCCGTATATTTAATAATATAACGAATTAATATACGTAAGATAAATTTAAGGAATATTAAATCGACGTATATTAAGGCCCTTTTAATTTTATCGTATATAATTAAAGTATTAACTTTACGAATAAGGAGTTTTAAAATAATACGGTCTTAATAAATATAAAAATTAAACCGGTACCCACCGAGGCTTATTATACCGTTAATAAAATTAAACGGTATTATAAGCCCGTTAAACGGGCTTATAAATTAATTAAACGCGAGGCTCCCGATTTAAACCCGTAAACGGCTTTATAAATAACGATTAAAGTTATTAACGATACCGTAGGGCTTAACGGTATTATCCCGACCCTCCTCGTATTCGGTACTTACCCTCGTATAATATTAACGGCGAGCCCTTCGTTTATTATTACGTAACGCGCGCGTAATTTATATAATAATACGAAACTTTAAAAAAACGCGCGTAAACCGTTAAATTATAAAGGCTTTACGCTTTTATAATAACCCGGACTTTATTAAGCTTAATTTAACGGATTAAGTATTTATTTAACGTATTAAAACGGTAATACGGACGCCGGTTAAGCCGGCCCGTACCGTATACGCGTTATTATAAACGAAGATATAACGATAAATTACGGTAACGGTATTAACGGTACCTTCCGTAACACCTCCGTTAAGGTTTATTAAGGTTTTAATTAAGCTTTTATAGCCGCCCCGGCGGTAAAAGATAAAATTATTATAACGTCCGCGGTACCGCTTCCTCGACGAGGTAAAGGCCGTTTACGCCGTATACCCTTAATAATTATATTTATATACTTAATCGGTAATATTATAACCGTTTACTTAACGGTAATACCGCTTATACCGACTTACGAATATTCGCGGCGTATAAAAATTTTAAAATTATTTAAGAAAGGCGTTTTCGAGTTAATCCCCCGTATTAACGTACCGCGTAGTATACGGCTCTTTAACGGCCGTTTCGTAATAAAATTAAGTACGTTAATACCGTATAAATAATTAAAAAAAGTCGTTTCGTCGTATAAACTTATAATAATTTTAATAAAACGGTTATATTAACGTAATCGTTTATTATTTAACGGATAAGTTAACGCCTTTTATTTTTTATTACGGTTTATAAATTACGCCCGGTATATAATTATTATTACGTAATATTTCGTAAGTTTACGTTTAAGCCTTTATAAACTTAATTAAGGACTTTTACGTTAATTTTAACTTTACGGTAAAAAATATTTTAACCTTATTTAATAACGAGGTTTTATATATTAAAAAGCCGTTATACGGTATATTAAAGGTTAATAATTATTAATTTATTACTTATATTAAGTATTATATTACGGTATTAAGGATAACTTAATCTACTTATAATATATACCTTTATAATCCGTATAAATAACGTCTTCGGTATTATCGGTTTATAAATTAATAATACGTTTATCCTTACCGATAACGAATTCGTTACCTTAAAGTAAAACGCCCTTTAAAAGGTTAACTTTTTAATTAAGCCTCGGGAAACGTTTACGCCGACTTCGTCTTTTAAATAACTTTTTAATTAACGGGAAACGTTTACGCCGACTTCGCTTACTTTAAATTAAAAATTAACGGTACGCTTTTACTTTCGTAAAAAACTTAAGTATATAATATTAACTTAATTACCGACGTACCGTAAATTAATAAAGGTACGCGAGGCCGTATTTTAATACCCCTCGGCCCGTAATAATAATATATCGTTTAACGCGTTCGTAACGTATACGTAATATCGTATATTAACCGGAAGCCGCTTTCGACCTTTCTTTAACAGTATAATATACGGAGCTCGGTAAAAAAAAATTTTTAATTTAAACGCCCGGCTTTAATAATAAATTAAAAACCCGTACCGTAACTTTAAGTTCGTAAAGCTCGATAAAAAGATTATTTAAGTAATAATTTTTATAAACGGTACGTTCGTTAATAATAAAAACTTAAGCTTTTAAATCGGTTATATTATTACGATTCGGGATACGTTTAAAAGGTATAATATCGTATATTAATTATTTATTAAATATAAACGTGTTATTAAGTTTATATTAACGGTTAAATTATACGCTTTAATATATAAATTTAATTTAATAAGTTATATAAAAGTTATTATAAATTAAATTTATAAGAAAAAGGTATTATTTATAATATATATAAATAATAAAAGCGTCTTCGATACCGTTATAAAGTTTAAGACGATAACGGAGAAGAGGTTAATAATTAATATAACGATATTACGTTAATCGTACGAAAAGAAGGAAATAACCGAAATTAAATAAATTTTTAATATTAATAACCCGGCCAACGTTATAACGAAGGCGAAGTATAACGGTACGTTAAAAAAGCTCGTCGATACGAATTTTATCGAGTTTTAAAGAGGTATAATAAAAGAGGGTATATAAAAAGGGTAACGAGAGGGTAATATTTAAACCCTTATAAACGCTTAACCTCTTATAACGAGTACGAGGTACCCTCGGGTATTAATAAGGTATTAAGAGTCGAGGAGACGGTCCCGGAAAGAGGGAGCGAAAAAGAGAGGGAGCGGTATATTATACCGCGATACTTCGACTTTAAAAGAGAGAGTTAATATTAGTATAAATATACCGGTAATTAATATACGTATACGTATACTCCGCTTAGTTAAAAGTGGTGTAACTAGGAGGTATAGGCGGTGGTTAAATACTACCGTATATATCCGACCGGATTTACTTATTTAAGGGTAACGTATCGTTATACTCGTGGGTAGAAAGGTTTTACGTATAATTATAGTGGCTTTAAATTCCTAGATAGAGTAGACACGTTATTATTAAATTAATTATATAACTTCCTCGTATTTAAGAAGTCGTATAAGATTACGGTATAGTCGAATACGAATATTAGAGTACGGTAAATTTAATTTATAATAACCTTTATATAATTATTAAAATTACGGAAATCCCGGTTTTAATTAAAAAACTTAACTTTTACGATTAATAACGAGTTATTAAAACGAAGGTTAATTACCTTTAACTTATAAAATATATCGATTTAAAAGTACTTAGTTTATAAACGTTTAAATTAATTTCGAGGCGAAGAATATATATTACGGTATAACCCCGCTTAAAGTATTTTACTTAAAGTAACCGCTTAAACCCTTTTTAACGTTACCGGAAGTTAATACGTAAGCCGTATAAACGGTATACGAAAAGGATTAAACGAAAGTACGTATTATTTATAACGATTAATTTAAAGGGTTATATTTTTAAAAGAGGTAAATTAATTAATATATTATAAAAAAACGCGAGTTTAATACGGCGACGGAGAAAATATAAAAGTTTTTTAATAATTACGTTAATAATACTTTTAAACGTATATTTTATAAAAGAAATAAATTAAAAGAAAAAGTATTAAAGTTATTTAACGTTATTAAACCTTTTTTTAACGAAATAAAGCCTTCGTTTATTACGGAGTATAAAATTATCCTTTAAAAGGCCTTTAAATATATAAAATTCGTAAATAAAGGGTTAAATAATTAATTTATTTTATAACGTAAATATATAATTAAATAAATCGATTAAAACGAGTTTAAATTATAAAGTTTAAATTAATTATTATATTTAAAAGGCGTTTTCCCGTAAAAGTAAATAAAGTTAATTAATTAATTTAAAGTCTTAAAAACGGAGGTATCGCGAAACTTAAACGATATACCTCGTTACGTCGAAAAAGCCCTCGATATTATTAAAAACTTTCGAGTAAAGGAAACTTTATTTATTAAACCTTTTACCTTTTTAATTCGAAAAAGAAAGTTCGGATTATTACTCGTTAACTTCGGTACGGAAGGCGAGAACGACGAAGTCGAAAAGGAGGAGGATTAAAAATTACTTCCGTTATTACCGGTATAATAAAATTAAGTTTAAAGGTATAATAAAAACCGATAAAAAGGTTCTTTTTAACGGGGACGTAAAAAATATCGTAATCGTAATATTACGTAATAAGTTAAACGCGACGTATTATATAAATTATACGAAGGGATTAATTATAACTTAAAGGATTATTTTTATAATAACTCGGCGAAAAAACTTAGTTATTTTATATATTATTCGCTTAAAGCGAAAGTTAAAATTATTATTATACGGGAGCGTTATTAAAAAGTAACCGTTATTAAAGTTAAGTTTAATACTTTTATTATTAAAATAAAAAATAAGTTAATATAAAAGGTATATTTATAATTTATAATTATTATAAAAGGTTTAAAGGGTTTTAAAAAAATATTAAAAGTTAATATATTATATATATCCGAAATACTTATTATTTTAACGTTAAATAAACCGCCTTTTAAAATATTACTTAATTCGGGTACTTCCGTATATATTATTAATAACCCTAACCGCCTTAAAACTTTCGAGTAATATATAACACCGGAGTATATACGTATTAATAACGGAGTAATAAAAGTATATAATTATAACACTTAATTAATTAAAACGAAAGCGAACGGGGTACGTTTAACGTTAAAATAATTATATACTTAAGATTTATAATCGAAGTAATCTCCCTCGGTCGCCTAAAGGAGTAAAAGGTATTCTAGAGGAGTAAAACCGGGGAGTTATATAAAGTCGACGATACCGGCGGGAGCCGCCCTCGTATAAAAATTTTAATAGTATAAACGGTAAAATACGGGTAATATTATATTATTGAGGAAGTAAAAGAATTAATATTTATATCGTTTTCGCGAGAGAGGCGTTATATATAAGTTTAAGAGGGACGTCTTTAATATCGCCGTTTAGGTTATATAAGGTTAAATATAATTATTTACTTACCCATTTCGGTAAAAGGCGTACGCTTAAAAGGCTTAAACATTATTGAATATAACGCTTATAGCCTCTTAAAGATATAAAGAGTAGTATTACGTAAACTACCGTTTAATAAGTTATCGTTAAAGTTATTTCGAAAGTATTACGGTTAATTTATATTTAAAAGTTATAAGTAATTTACCCTCTTTATATTCGATAAGGTTAACACCCTATAAAGTCCCTTAGGGTTTATAAAAGTTAAGCCTAAAATAAGGCTAAGCTTAATTACGTATAGGTAGGATTACTTATATTAAAGGCTTAAAGGCTTTATTAAGTTTATACTTTACGGGGTCGTAATTATTAATAAATTCGTAACGAGATCTAAACCGTTATCGAAATATTAACGTAGTTATCCCGGAATAGAGGATAATTTCCTTATAAAAAGGGGGCACCCACTTTTACTAGAAATTAAAAAAGTAAAAATTAATTTCTTAATAATATTATATTTACCTTTAATTATATATTTATTATTATATTCGTTATTTAATCCTTAACGGCTTATAATATTATTATTATAAAACCCCCCCGATACTTATTAAACTCTAAATACCCGTAATATACCTAAGAGTCTTATAAATTTTAATTCTTTACTTATACGTTACTAGTTAAAATTCTCGTAACGATAAACTTTAAAAAGATCCCTCGTATTACCCCCGAAGTTAACCCTTTTACGGTTCCGACCGTTAAGGGATAATTTAAACCCCTTATTCTTATTAAATCTTAGGGATTAATAAAGGAGCCGGTTTTTATACCTTTTAATAAAAATAACGACCGACTTATAAAAGACCCCCTTATAAGTTACGTAATTACTCCTTTTAATTAAGATTTTAAGGAGTTTTTTAAGAAAGTTTAAAGTTACGAACGTTATAAAATACTCCTTTAAAAGATAACGAGAGGTAAAAGCGGAGTTATTAAAGTTTTAATTTTTAACTTTAATAAGACTTTTATAAGTATTTTAATTTATAAATCTTAAAAGAGTAATAATAAAGACTTATAAATTCTAGGGGTAATATATCCTTTAAGTACCTTAATTTACTTTTAATAATTCGAGCGGAAGTAACGAGGACCCTAATTTATCCGGTAATTTTTCCGATTTCGGCGGAAACGATCCCGGTTACACCGATTTAAACTTATTAATCGTTAAAGTTTTTAAACGGACTTTAAAGGAGTTAAACGTAAAATTAACCGAACCCGAGACGTATCGCGATACTTTCACTTTTTAAAAATAAAACGAATAAAAACGAGCTTTAAAGCGGATATTCGAGGTAATACTTTAAAAGTTTAAAAATAAAAGAAAAAAGATTTTAATAACTTTTAATTTAATAAAGTTATAATTTTTAATAAAATAAAAATAATATATAAAAACGTTATTAAAGTTAAAACGGATTATTATTATTAAGTCCTAAAAGTATTTTAAAGCTTAATTTAATACTTTTACCCCGAAAACGGGAAATACTTATACGACGGTAATTAATAAATTAATTAAATTACGATAAATTATAAATTAATCCTTTACGGATTATTTTACTTAAATACGGTCCTTAAAAGTTAAACTTAATTTATTTTACGAACGATTTCGATTAATTATTTATTATTATAAGCTTTAAAAAGAAGTACCGATAATATTTAATTATAAGCGGAATTACTTCGGAAACCCCTTAATATATAATAACGTAAAGGGTAAATAAGATTTAAAAGGCGATTAAAGGAAAATAAAGTATATAAAATAAAAAGGGAGTATTTAATAATAAAACTAAGTCGTTAAGTAATAACTCTAAGTTATTAAAAAGGAATAATAAAAAGCGGAATTAATTCGAAAACCGTAAAAACTCCGATTTTTAAGGGAAATTTAAATAAAATAATTTTAAATAAAAGAAATTAAACCTTTCTTATATTATTTATTATAATTATAAATAAAAAGGATATTATACCTTTATTTACCCTAAAAAGGTAACGGGATAAGTTATTAAAGTATAATTTACGATATTTAACTAAAAAGGAAAAATAAAGGCGGAGTAAACGCTTTTACCTTACTTTATTAAAATATAATTTACGATATTTAATTAAAAGGGAAAAATAAGGGCGGAGTAAGTATTCTTACCTTACTTTAACTAAATTTAACGAAAAAAATAAATTTACCTATTATACGCTTATTATTAATAAAAGTTATCCTTTAAGGGTCCCCCTCGACTATAATTAAGGTAGGCCTAAATATTAATATAAAAATAAACGTAGTGGGTATTATATTCGCGGAAAAACACCGACTCGTTAAGAGTCCTTAAAAACCCCTTATAATTAAAGTAGTAGGGTAATTACGCTTTAAAATTTATAATATTTAAGAAGTGCCTTTATTAATAATAAACTTTAAAGGCGAGGAAAAATCTTTTACTCGTATTTATATTATAATAAATCGAGGCCCCGAAGAGACCCGATTTTATTAAGAATACCGACTTTTTAATAATTTAATATAGAGTTATTTTTAATATAACGAAAATAATATTTTAATATTATTAATTTAAAAATTTAATTCGTCGAAGCCGTAAATTTTATAATAAATATAATAAATACCGGTAATTACTTTATAATCGTTAATAACGAATATTTAAAACTTTTTAACGAGGATATAAAAGTAAGGGATTTATTCTAAATTCTTACCGGATTACGATTATACCAAGATATATTTAATTTTATAAAGGTAAAACTACTACCTTTATATAATAATATTAATTACGTTATCGATTTATTACTTAATACCGAGCCGCCTTATAAAGGGATTTATTTATTATTTTAAAAAGAATTAAAAGTCCTCCGTAAATACCTAGTAAATATTAAAAAGAAGGGCTAAATTAAAGAATTAATTAATCCTACTAAGGTATTAATTCTTTTCGTTTTAAAAAAAATAATTTATTACGAATATATATAAATTATAAAAGGTTAAATAAAATTACCGTTAAAAATTAATACCCTTTCCCCTTAATTTTTAAAATCCTAAATCGTATTTAAAGTACTAAGTTCTTTTCTAAAATTAATATTAAAAATACTTATTATCGCCTTCGTATTAAGGTAGGGGATAAATAAAAAACCGTATTTCGTATTAAATATAATTATTTTAAGTATTCGGTATTACCTTTTAAATTAACTAATATACCGGCTACGTTTTAAAATTATATTTATTAAAAACTTATAAAATACCTAAACGTTTTTTATATTATTTATTTAAATAATATTTTTATTGGTATAAATACACCGGTAGTTAATATACGTATACGCGTACTCCGCGTAGTTAAAAGTGGTGTAACTAGGAGGCATGGGCGGTGGCTAAATACCACCGTACATATCCGACCGGATCCACCCATTCAGGGGTAGCGTATCGCCATACTCGTGGGTAAAAAGGTTTTACGTATAATTTTAATAGCTTTAGATTCCTAAATAGAGTAGACACGTTACCACTAAATTAATTATATAACTTCCTCGTATTTAAGAAGTCGTATAAGATTACGGTATAATCGAATACGAATACTAAAGTACGGTAAATCCACATTAATTAATAAGGTTTCTTTATACTATTATAATACTAGCTCTTTATAATTATCCGAAAGTTATTTAAAATTACTTCGAAAACTACCTTAATTAAGAGATTACTCTTAATAATTAAAATAAACGATATTATTAATTACGTCGATTAATAAACTCTTAACTAAAAGCTTAATAACGTCGAAAGGCGTATTCGCGTATTTATTAACGAGACCGAGGGTTATACGTTCGTTAACGATAACCTCTAATACCTCTTCGAAGAAGCGTTAAAAGGCGTTACCGCCGACGAGCTTATTACGGCCCACTCTACGGTTTTATTAGGCCTTAAACGTACTCTTATAAAACGAGGTATTTACGTTAAAAATTACCGTAACGGTAATAATAACTTTACGTAATTTTAATTAATACGTTTTAAGTTCGTAACGTACGCGAATAATTTATTAACTCGTTTAAGTAATTCGTTAAAACTATAATTATAAAAACGTATAATAAAAGGATTTAAAAATTAATTCTTATTAACTAAGTTTACCCGGTATACCGTTTAATTTACTTTAACGATAAACCCGTTATACCCGGCGTTACGGTTAACCCGGAGGATACCCCGGTTAATATTAATTATACGCCCGCCGGTAATAATTAAAATAACGAAGAAAGTATACTTACTTATAAACTCTTAATCCCGGGCCCCGGTATCGAGTTTAATAATTTACGTAACGACGTAACTCCCGCGCCCGTTAATAATTAAGCTTATAATAACCCGTTACTTAACGATAATATCCCGTAACCGTATAACGGTAATATATACCCCGGTATACTCTCGATTAAAGGTTTTAAAACCTCCTCGTACGGTTAATATTAAGTTTAAGGGTAAAGTTAACGCTTCGGCGGTTCGTTTTATCGTTAAGGTACTTTATAGGTATACCCGGAAATAAAGGTAATTAACCTTTTAACGCGGACTTTATTAATCTTACTTATTAACCCGACTCGTAATTTAATAATAAGGATTAATTACGTATTATTAAAAATATTTAAAAATTTTTCCCGGTTAAAATAAATATAATAACTTTAATAACGAAATAAGCCTCGTTTTCCGAGTCGGTTAATTTATCCGTTTTTATTAATTAAAGTTTAAAATTATATTTATAAAGCGCTCCCGATTATAATAATAATTAAAAAGGTTTATAATTATTATAACGTAATTAAGACCGATACGAGGGATTAAAAGTTAATTATTCGGTATATATTATAACGGTTCGAGGGAAATATTATATTACGCGTTAAGCGCGGTAAATAATATACTCTTTTAAAATTACGGCGGTATCGCCTAATAAAACGCTCGCGGAGGTTATAAAAGACTTTTATACGAAATTATCTTAAGGCCTTAAAGCGTTCGAGAGGTACGAAGATACGCCACCCGTTTTATACGCGCGGTTAATAAATATTTACGAGTAGGACCTTTGGACCTCGCGTTACGTTACGACGGCGGTATTAATTAACGGCGGCCCCGATAATTTATACCGTATTATTTATAACTTAGTATACGTAAACGAGCGCGTTACGTCCGGCTCCGGTACGGCCTTTATTTATTATTTAACCGGTATTACGGCCGTAAAGATTCGGGTAATAAGTAGTCCCCCGGGAGTACTTTTAAATATTTTATATACGGTAAAGAAGGTTACCGTTAAAAGTTATATATTAAAGTTAAAAAAGCGGCTTATAAAAAAGTATAAATTAATAATAAGGGCGGTATTATAACTTAATATTTTACTTAAATAACGGACTTAAAAAGCGAAAAACGTTTTAAAAACGACTTTAACTAGTCCGATTAAAACGTTAAAAGCGACGGCGATAACGACCTTACGTAACCGACGTAATTTTATACCGCCTTCTAGTTTTAGTTAACGGCCGGTAACTTAACCGTTATAAACGTATTAGACGGTTAAAAGTATTTATATACGTTTATTCCGGAGGCCCCTAAAAGGATATTTAACCCTCATTAATAAACCGATAATACGGTTATTTCTTTCGTAGGCTTTTTATAATACGATTAAATTAAATTTCTAGGTTTTATCGTAAATACCGGCGTTATAAAACGGTTAACTTACGGCCTACCGTAATTTAAGGCTTTATAAAAACTTCGTTAACGGTTATACTTAATACCGTTATTATAAGTACCGTAAATATTAAGTTCGGTATCGGAGAGTTTAAATTAATCGGATCCTACGGTATCGAGACCCCGATAAAAAGCGTTAATTTTTATATAATACTTATTAATACCCCTTTTTTACTTTCTTTAATAAATATAAACCGTTTAAAGTATTATTTTAATAATACGAAAGATTTAATAATTAGTCCCGCCGGTTATATACCGGTAATTAAACGTTTTAGGTACGTATTTATTAATACCCCGGAGACGGTATATATTACCGGCTCTTATAATTACTTAACGGCGACGGAGTTTAAAAGATTATACTACCGCTTTAACTACCCCTTTATTAACCGTTTATACCGGCTTTTATAAACGGCCGGTTATATTAACGTTACGTATAAAGATTTATAGGAGATTAAAGACTTTTATACGGGTTATTAACTCTATTAAAGTCCTCCTAAACGCTTTAAATTTAATATTAAAGAGGATTATAACGTCGTTTTTAACGGTATTATTATCGTTAACGTAACTTACCTTAACGGTAAAGTTATATATTTACGTAATTAATAAGGTTACGGGATTTTAAACGGCCCGTATACTTAATAATATAACGAGTTAATATACGTAGGATAAACTTAAGGAGTGTTAAATTAACGTATATTAAAGCCCTCTTAATTTTATTATATATAATTAAAGTATTAACTTTACGAGTAAAGAGTTTTAGGATAATACGGTTTTAATAAGTATAAAAATTAAACCGGTATTTACCGAGGCTTATTATACCGTTAATAAGATTAAACGGTATTATAAGCCCGTTAAACGGGCTTATAAGTTAATTAAGCGCGAGGCTCCCGATTTAAACCCGTAAGCGGCTTTATAAATAACGATTAAAGTTATTAACGATACCGTAGGGCTTAACGGTATTATATTAACACTCTTCGTATTCGGTATTTACCCTCGTATAATATTAACGGCGAGCCCCTCGTTTATTATTATATAACGCGCGCGCGTAATTCGTATAATAATACGAAACCTTAAGAAAACGCGCGTAAACCGTTAAATTATAAAAGCCTTACGCTTTCGTAATAACCCGGACCTTATTAAACTTAATTTAACGGATTAAATATTTATTTAACGTATTAAAAACGGTAATACGGACGCCGGTTAAGCCGGCCCGTACCGTATACGCGTTATTATAAACGAAAATATAACGATAAATTACGGTAACGGTATTAACGGTACTTCCGTAACACCTCCGTTAAAGTTTATAAAGGCCTTAATTAAGCCCTTATAACCGCCCCGGCGGTAAAAGATAAGATTATTATAACGCCCGTAACACTGCCTCCCCGACGAAATAAAGGTCGCCCGCGTTATATACCCTCGACGGTTATATTCGTATATTTAATTAATAACGTTATAACCGTTTATTTAACGGTAACACCGCCCGTACCGACTTATAAATACTCGCGGCGTATAAAGATTTTAAAATTATTTAAGAAAGGCGTTTTCGAACTAGTCCCCCGTATTAACGTACCGCGCGGTATACGGCTTTTTAACGGCCGTTTCGTAATAAAATTAAGTACGTTAAACCGTATAAATAGTCGAAAAGAGTCGTTTCGTCGTATAAAGTATATAACGACTTTAATAAAACGGTTATATTAACTTATCGTTTATTATTTAACGGATAAGTTAACGCTTTTTACTTTTTATTACGGTTTATAAACTACGCCCCGGTATATAATTATTATTACGTAATATTTCGTAGGTTTACGTTTAAGCCTTTATAAACTTAATTAAGGACTTTTACGTTAATTTTAACCTTATAATAAGAGAGATTTTAACTTTACCCGATAACGAGGTTTTATATATTAAAAAGCCGTTATACGGTATATTAAAGGTTAATAATTATTAATTTATTACTTATATTAAATATTATATTACGGTATTAAGAATAACTTAATTTATTTATAATATATACCTTATAATCCGTATAAATAACGTCTTCGGTATTATCGGCTTATAAACCGATAATACGCTTATCCTCGCCGACGACGAATTCGTTACCTTAAAGTAAAACGCCCTTTAAAAGGTTAACTTTTTAATTAAGCCTCGGGAGACGTTTACGCCGACTTCGCCTCTTAAATTTAACGGCGGCGTACTTTAAATCGAAATTAACGGTACGCTTTTACTTTCGTAGGAGACCTAAGTATATAATATTAACTTAATTACCGACGTACCGTAAATTAATAAAGGTACGCGAGGCCGTATTTTAATACCCCTCGGCCCGTAATAATAATATATCGTTTAACGCGCTCGTAAAGTATACGTAGTATTAGTATATTAATTAAAAACCGCCTTCGACCTCTCTTTAACGGTATAATATACGGAGCCCGGTAAAAAAAAAATTTTTTAATTTAAACGCCCGGCTTTAATAATAAATTAAAAACCCGTATTATAACCTTAAGTTCGTAAAGTTCGACGAGAAGATTATTTAAGTAATAGTCTTTATAAACGGTACGTTCGTTAATAATAAGGACTTAAACTTCTTAAATCGGTTATATTATTACGATTCGGGATACGTTAAAAAGGTATAATATCGTATATTAATTATTTATTAAGTATAAACGCGTTATTAAGTTTATATTAGCGGTTAAGTTATACGCCCTAATATATAAATTTAATTTAATTAATTATATAAAGGTTATTATAAATTAAATTTACGGGAAGAAAGTATTATTTATAATATATATAAATAATAAGAGTGTTTTAATACGTTATAAAGTTAAGGACGATAACGGAGAAGAGGTTAATAATTAATATAAACGATATTACGTTAATCGTACGAAAGGAGGGAAATAACCGAAATTAAATAAATTTTTAATATTAATAACCCGGCCGACGTTATAACGAAGGCGAGGTATAACGGTACGTTAAGAAAGTTCGTTAATACGAATTTTATCGAGTTTTAAGAGGAGGTATAAATAAAAAGGGTAACGGAGGGTAATACTTAAACCCCTATAAACGCTTAACCTCCTACGACGAGTACGAGGTACCCTCGGGTATTAATAAAGGTATTAGGAGTCGAGGAGACGGTCCCGGAGGGAGGGAGCGAGAGAGAGAGGGAGCGGTGTATTATACCGTAATATTTCGACTTTAAGAGAGAGAGTTAATATCGGTATAAATATACCGGTAATTAATATACGTATACGCGTACTCCGCGTAGTTAAAAGTGGTGTAGTTAGGAGGTATAGGCGGTGGTTAAATACCACCGTATATATCCGACCGGATCCACCCATTTAGGGGTAACGTATCGTTATACTCGTAGGTAGAAAGGTTTTACGTATAATTTTAATGGCTTTAAATTCCTAGATAGAGTAGATACGTTACTACTAGATTAATTATATAACTTCCTCGTATTTAGGAAGTCGTATAGGATTACGGTATAATCGAATACGAATACTAAAGTACGGTAAATTTATAATTTTAATTTATTCTAAAACGAAAAACGAATACATTTAATATATTTAAAAAGTTTTAAAAAAGTTAAGAGAAGTAAAGTTATATATAAACTTAAAAAAGTACCGATTCTATTAAAGGTTTATTAAGTTTTTAAGTTATATTTTATTAAGAGAGGGAATAATTATAAATCCCGAGATAATCCGGACGGTCTTAAAATAATAAATACCCCGTACTTACCGTAATATTTAAGTGTTTATAAGATTTTATAATTTTTATCGGAGATTTATTTATAAATTTATAAAAAAAGTTAACTTATTAATTAATAAATTAAAAAGAATAATAAAGGGTAAAAAACTTAACTTAACGATTATAAAAGTTCCTTAATAAAAAGTTTTCGAGGAGTTACGTAAGGCTTTTTAATAAACGCCCCTTTTTCGTTACTTTAATTTTAAGAAACTTATACGAGTCGAGATTAATATATTAAAATTTATAATAATTAGTATCCTTTTTTAACCGGATAAGGAAGGATGTTAATATCTTATAACTTTTTAATCTCGAAAGTTTAAAGGCGTTAAATTAAATTACGGAACGCCGGATTAAGAAATAATAATTATAATATAATCCTTTAAGGAGTGGCGTTATTATTTAAAGGGTATTATTAAAATTAAAGTTTTATCGGATTATACGAATTTAACGGTATTTATAAAGTAAATAAATTAAATAATCGTTAAGTATATTAATATATATATTTTATATTATTCGACTTTAAAATCCGACACCGACCGGGTTCGTAAAATTTAACGGATAAACCGTTTAAACGTCTTAATTATAATAATAAGTAAAATAATACGGATTATCTTTTATTTCTTCGTAAGAAAATAACGTTTAATAATTTATTATAAACGTTAATAAAACACTAAGTTAATAAAACTAACGTATTTATAATTAAGGGGGACTTTAAGAGGAATCTTAAGGAAATCGATAACGCGTCGCCTCCCGTCGAAAATTACTTATATATAAAGGAATCAAAGGAAGACGATTTTAAAAAGTGTAATAAGTATTAATCGAGCCTTAAAAATTAACGGAAACCGGAAGTATTCGCCGGTATTATAAAATAAAACTTAATTATAAACTCTAGCTTATTAAACCTTTTACTTTCTTTAATTAAGAATATATAGGAAAATAATTTAGAGATTTAAAGTATTTTAAATAAAATACGAGATTACGGGAGTTGAATATACGGTATATAGTTTTAAAATTAAAAGGGTCTTTTATATAAGGAGGGAAAAATCTTAATACTTAAAAATAAATTTATTATCGAGGGAATCTTATAAGAGTACTACGACTTTCCGGTAGTTAAATATTTTAGTAAAAAAAGGATTAAAAATATAATTAAAAATAAGTTCTTTTAAAAAGGAATAACGAAAACGATATATAATTATATCGATATTTATATTATTTATTAATTAATAAAACTTAAGAGGTATTATCTTTATAAAGAGTTATAACCTTTATTAATTCTAGAATTACTATAATAGGAAATAATAATAAATTTTATTACGGGGCTTTTACTAGTCTTTAATAATTTAAAAAAGTAGATATAATTTTAATAGTAATAAATAAGTTTATAAAGATAATTTTATTCTTAGTTATTATAACGATAATTATAACCGCGGACTTTATAAAGCTTTTATATTAAAAGGTGTAATTAAAATTTAATCCTCCGGCGGGAATCGTTATAAATTATAAATTATTTTTTATAAACGGTTATTAAGCGGAGGTATATTATTACCTTCGTATTAAAAGACGTTTATTAATAACCTTTTATTTATAAACGGATAAATAAATAAAAGGATAAATTAAGTATTAAAAACGTATTTACGTTACTTTATTACGGATTTTTACTTAAATTAATTAAAGTTATTACGAATAATAAAATTCGTATATAATAATATAAGAAACGAATTAATTAATAAGTTTCTTTACGAACTTCTTATAGGGTATTACCTAGATTTCTTTATAAATATCGAGGACGGTATTATTTAAAAGGGGGTATTAATAACGAAATTTAAAGAAGTGAGGATAATAAAAGTACGAGAACGCGTTAAATAATAAATAAAAGATACTTAAAAGGTATAAGCGAAGTACTTTAACGTAAAGTATACTCTTATAATTTTCTAAAAGGGAGATTTAATTACGTTATCCATTAAGAATTTAAAACTTAAAATAATATTAAAAAAGTTAATATTTAAATTTATTAAGCCTTTTAAGATTATAAGAACGGTAAGGAAATAGGTTTATTGCTTAGCCTTATTAAAGTAATATAAACGCCTTTATAATATATTTCCGGTAATACTTTTAAAACTTTAAAAATTCCGAGGGGATTCCTTTAAAGTAATATTAATATTAAATTTAAAAGATAACTTAAATATTTATAAAGTAGAGCGAGTTTTATAAAAATAAACTTTTAAAGGTTAAAAATACTTTTTAATTAAATAAACGAATTAACCGTTAAAGTTTAATTAATAAATTTTAAAGGGAAACGTATAAATATTAAACGTTATACGAGAAATACGTAAACGGAATATAATTACGGATAAAGGTAATAAAGTTAAAAAACGTAAACGAAATTTTAAAAAAAAAGTTAATTAAATAAAGCCGTAAACGGCTATTTATATAAACGCCTCGCGTTACGCGCTTTACGTTATACCCCCCTTATATAACCCGGCGCCTTATATTACTTAACCGTTTCCTCTCCTCCTTTATAAAAGGAAGGCCTTTTTAACCGCGGCCTAATCGTTAATTAATACCTTTAACTCGACGAACTCGGTTATCTCCCCTATAACCGACGTAACTCGGTTTATTAACGCTCGAAAAAGGGGTCCTTAAGCTTTAACCGAGGTAAAGCCGGGGCTTTAAAGGATAAGCCCCCGCCCCGAAGGGCCGCCCGTACCGTTAATATTAAGCTTTAATAAATATAACGCGTTTAAAAAACGTTAATTACGATTCCTTTTAATTTTTAATAAAAATTAATATATACGGGGAATACGTTATAAACGCCTTTTAAACCGAATATTTTATAATATTCGACGGTAATATACCTTAGTACGATAATAATATATAAGACCGTAACTTTAATAACGACTTTTAAAGCCGGAGTTTCCGTAAAAGGTCCGGTATAAAAACCCTTTAAGGTTTATATTTATTTAAAAAAGAGGACGAAGTCTCCGATTATAAAGTCGGGGAGTTAAAGTTTATTAATAATAAACTTATCCGATAAGAATCTTTAAGGAATTTTACCGGAACGTAAAGACCTTTAACGTAAGTTTTATAATTATACTTAATAATTTTCCTTTACCCCGGGGGATAAAAGAAAATTACCGGGGTACGGTTTTTAATTATACCCCCGTATTAACGAGGAAATAAGTTAAATAAAGTAAACTTTATTATAACGGTTAAGTTTTTAAAAAGAAAAAAAAGGTTTTAACCGCCGGGTTAAAGGTTACGGTAATTTCGTTTTTTTTTTTATTCTTTTTTTTTTAAACCGGAGTTTATTCCCCGTCGTTTTCGTCCTTTTCCTTAATAATTATTAATTTAACGGCGTTATCGTCGTCGTCGTTATTCGTCGTTACGTTATTATTATTATTATTATTATATTATTATTATTATTATTATTATTATTATTATTATTATTATTATTATCGTTATGTTATTATTATTATTATTATTATATTATTATTATTATTATTATTATTATTATTACCGTTATTAAAATTAATATCGGTTATTTCCTCGTCCTCGTCTCCTCCTCGTTATTTTAACCGAAAGTAACGACGACCTCGGTAACTTTAATTAACGCGAGTTTAATTAATTATTTAAGCGACCCCGTAACGCTTATAATAATATTACGAGGCCCCCGTTTTTATACGCGGTATATAAAGGGCGAGCCGCCGTTAACGGACGATATTTAACTTTTAAGGGAAATACCGGGGTAATTAACCCCGGCGCTTTGGCTTATTAAACGAGTTTATTAACGGCGTTTCCGACGACGTTACGTCGGCGTTTTAAGCGACGATATCGTTAAAGTAAGAGATATTATTATATAATATAATTAATTTTAAATATTAAAACCCTTAAGTTTTATTTAAGATTATTTAATATTAATATATAATATAATTATTATTATAAATATAATTATATATACGATAATAAAAAGCGATACTTATTATATATATATATAAGTATAAATATATAATTATATAATTATATAATTATATATACGTTTAATTATATAAATAAAAGTAAAGATAAAAAAATAAAAAGAGATAAAATCCTTTAAAACTTTATAAACTTTTTATTTACTTATTTATTTATTTATAATTAACGTTACCCCGTTAATTATTTTAAATAAACGCTCCGTAATATAATACGCGACTTATTATAATAAGCGAAAAGTAAGGTTCGGATAAAAATAATTTAAAGCGAGTATTACCGAATCCCCCCGGATATATATATTTCCGATATATTATTACCCTTTTAATCTTAATTCGGTTTTCTTCCTTAAAAGGTTTTTTTTTTTTTTCTTCTTTTTTTTTTTTTTTTTCTTTTTTTAAATACGAGGGTTTTCCGTTTTTAAGTTTCCTTACGTTTTTTCTTTAATAAAAACTTTTACTTATATAATTTTCCTTTTATATAAATCCCCCCGGTTTTTATTTCCGGTTATCCTTTATCTTTTTAATTACCGATATATTTAATAAATTAACGAGTTAAGAATAATACGTATTAAAAGGGGGATAATTATTACGGTTAATTTATATTTAAAAGTTATAAATAATTTACCCTCTTTATATTCGATAAGGTTAATACTTTATAAAGTCCCCTAAAGTTTATAAAAATTAAACCTAGAATAAGGTTAGGTTTAATTACGTATAAGTAAAACTACTTATATTAAAGGTTTAAAGGCTCTACTAAGTTTATACTTTACGGGGTCGTAATTATCGATAAATTCGTAACGAAATTTAAACCGTTATCGAAATATTAACGTAATTATCCCGGAATAAAGGATAATTTCCTTATAAAAAGGGGGCACCCACTTTTACTAAAGATTAGAGAAGTAAAAATTAGTTTCTTAATAATATTATACTTACCTTTAATTATATATTTATTATTATATTCGTTATTTAATCCTTAACGGCTTATAATATTATATATTATAAAACCCCCCCGATACCTACTAGACTCTAGATACCCGTAGTGTACCTGGGAGTTTTATAAAAGGTTAAATATTGACTAAACGGATATAACTACCGTATACGATAATAGTACGAGAGCCCTCTTTATTACTTATAACGATATAAAATATATATTATATTATACCCTTATTAAAAAGACTAACTCTTTTACGGTAATTAAGAAGGCTTTAAATATTATAAAGCGAATAAAGTATAAAACCGTAGTAATTCGAGTCGATAATAAACTTATTATCGATAAAAGAACGGCGAAAAGAGTCGAAAAGAGAGGTATTATTATTAAACCCTTTACACCGTATATATAAGTATAAAATAAGGCTTTTAAACGTTCTAAGGGGGTAATAATAATTAAAGTACGTATTATACGAATAAATATAAAACTCCTAAAAGATTTATAACTTAATATTATCGGTATAACCGTATATATAAATAACCGTTTACCCTATCGTTCGTTATAATATATAACCCCTTTCGAAGCCGTACGAGGCTAGGTGCCCGATATTACTTATTTAAGGGTATTCGGTTATAAAATATTTATTTTAACGAGAGAGGCTTAAAAGCGTTAAAATAAAAAGCGAAAATTATAACCTAGGGCGTATATTAACTTCTTAATAAGTTATAAATCCTTTAATATTTTTAAAATTTAAGTTCCGAAATTAAAAAAGGTAAGGTTAATAAAAGATATAATTTTCGATAAGGGCGAGATATTCGGCGAGGTTATTATATACGTTAAATTATTAATAAAAGAATTAAACGTTATTATCGATATATATATAAAAGAAGAGGAAAAAGATTACGTAAAAGTACGTAATATAAATATTTTTAAATTAAAACCGTTATATTTACGTATTAATTTATTACCTCTTAACGGAGAGGAGGGTATTTAAAAGTAAAAAGTCGCGACTTTTAATTTTAACGATAAGTTATAAAGTTATTAAATATTTAAATCTTTATTAAAGATTAATAACGAGGTAAATACTTAAAAGGATAACCCTAGTCCCGAAAATTATACCGGCGATATAACTTTTAAGGGGGTACCCTTTACGGTTAACCCCCGTAAAAGAGCCCTTATAATATCGAAGGCGACTAATAAAGTTAAAAGTATACTCGGCGGCGTTTACCGTAACCGTAATAAAAACCGAAAGGTAAAGACGATAATAATATTAACGATAAATTATTTAACGAAAATAATAACGATACGGGAGAGAAATTAATAACGTTAAAATTTATAATTTTTTAGGGTGCGTTAACGGGAGGAAATATTTATTTTAATAAAATTACGGAGTCGGAAATATTATTACCCGAATATAAAACCGTTATAAAAACGTTTTTAACGGTATTACGATAAAATTATTACGACTTAATACCTCCTTCGTATATATACGAAACCCTTTTTATATATAACGACCGACACTTTTTTAAATAGGCTTAAAAATAATATATTACCTTTTACCGTAAATTAAAAACCTTTAAAAAAGTTACCGAAAAAAATATTAAAGGGTATAAAATCCTCGGAAATATATAAATATATAATTATAAAACTAATTTTACCGGTATAATAAAGTTAACGCTTAAAATACGTATAATAATTTTAAGTAACTAAAAGGAAAAAGACTAATTAATTTACGAGGGTAACGACTTTTAATAATTTTATACTTCGGATCTTCCTTTATATCGTTATTAAATTCGACCTAGAATTACGGTAAATCGATATCGTTAACGTATTCGTTAACGCGGACCTCGATAAATTAACTTATATATTATTATTATTAAGTTTTAAAGTTATTATACCGTAAAAAAAAGGGTAATTTAATTATTAAAGAAGGCCTTATATAACCTCCGATAATTTCCCTTATTATAATAATAATATATTACGAAAAGGTTAACGGCTTTAAGTTATATATTTATTAAGGAGGACCCTTATATATTTATAAAGTATAATATTACCGTTTTTATTTACGTCGACGATATTATTTTATTATACCGTAAAAATAAATAAAGAACGGTTAACTCTTTAATAATTAATTTAAAAGAGATATTTAAGGTAAAGGACTTAAGTAATATACGACTTTTTTTAAGTATAAAGGTTTTACGGTACCGTAAAATAAGGAGGCTTTAACTCTTCTTAAGTTAAATATATCGATAAAATAACGCGAAAATACCTCTTAATTAATAATTTATACTCCTCCCGCGGTAAACGAGGATTATATCCCTTATAAGTTATTTTAATTACTTTAATAAAATTAATACCGTAATCTCGTATATATTAATACTAAAGTATTACCGGGTTACTTTTATATATAATAATTAATATTAAGTTAAACGTAGTATTTTATATTATTCGCTTTTATAAATATAATATAAACTTATTATTAAAGAATTATAATAATACGGTAATTATACTCCTTTACTTATATAAAACTTAATATTTTAACTTATATTTCGACGGTATAAATAATATTATAACCGACTTTTAATACGCCTTTAATACGTCTTTTAACGATAATATAAAAGACCGAGTAAGTATATAAAGGTATATTATAAAGCTTTTTAATACGTTAATAATATAAAAGTTATTTAAGTAATATACCGTTATTACTTCTTTTATAAAAGTAAAGCTCCTCGCTTTAATATATACCGCGAAAGAGTTATATTATATTCGACGGTTATTCGATTAACTTAACCTTACGCTCGATAATAACTTCGTTATTAAAAAAGATAATAAATAAATTATTCGTTTTATTACGAACGATACCCTCCGTTTAAAAACTCACTTACGATATATTAATATTTATAATATATAAATTCGTTAAAAGGTATAAAAAGGTCGACTTAAAATTAAATAAATATTTACGAAAGTTATAATAATTAATAAGTTTATAAAGGCTTTTACGGGAGACCCTTTCGTACGTTTTAAAAAGGTTATAAACGTAATTATTATATTAAACGAAGTTATTAACCTTTAAAAAAGGTAAAAGTAAATTTTTTTAATATATAACGACGACGAAAAAATAAAAATAAACGGAAAATATAATTAAAATAAAATATTAAAATAATAACGGCCTTATTTAAAATAAAAAATACACCCTAAAGTATTATAAAACGAAGCGTCCGGGCTCTTAAAAAGGTTAAAATATATTAAGTATTACGTAAGGAGGCCCCCCTAAGGGGGTATATCGGAAAGAGCCATAAAATATATAGGGTGGCCTAAGGAATCAACCTAGGAAACTAACTAAATAGAGTTAGCCTGAGTTTGTATGGAAAATAGGGAGGTTTTCAGGGTCAACGAGCATACCTACATTCTATAGATTTTCCTTATACAATAATCATTAATACATCACACATTCTGACAGGCCAAGGCCTGGCGAGTTGCATATTAGGCCTGACTAGAGTGCTCTTTCCTTGGCAGCGGCCGCTAAGACGGACTTAGTGTACATCCATGGCCTGGGCAATGAGGCAATTAGGTGGATCAAGACCTCTAGCACAGGCAACAAGAAGGAGCGAGTCAGGCATAGTCCAGGCACAAACAGAAAGAAGGCGTAGACAGGCGTAAACGAAAATATAGCTGGTAGTCAGATTGCCCATTTACATAAATTCGCAAGCCTTACAGACAATGAGAGGAACGAAAGTTCGAGGAAAGGGCCCAGTCATTCGCTCGAGACTGCGTTTATTGGATCTCACTAACGTTGATTGCCAAAATCGACACCGTAAGGGGGCCTCTAACTACCCAACGCTCTTAAGACCTTGGTGTACGGCCTTCCACACATGTACTATCCCCAAGATCAACCGGGCCAAGCTAGAAGAGGACTCAAATTGACACAAGTCTTCGGTTCATCTCGAGTGTGAAACACCAGCCAACGCCGAGTTCCGTATCCCCCGTGGGAGTTGGCAGAATGTGCCTGAATGGGTACTATAGAGGAGGGTAGAGGCAAAAATGTGTCCTGGCACAACGTGTACACCCGGACCAAGATGGGGCGGATACAGCAATCTGTAACGAAACCGGAAGAGGGCGCTCTTAAGCACTCGGCGTTGCCAAGAACCGAGACACGGAGGACAAGCATGTGTAGACGCCCGGATAAAACCTGGAGCGCGCCTCTCTTGGCTTGCTCTTTGCCTGACAGCGAGTCTCGCAACATGTGCTTTTTGAAAGGAAGGACCAACGCCAACACCCCACGCCCTCGAAGCACCGCCTTCTCCTTCCCTTTTGGCGAAACAAAATGCTCCTCGTTAGCAGCTGCCAATACCAACACTTCCAACACAAAAAATGAGGCAAGAGCACCTTTGATCCAATCAGCCGCCGGGTAGGAAGGATTGCTGGGATTGCTGCACCTGCCTAACAAAAACACCCCTGCACTCGGTTGTGGAGTGGAGAGAGCTGCTTACAGTGGCGCCCAGCTTAAATACTTTAATACACGGGCGGCTACACAGCAGCCAATCGCGGCGCTTGTCCGCTGCTCGGCGGCGCTTATTTCAGACAATTCTCAACGTCGTTTGGCTCGCGTAGCTTTTCTTGGACTTGTTCGCGTCAACCTCCCGATGTTGACACTTCAAAACAGCCTCACAGACGCGTGGGTTTCTCACTTTTTCGCCTCCGTCTTGAAGGCTCATTTCCCGCCTGCGCAATAACTTCGCAGGCCCTCCATTCTTGTGGGAAGATGCGGCCCGAGAGAGCTCCATCCTGCTCTGTTCTGGCAGCCTTTTGAACAGCTCTCTGTACAGCGGCGGGGCATCTGGGCCTCGTCCATTTCGCCATGCAGCGCTTTCTGCATGTTGATATCTCTTTCGGTGTTGGATCGATCTTTGCTCCGGTCAGGAACCCCTGCAAAGAGAAAGGAAGTAGCGACGGGCGGCAGCCTCCTGCCAAAGAAAGCTCTTTTGCATGGGGACGAATCAAACCGAGTGGTTTGGTTGGCTGGCCTCGATTCGCTCTTTCCCCGGGAATCGTGCTTTCCATTCTTGGAACGATGCCTCGTGAGGGCAGGAGCGTGCAGAATATGCAGAAAATACAGACGAAAGGGGTGTCTTGGCTGTGGCCGCCGCCCTGGGCCTCTCCTTCCGCCTTCTCTCAAACATGTCCACACAAACGCTGACGTGACGTCTCGTCTTTGCCTCGTCTTTTCTTCTCTGTTCTCTCTTCTCTCTTCTTTTTCTCGCACTCGTCTTTTTATCCCTCTCTCTTCCTTCAACTTTTCCATTCTCCTACGTCTGTTTTGGGTGACACACTTTCACAGCCATTCATTTTGCGTCGTCCGTCTCTTTCTCTTCTTATTTTCCTCCTATCCTTTCTTTAGCTCCATCCGACTTCCACACTCTTTTCTTTCTCTCCTTTTCATTGTTTTTCGTCCTTTGCCTCTTCTTCCAACACGTTTACATCTTTTGGAGGGTTTCCATCCTTTATTGACATCTGGCATTCGCTTTGTTATTCGTCTTTGTCTATTGTCGAGTGCCGCGGTGGTGTGGTTGGATGCTTGTCGCGAGTTCATTGGAGTTCATTGTTCTCCACCTCCATTGATGAACAATAGCATTTGTCCTCCACTTCCTTTCAGTAGCCCTGTTCGACCACGAGGACTCAACCCGGGTCCTTCAAGCACGTCCCGTCGAGAAAGTCAACATTCTTTTTCATGTTCTTGGATCTTTGCATATTTCGGAAAGCATCGCTTTTTAGCATCGCCTTATTTTCTTATCTTTTCAGGCAATTACTTTTTCGTCCCGTCTTCGCATTTCAGTACATCGATACACCAGCATCATCAACACACATCACCGACTTGGCCAATCTGGCAGAGCCATTGCATCATATATACACAGAACCGTACACTATTTTCTTCTCTACCCCAGTGAATCAAGCGCTTTACTACCGACACAACAATGAGCGACCCCCGCACATTACGACGCAATCCCTTCAGCACACCTTTCAACGAGCATGACGGGCATACAGCCACCCATGACAACCTCGATGGTAGTCGCCACCAACATCATGTCGAGCCTTCAACGTTGACTGGCCGTGAAGAGTGGGAGGACTGGGACAGCGAGTGTGACGAGGAGACTTCCGAGGGTCATGACGAGGCGTTTGACGACCGCCGCGGCGAGTATCCGCCACTCCTCGCAACAATAGAACAAGCCCCCGACACGCCCGCCAACTGTCAAAACCCTGCCTCCTTGACCACCACAAATCTCGCGAGACGCTCTCGAACAAGTACAGCCATGTCGACCGCTTCCGTACTCTCCGCACACCACCCAGGCCCGAAGCCGTCCCGGCTCAAGTCGCGCGCCCGCCAAAAGGCACAAAATGCAAAGGCTGGCATCCGCCTCGTCACCGACATGTCCAAGCTGCGTAAGCAACAACAGATGCAACAGCAGCAACTACTTCAACAACAGCAACTGCAGCAGCAGATGCAACAACAGCAGACCCAAGCCGGACGCAGCAAGTTCGTTGACGCCGCCGCGCTCCTCGCTCTCGAAGGCAAGCCGTCTGAATCTTCTGTCGGCAACTGGCACTGGCGGAGACGCAGAGCCAACAGCAACGGCAACAGTGGCCGGAACGTCAAGACAAGCTCCCCAGCTATCGAACACGAGCAAGACCTGTCTCCCAACGATCGGCCCATTGTCATCGGCATTAGCCTACCCGAAGACAACCTCATTGGCCACACAATTAGCCCACAAACGGCGACGCTCGAGACCCCGATCAACATCCCCATGTACCTTGGCAAGGGCACAACCCAGAATTCACAGCTGCACCAGGTGTCCACTCTGTCGCCGCAGGCTCCAATACACTCCGTGTGGTCGCCAGATACCGAAGAAGGTTCGCCTCGCAGTGCCGGGGCTTCTGCCACACGTGCCGCGTCCAGTATCTACTCCCAGTTCACTGGACAGTCCGCCACAGCCCAGCCGGCCCCGCCCGTTCCCAGCCTACCATCTGCCTATCGCGATGCGCTGGGTGTGGGAATGGTGAAAGCCAATGCGACAAGCAGCGGCCAAAACCCGCGGCACGACAGCCTTCTCCTTCAAGAAGCGGACGATTTTGACAACGACACGCCCATCACACTCTTTGAGGAGGACGGAAGCCCAGCATCGTACAGCAGACTGTCCAAGCCCCGTGGCCGACATGCACGGTCAATGGCAAACACGATCGACACCACACGCTCGGGCTGGTGGGATCATGTTCAGACTCCGTTCACGGAACAGGGGCAACACCCATTTTCGGCAAAGACCTCGTCGCCTCTTACACCCTTGTCAGCCAAGACGCCACTCTCGGCGGCATCTCTTCACGCCAGAGCGGTTGTCATTCCGGCCGTACCTGCTCTTCCTCCTACAACCACTCCGCAGGCAACTCAAACATTCTCTACCTCAATTACCCCAGTATCACCACTAGTCACACCTGAGGAAGAATGGTGGAAGCGGAGCACTGTCGACCAGAAGAAGGACCCCTCGGCACAGACCCAAAAGCCAACTCTAGGGATCTCTACCTCAGTTGCCAACTCCCACTACTATCGTGCCGCTGAGCACTCGCCGACTGTGGCCTCGTCGTCTCGGTCTGTGGCGCCAGCAGCTACACAGCGCATCGTAACTCCTCGCCTCACGCCAAGAATCGTCGAGATTTCGGAAAAGGGCGCCGCGGCTCCCTTGACTGGACGCAGTGTGCTGTCTGATCGTGGTGACCGGGGTCGTCTAACGCCCTCCGATGCACCACCACCCTACGAGCCACCCTCGCGGCCTGAGATGACTGTCCGGTACCGCGCCGTTTTCCCGCCGGGCCACCCACTGCGCGGGAACTTCCCACCGTCGCCTGGCCCAGTCTCTCCCGGCTTGGCACACACTATGACATCGCAGGGCGGCATTCACATGTCCGATGTACCACTTACGCCCGCCGGCGTGAGAAGCGCTGCTGCCGCCAACGGCACCCCGCTGCCCACGCGCCCGTCAGGCGCTCTGCTTCCCGGTACTGCTATGGTTGCTTCCGACGCTGCTGCTAAAGTCGAACGTTCTCGGAGAAGGCATGAAAAAGAGGACGCTGCTGCCAAGCGCGCGGGTGGTATGTGGAGAGGTCGTGGTTGCCTGCCTAACAGCGGCTGCTTTGGCCGCAAGGGTGGCCGCGAGAGCCGCAGACGGCACCGTCTTATTTGCATGGGTGTTGTTGGCGGCCTGGTTCTTCTGATCTCCCTCATTACCGCATTGGCTGTCACCCTGTCCAAGAAGCATGCACCCGCTGCCCAACAGTCGTCAATCTGGCTCAACGTCACCGGCTTCCCACCGATTCCGACGGGCGTCACGACTGTCATTGGCACAGACAATGCGGTTGACAAGCCGGGTTGTGTCTCTCCTACATCACTCTGGAGCTGTACACTTCCCAAGGAGCAACAAGCTGCGAACGGCAAATTCTCGGGAGACGAGCCGTCGTTCTTCATCGACATCCAGTTTGACAACAGCAGCAAGAAGCTATGGGACGTGCCGGCCGGTACCATCCCGACGCCGACTCTTTCTGCAACCGGCAAGGCGGCAACAGCTACTGCCGCCGCTTCCACCCAGCAGTTCGACGCTGGATTTACGCCACAGCCGGCACCGCCTTCCTTCCAGGAGATGTGGTTCCTCGGTAACTCCACTGACGGGATTGTGTCGAAGAACAAGGCCGGCGAGCCGACGCCATTCTACATTACGTTCCTGTCCACCATGAACTCTACCACGCCTGGTCCTAATGCCATCCTGGATTGCCGTGACGCCACTCCAACGGCCGTCGACGGTTTCCCGCAGCCGTCACTCAATGCAGACGGCACTGGTGCCCCGGCCGTTGTGCACCCGCTGCCCATTCAGCAGCCCCTGCGTCTCTACGACCGTGGTCTACCAACCGAGCACTTTGGTTTCTACACGTACTTTTCCAAGACGATATACGTCCAGTCCATTGCGCCCAACGGAAGCCCGCTCGCCAGCGACGCCAACGGCGGCTCCCTCGAGGTCGACGCCAACCACATTGTCACCTGGCTGCAGACACGGTTCCTCGTGCAAATTTGGACACGCATGGAGAACACGACACAGCTGTTAGGAACACAGGAACAGGCACAGGCACGGGGACGGGGTCCAACAGCACGCAACCGGGCACGTTTCCCTACCCAATCAGTCTCACGGAAGACCTGCATGGTGGCGACTTCTTGGAAAAGGGCGTCTTTGCGCGCGGGGTCAATGGTCTTCAGCAGATCCAGCTGACCAACGCGACCTCCATCATTGACAACTTGTCGTTTGGCGGCACTCTTCTCAACCACGGCACCAACCCGACGTTTGGTGGCTCTGATGGAGGCACGGGCGGCTGCCAGTGCGTCTGGAACAACTTTTTGGGTGTGAACGGCAACACTATTGTATAGGTAATGTAAAGAGGAGGAGTGTTTCTTGCATACTGGGACAATATTCGGAAGAGATGGAAACATAACATGCATGTCTGGTGTTTTTTATTTGGGTCATATTCACAACCTATAGCTTGTCATCTAATCTTTTTGGGTTTCCTGTTTGTTGCATTCAAAATACATCAAAAAGAGGTTACCGTATAGACATCATTATCTCGTATTGTCACTACTGAAACATGGATATGGCATCAACAAAATGATTGTAGTGCCTTTGTTTTGTTGCCCCTGAGAAGAGACGCTGGTTGGCAGATGTGGTCACGTGAACGCGTGTTATTGAAGTTTTTTGCGCTATGCGGCAACATATCGAACCATCGACTTACACAACATATCACCAACTCACAGTCACCGACTTGATTCATTGGTATTGGATCTAATATGCCCATATTATAGCATTACAATTTCATAATACACAATGCGGGACTTCACTCGCAATTCGTGGCGACGACCATGTCGTGTGTGCCTTGCTCAGTCTTCCTTCCAGACATCACCATCCGGTCGCTTCGCACAACTTGGTCTCGCCGCCGGCACAAGAGCTACGCAATGGCCGAGACGATCAATAAGAAGCAGTTCTCGCTACTTCAGTCTGTCCACCGCGCCTAGCACAGACGCTGGACCGGCCACGGCCCAACGCAGGTGGCCCAACAGCCTCGTCACCTTGGCCATCGAGACCTCGTGCGATGACACCTGTGTGGCCATTCTGGAGAAGGCGAGGACAGACACCTCCGCAAACCCCGCGCCGGGCCGCGCCCGCCTCCTTTTTGAAGAGCGCGTCACAGCCGACAACCGCGCCTTTGGCGGCATCCATCCCCTGACCGCCACCGAGTCGCACATGGGCGCCCTGGCGCCGCTCCTCCAGAAGGCGTTGCCGCACCTCCCTGCAGGGAAGCCCGACTTTGTATCGGCGACGCGCGGGCCGGGGATGCTGTCGGCGCTGGCGACGGGGCTGGCGGTGGCCAAAGGGCTGGCGGTGGCGTGGAATGTCCCGCTGGTGGGCGTGCACCATATGCAAGCGCACGCCCTGACGCCGCGGTTGGTGGAGGCGATGGAGGCGGCGGCGGCGGAGGCGGCGGCGGCGGAAGCGGCCGCCGTGTCATCCTCGTCGTCCGTGTCGTCCGTGTCGCCCGCGTCGCCCGTGTCGGTTCGCTTTCCCTACCTCTCCTTCCTGGTCTCCGGCGGCCACACCCTGCTGGTGCACTCCCGCGCGCTCAACGACCACCGCGTCCTCGCCGCGGCCCACAACATTGCCGTCGGCGACTTGCTGGACAAGTGTGCGCGGGCCATTCTGCCGCGCGGCTTCATTGCCGCAGCCGAAGCCAAGGCGGGCCGCTCCCTGCCATACGGGGCTCTACTCGAGACGTTTGCTTTCGAGGGCGAGGGCGAGGGCGAGGATGCAACAACGACAAGGACAACGGCAACGTACAACGGCTACCAGTATCCCGCCCTGCGCCGAGACGAGATGGCGCCCTTCGAGTCGGGCCACGGCTGGCGACTGGAGGCGCCGCTGGGCACGGGTGCCCTGCGCAAAGCGTTGCGGTTTGACTACTCGGGTCTGAATGGTGCGGTCATCAAGATCGCTGGTGGTGATCCTCGTATGCCGCCGGCGGGTACAACGCCTCCAGAACAGACGGTCGACATGCCCGAGGACGAGAGGCGCCTGCTCGCCCGGGGCACGATGCAGGTTGCGTTTGAGCACCTTGCGAGCCGACTGCTGCTGGCACTGGAAGCCGGTGCCGGTGGTGGTGAATGTGGTGAATGTGGTGAATGTGGAGAACGTGGTGAACGTGGTGGCGATGCCGCGCCGACCTGTCTCGTTGTGTCGGGTGGTGTGGCCAGCAACCAATTCTTACGGTACATCTTGCGGTCCGCACTGGACGTGCGTGGCTACGGACACCTGCCGGTCGTGGCACCACCGCCATCGCTCTGTACAGACAATGCGGCCATGATTGCGTGGGCTGGCATGGAGATGTTCGAGGCCGGGTGGCAGACGGACCTGGCTGTGCTGCCCATCCGGAAGTGGTCCATGGATGCGAATGCGGAAGACGGCGGATTCTGGACCAGCTGGTGGGTGCAGAAGATTGGTCAGTAGACGATCGTCAACGACAGTAGAGACAGTCGAAACGAGATCCCTCTCATAGTCAAGTGGTTTACGACATGCATGTCACACATTATACGACAAGATGTCTTTGTTTCGTAAAAATCGCCAGGAATGTATTTGTATAGGAAAAAAAAGGACAGTTGAGAAAAGGGAAGAAAGAAGGAAAAAACGAGCCTAAAGTGGTTGTACAGTATACATGGAAGAGACGGAACAGGCGAGGAAGACACAAAGGTCAGCGTAGGCGTGCCGTTATGCTTACATCAACCTACCCATCTCTTCTTTCCTTTTTTTTTCTTATTTTTTCCCTCGGTTTCTCTTATGCGTTTCATGCTTCTCGCTCTCGTTCCTTCGCTCAACCACCACCTGCTGCTCCCGACTTGGCTTACTCGAACGAGCTCGTGACGTTGGAGAACTCGCCCTTTTCCAGCTTCGTCTTCCAGAAGATGGGGTTTGTGTCGTTGAAGCCATGCTTCACCCAGCCCTCCTCCTTGACGTGGTACAGGTTGATGAAACCACCCGAGTACGCGTCACGATGCGTCGCCGCCAGAATACTGCGGCGGCCCAGCTCCAGCGCCTCCTCCGTGGTCAGGTCGTACTTGTACTCGGCGTCCAGCACACCGTACGCAAACGTCTGGCCCGAGCCCACACAGAACAGGTTGCCCGACAGGCGCGTGCCGTCCGAGTCGACATAGTACAGCGCGGGACCCTCCTCGGGCGTCACGCCCGCGCACATGGTGCCCATCGACAGGCCCATGCCCTTGTAGCTGTACACCAGGTTGGCGAGCATCTTGGAGGCGGCGGCCACAGAGATGCGGCGCTTGTGCCGCAGCTCGTGCAGACGGCACTCGCGGCCGAGCCAGGCCAGCCAGTACTGGCAGTCGGCGGCACCGCCGGCCATGGTGCCCAGCAGACAGTTGTTGATCTCAATGACCTTCTTGACGGTCTGCGAGGCGATCCAGCTGCCGGCGGTGGCGCGGGAGTCGGTGGCCACAATGATGCCGCCCTGGAAGCGGAAGGCGAGGGTGGTGGTGCCGTGGGCGATCTTGATGGGGCAGCTGGGGTTGGAGCGGTCGTCGGTGGCTGCACGGAGCCATGAAGAGGGCTGTCGGTAGAGGACGAGGTGAGCAGAGGAGTCTCGACATGGCGAGATTCAAATCAGATCAGTACAAAGAAAAGGCCTACCTGTGCTATCGGGGGATGGCGAATTTGTGCGAGAGACCGGGCATGGAGCCGTTGTAGTCAAAGTCATCGTTGTCGTTGTCAAACTCGTCCGGGTTCCGGAACGCCGGACGGCTGTACCGAGCCACGAGGGTGTCCATTGTGAAGATGGCGTGAAGCGGCGTGAAGAGGGCGTATGGGGGGAATGTAAGGGATCGTGGAGATGGTCGTCGGTCGGTCGTTCAGCAAAAGTGACGCTGATGCCGTTGTCTCGATCGATGATACAACGATCGTGATGTTGCCGATGCAGAGTCGTGTGATGAATTCAACGTCGACAATTGAGAAATACGGGTGCACAGCGAAAGAAACACAAACACGTCCGGGTCTGCTGGCGATGATGATGTGATGCGGGTTCGTTGGGTTCGTTGGATTCGTCCAAGTGGAGATTGTGCAAGGCGAGAGAAACGAGAGAAGCGAGGCACCAGAGCCAACGACGTCGACACACAGCACAAGCTCCAAGGCAGCTTTGCGACGCGTGCGAGCTTTGCTGGCTGCGTGCTGCAGGCGGTACCTTTAGCGCCGTTTGTGCTGTGTCGGGCCTGCAGCTGGCCATTAGCACGCCCAAGCTCGCCCGGTTTAGTCAGTGAATTTGCTGCCTTGCGGCCTGAAATGCACAGGCGTGCGGCCACCAGCTCAGGCACTTGACGCAGGAACGAAGTGGGTCCCCATTAGCGGGTGATGGTGCCTAAAATATAAGGCGGCAATAAAAGTGACTTCTCAGCGACTGTCCTGATACACGAGATGTTCACGATATCGCCAACAATGCCCTTTTTCAGCTAAACTAACAAACGCCCAACGCCTTTTTGAAAAAGAAATGCACGAAAGAAAAAAAAAAGAAAAGAAAAATTGTGAATCTTTAGCAATACTCATATATAAATGTTGTCGGGAAAAGTTACTGATCTCCTGAGTGGCAGGTGCAACTGAATAATGCAAAGCTTGCCAAAAAATAACAAAAAAAGACTGGAGAAGACCAAGTAATTCTTTCGAATGGTTGATATGGTCCCGGAGGGGCTCGAACCCTCGACTTTCGCATGGTATTCTCAGAAGAGAGGATATTAGTACGATGCGCTAACCAACTGCACCACGGAACCAGTCAGGATGTTATGGTGACCGTGGTATGTTTGTGGGAAGACATGCTCAATTCCGTGTGTGCGAGAGGGGAGAAGAATATGTCAAGTGGAGGCAGGCAGTCATTGGCCATAGAATGGAGGACACAAATGTAGAACTGAAAGAAAGCGCAAATAACAAAGGCATCCACAGATGTATCCGTGACAGATGTGTCCGTGATAAGGCACGCCAAAAGTGCCTTCGAGCATGGTCTCGCGTGTCACAGCGTCCTCGGAAAGAATCGAAAGTCGTGGGCTGCAGCTGCAATGCGTCTTCTCTCCCCGTGATTATGTGCATCTGCGTTCACGAATACGGTACGACGTATCAAAGCTCGTAATCTCGAAATGTCGTAATTATGCGATACGAACTCGTCGGCGGTCGAGTGCGCCTTCCTCACCAAATCAGACGACACCTTCCGCTTATGAATTGTTATGTACATGTACTGATCAAAATGGCGACCGCGTTCGGTCGTCGCGCCTGCCCCTTTTCACCTCCTTATGTATTTTCTTTTTTTTAGGTCGCTGTTGCTGCTGTCCAATTGGCGCCAGTCAGCGGCTCCTTCCCAGAAACAGAGCTCGCAATGCCCTGGGCTAGTCCCTTTTTGATCGCGTGCTGGGACCTGGGCGAGCTGGGGCCTGGTTTTGGCGGGCCCCGCTGGATCTCAGCAGCGCTGCTGCCCTGAAAGCAGTGGCAGTCCCGAGGACACGCTGCAGTTGGACCTGCCGTTCGTTATCCAAATTGGAGTCCCTTCCGTTTTGGTGCAAATTTGTGAGGGCGGAGACCCCATTTGCTGTCGTCTCCTAATCTCTGCCCCTTCTCCCTTTTTTGGTCCTATTCCTCCTTCCATGTTTCTCTCAGAAGTCCACGAAAGTATCCCGACGCTTCATCGTTGGCTTCCTTTTGATCTTCTTCTCCTTGTTCTCCTCCTTCTCTCGAGATCTCTTGCCAACCTTCTCGACAACCCTCCACCCAGTCCCCCACGCCTCAACCTCCACCCTCCCTCTGGCGTTGCGGCTCGGATCCCTCTTGTTTGGATCTTCAAGAGCGAAAGAAACGGCTTCGCTGTTGTTTCCCCAGGCCAGGCCTTGCCAACAAGCAAGTTTGCAGTCTTGGCAAAAGCTCCCTCGTTTGCGGAATTGCGCCCTTTTCCATACCTAGCCCGTATCTTTGATCTCTATTCTCGGGCCCCTTGACCTTTTTCACTTCTTCACCTTCCTTCATCTTCTTGGTCATTAGCTTCTTCATTGTAATTTGCCCTTTCTTATTTCCACCTTCTCTTTGCTTGCAAGGGGGACATCACACAAGACGCCGAAGCTCTTGTGCACGGCATCTACCTCGACGATAGGATCAAAGACACGACAACGACATTCGACATTCGACGCCCTCCCCGACGACGCGAGCGAGCATCGGCCTCGCTCCTCCATCGACAACTTCCCTCTCCTCTTTCCTTCTCATCCCATCCATACACATAACCGGCCATGGCGCGACCCATGGGACCTGTCCGCCTAAAGCGGGCCAACCCCATCACCATTGCCATCGGCACCGTGCTGTGCATCTTCATCGTCTACTTCCTCGTCTTTTCGGGTGGCTCCAACACGATCTCTGCCGCGCGCAATGCCAACGCCGCCTCCCACCCACTGTCGCCGCCCACCTCGCCCTTCCGCAAGTCCAACAGCAAGGGCAAGCCAAAACCGCCGCCCGTGACGCGCTACAACATGAACAATGTCACCACCACCCCCAACCCCCTGGAGAACAACGAACACATCCTCGTGCTCTCGCCCATGGCGCGCTTCTACCAACCCTACTGGGACAACCTGCTGAAGCTGTCGTACCCGCACGAGCTTATGACGCTCGCCTTCATCCTGCCCAAGACCAAGGAGGGCAACGCCGCTACCGCGGCCCTGCAGGCCCAAATCACAAAGACCCAAAAGTTTGGCGACGAGAAGGAGCGCTTCAAGAGCATCATCATCCTGCGCCAGGACTTTGATCCGCCCCTGATGTCCCAGGACGAGAGCGAGCGCCACAAGATTGACAACCAAAAGGCGCGCCGCGCCGCCATGGCCAAGGCCCGCAACTCGCTGCTGTTTACCACGCTGGGCCCCTCGACGTCGTGGGTGCTCTGGCTCGACTCGGACATTGTCGAGACCCCGCCCAGCCTGATCCAGGACCTGGCTTCGCACGACGCGCCCATTATCGCGCCCAACTGCTTCCAGCGGTTCCTGAACCCCGAAACCAACAAGATGGACGAGCGGCCCTACGATTTCAACAACTGGCAGGACAGCCCAACCGCCCGGGAGCTGGCGTCCCGGATGGGTCCCGACGACATCCTGCTGGAGGGCTACGCCGAGATGGCCACGTACCGCGCGCTCATGACGTACATGACGACCCCCGGCGAGAGCCCGCACCAAGAGGTGCCCCTGGACGGTGTCGGCGGCACGGCGCTGCTGGTGAGGGCCGAGGTGCACCGCGACGGCGCCATGTTCCCGGCGTTCCCCTTTTACCACCTCATCGAGACGGAGGGTTTCGCACGCATGGCCAAGCGCCTCGGCTGGGCCTCGGTCGGTCTGCCCAACTACAAGGTAAGGCTCCTCCCCAAGAAGTCGCATCGTGTGTTCTCTGCTAACATTTTTCAGGTGTACCATTACAACGAATAGGAATAGATGGAATTGGCGTATCACCTCGCAATAGTGGACATCAAAACCGCACCACAAGTCTTGACACAAGTCTTGACACAAGTCTTGACACAACCTTCCTCCCCCCCTCCCGAACGACTACGACTGTAACGATTCCAAAACCCAAAAACACCAACTTCTTTCTGTATTCCCTTTATATACACACAACACATTTTGGGACCAGCAGCTTCTTCCGATTTCATGGTCAGATGGGACGAAAAGCAACCGACAAACAAAACAAATAATACGACAACAAAAAAAATCTTTAGGGTGTTGATGTGGATTTGATTCGATCTCGAACTTGAACTCTTATAGAATTCTGCCAAAGGAGGCTCCATTTTGCGACTCTACCTGTTTCTTATTGCCTGTTTACTCTTACTTGTTTATTCTTTACTATTTCTATTCGTCTGCTTTGTTCTTCTTATTCTTTATCATCTTTTTTTGCTCTGTTTATTGGATCCGCCTAGGTTTGGTAAGATGGGAAAGGCGTCTTTGTATATTACGAAAGGTCCGTTTATCATTATCATAAAACTTTGTTATCATCTCGATTCTTGCTCCATGAATGTCTTCTTGGTCAGTTTTCCCTTTCGCCTTTTGTCTCAAGTCTGTTATGTTTTTTCATGACTGTGTATATGTCTGGTACTTAACAAGCATGAGACAGACAAGCTTGACTTTACGGCACTGTTTTCTTTTGAGACTCTCGGATGCATGTTGTTCGTTATGGGAAATGGAGGCGTCAGACCAACGTAGAGCAGATATATGGCTTGGAACTGTACGATCAAGGTACATACTTGATGTCCGTGGTGTTCCAGTAATCATACCTGCCACTCTCTACTTTACCTCTTCACCAAGACAGCCTCTTTAACAGCCTTGGCCAGTCCATCCTGGCTTCCAGAAGCATTGCCCGCGTTTTTTGTTACAAAGATACTCCCTCATTAGGCGTGGCTGGGCTGACGGTAGGCATGGATTTATGTCTCAAGACATGCCACCGAGCGTAAGCCACCGGCGAAGAAGCTGTACGGAAAACAACTTTATACATGGCACAAAGACAAAGAGGAATTGCCGTTGTTTGCTGGACACATCTAGGGACGACCTCCCACTCTTTACATAGAAGAGCGAGTCGCTATCACCCGCGAGGAGACGTGCATGCACTTGATTTTTTTAAGTTAGAGTTAAGGACCCACAGTCTCGCGATGAATGACACCTCTAGAGCAGGGTTTCCCGTCACATTCTCATCCATGGGGAGATGGGAGAACAACAAAGCAAGGTTCGCCACACCACGGGCAATCAGACCTCGTGATCGTTTTTTGCATTGGCTCTTAAGCTTGTTATATTCGGATCTCCTCCTGCGTATGTCATAACCGCTCCCATCAAGTATCTTTATTTTAATTTCAACTCTGGTATCAGCTGCGTGTCTGTCATCATCAGCATACAGTCACTGGGCCGGAATATGTCAGGTTTGGCTAGACTGTCGAGGCTGTTGAGGATGTCAATCGTCGGACCAGTCAGGTGACCAGAGTTGTACGAATATGGATCCGAGGCTGGCCAATAGCGACACAGAGTTGGTCGTTTTTGAGCCGCTGTAGCGCCAGGCTGTGACGCCCCACTAATGCAGGCCAGTTCCAGGCCAGTTCCAGAGCAACAAACTCGAAACGTCACACAACAAGACCACGGAGTACAACAAAGTGGGTTGTATTGGCCGCAACCCCTCTTTACTCAGTACAGCCTCTCTACAGCCTCTCTGTCCATCGACATGCCGTCATTATGAGTCTGCGTGCGATTCTCAGCGGGTCGCGCGTCAAGAAGCGCACAGCGCCGGCTGCCAAGAAGAGCACCCATACCAATAAGAAAGCGGTCTCGTCAAAATCGGCATCGACAGCATCGACAGCATCGACAGCATCGCCATGGCCAAAGAACATGCGCCAGACGAAGCCAGGGAGCGGGCGAGGCAGCGCGTCCAAGAGCGCCACCCCGGTTGATGAGGCTGACGAGGATGACGGTGACGGCCCAGATGACGACGCCGCCGACGTCGCCGACACCTACTTTTCCGACGACGACGAACAGCTCGACGACAACGGCCTCGTCGCTTCGCTGGCCGACGATTTGTCGCTGCGCGACGTCGTCCAGGCTCTGCGCTACGCCCGCGGCAACATGTTTGAGCCGGTGCCCCAGGGCAACACGCCGCCAAACAACGACGACGCCCGCGGTACCGGGGTGGTGGCCGGCGGGGCGCGCACAGCGGGGGGCTTCGTGGGCAACAGCACGCGCGTCGCCGAGCTGCTCACCATGCGCCGGCGCATGCCGGCGCTGGCCACGACGGCACACGTGGCGGCCCTGCTGCCCAATGCCACCATGACGGAGCGCGAGACGGTCGCCCTCGTGCGCGCGGGCATGCTGCGCAAAGTCGTGCAGCCGCAGTGGCGGCGCGGCTTCAGTGGCAAGGCCAGCCACCACCACGGCGGCGGCAACGACGGCGAGGCCGCCCACAAGAGTTTCCGGTACAGCGCCGACCCGAAACGGGCCAGCCGGGCTCTCGCTATCGGCGGAGAGTCGCTCGGTGAAGTGCTGGTCGAGACGTCGGAATTGCAGAACCTGGTGCGCCAAGGACCGTCCTCGGCCACGCTCGGCGAGGACACCAAAGACGCCTTCATCGCGTGGTTGGGCGAGGTCGACCACGCGTTCCCTCTCCCTCCGCCTTCGTCAGCGGCCTCCTCTTCCACGCAGAAGCGCTTCACCATCAATGAGCAGCCGGCCCCCCAGCTGGCGGTCCATATGGTCGACGAGCTCGTGCGCGCGGGCTTTCTCGTGGGCCACGGCGCGTCCGCCGGTCTTGTCGGCAGCATGAGCATCACGGGGCACCGGAGTGCGGGTGGTGGTGGCGGTGGCGGAAGCAGTGGAGAGGGTCGTCGCGGCGAGCGCGGCAGCCAGAGCGATACGGGCGACGTCTATGCACGGCCCGAGGACCGTACCACCCTCTTGAGTCTCGAAACAGTGTCTCGCGCTGCTTCCGGCTCGTTTGATGCCGTTGGCGGGATCGGTGCCGTGTACACAGCCGGTGGCGGCGGTGCCCGGGGACGGTACCGAGCTGCTGCTGGTGGCCCGGCGGCAATGCCCACAGAAGACCTCATCTTGAGCATCCCCGGCCACGGCTCGTTTGTCAAGCTCGTCTCTGGTGCCCTGTCCTACCTCATTGGCATCATTGCCCGCACCACCCACCGCGAGACGCTCGAGACATCCCTTCGTGAACGCTGGGATGCCGGCGGCAGCATTGCCAAACGGAGAGAGATGGGCGGCGGCTTTAAGCGTGTGCCCTTGAGCCGGACCAAGAAGTGGAAGGACTTTTACGGCCTGAGCTTCGACTGGGTCCTGGCCGAGGCCGTTGGTGCCGGTCTGGTCGAGCTTTTTGATACCGGGAGTGTCGGCCGGGGTGTCCGTCTACTGTCATGAGTGGCCACTCGTTACCAACATGTATGTAATAATGTTGTGGGCTTCATGCTCAGCTTCTGGAGTTTTGGGCTTTGATGGGTTGTTTGTTATTATGATATCATGTCTGTTATATTTCTGCGATCAAGGTTTGGTGTTCCTGGTTGCCAGAATCAATTTGAATTACACTCGTATATATAAAGATAGAGCATAGAGAAGATGACTTTTTCTTTGTGGCTTTAAATTGTATTACATCTACTTGTTATCATGAAGTTCCTCTTGCAAACGAGAGAAATATGTGTTTTTACGGCTTTCTTTATTTTGGTGAGAATGTGGTCACCTTTTTTTTTTTTTTTTGCTTCTTTTATCCGTCCTATCAGACATTTATATTTATTCTCATTTACAGACTTCTATTATATCGGGCATCAACCAAAAAAGTATAAAATAGAATAAAAATGTATCCTGATCAATGCTGTTGTTCGTAACTGACAACGTTCACGATAGGTTGCCACAGGACCGTGTTAAATCATATCCAGCTCCAAACTCAACACATGAATCATCTGTCAATTTTCTTTAGCACATATTATCAGTTTTTGTTCTTGTGTTACTCCAGATCCTTGAATATAACGGAATTTGCCTATGGCCCCTGTTTTGAAAGCTGCAAGAAACGCAAATAACAAGTGCCTAGAACACCCATCATGAAACATACGACAATATGCGTGGAAAAAAGCTCAGTCCTCCTTTCGAGTCTGGCCCCCGGCCCCCGGAGCACAGCATTGCCACCCCCGGTTCTAGGGAGAGAGACAAGGATCATGATGCTGCCAAGACCGAGCATTGGACATGGGGTGAAAACAAGCACCAAAAAATAGATGGTCTCCGCTAAACATGCGTTCTGGATATACAAGATGTTGTGCAAGTGTGTTAGGAGATCGACTTTTTCTTCCACCTCTTCTTTTCTTTTTTTCAGATTTCCCATCCTGGAATTTGAACGGTGATGATGGGGATCCCGGAGATCCAGGTCGAAGTTTGATCAACTTGAAACACAATGCACATAGTTTTTCTTTGACCACTGTCACTCTGTCCTTTTCTTCTTGAATCAACGCCCCGTCACCTGGCCAGTCCATGACCTTCCAACCTGGCCTTGTCCTTGCTCTCTTGTCACGGCACTGTGACTGCCCAGTCTCATCGCATCCTCCCGCAAACGCCAGCTTTCCCGCCTGTCGTCATGCAGCTGGCCTGTGCCGTGTGTACGGAGGAGAAAAGCCACCCAACGGTCCAGCAGCGGCATCGAAGGTGTTGCGCAGTCTTGCGTCCTAAGTCGGGGCTGATTTCCTCTTACCCTTGTGTCGAAAACAAATCCCAGTATCGAGCCGGCCGTTGCGACACAGAGCAAGATCACGGTGATGCAAGCAACCACTGAGTTGTGCTTCTCAACTCCCACACTAAGCCTTGTAGTAGGGAGAGGGATTGCGTGGTGAGCGTCTGTATTTGTCGCGCGCGGCTGCACGAGATAGGGGGTTGAGACAAGAGACGGCAAGTTTGGAAGGACGAATGCCAAACAGGCAGCAGTTGAGACAAGCAGAAAATATCGCTTGACGACGGGTGAGCAAACCTGCAGTGGAAAAGCAAGTTACTGAACACCTCAATGCACATATGCGCTTGCGCAGTCCCTTCATGATTATGCTTGTTGCAAGAAAGAAGAGCAATTGTAGCTGTTTTCTCGTCTTCCCTCACCGTGTCCTGACCTGATATACGCTGCGTGAGAGCGGCTTGTCCACACCGCTGCCTTGTCGCCTGTATGTCTCACATTAATAAGGCAGGAAGAAGCATCTTCTTGGGACGCCATCCCGGTCTCTTCCCGATCATACAGACCGAAAAGATTCCAAGTCCCCCAAAACTACACCTGGATCTTCATCGTGCAGACACAAGCTTGCTGCAAACGCAATCTGGCACTCCCTTGCGTTGTCGCGCACTTTGCAGCAACTAAGGGCTATTGGCCACCACAACAGACGTCGACAACGGTAAATTGGACGGCAGCAGCCAATCTTTCCTTTTTTTTTTCCCCTTCTCGCATTGCAATTGTTTATTCTCGTCGTCAGCTCTTGATGTCTCATGTGTCGAGCGAGGTCAAGGGCGGTGAGCCGGCAAAGGTGACACTCATCTCGGAGGCATGTTGGATGCATCCTTTTGTCTTTCGTAGAAACTCTTCCGGGCACGCAGACAGAACCCGTGCAGACAGAATCCGTTAGCTCCTTGCTGGCATTGCTGAAGTCTGCAAAGGCTGGGTGCCAAATATCGCTCGATGTTGTTGCCACCGCACTGACAAGTCTGGGCTCCAACGGGCAATATATCTCGAATCGTTCAAGGGTTTAAAGCTTGCCCGGTTATATCTTGCCCTGCGAAAGTCGATATTAAAAAAGGGGTGTCTTGCAACGAAAATTGACAACGACAAGAGAGGAAAGTGGATGCAATGTTGGGGTTGCCATGATAAAAAGATGAAAAGAAGAGAGGAGAGTGGCATATGCATGTTTGGCAGGTGGTCATTGCGGTGGGCTCGTCTTGTTTATATTCGACATTAGCCGTCTGCAAGAAAGAGGAGATCTGGGGGGAAAATGTGACGTTGATATTGGACGGCAAGGAAAAAGGAGAAAATATTGTCCAGACGCGCACCAAAGGTTAGTGAGACTGGCGTCAAGTTGATGTTGGGATGTTCAAGCAACAATCTCACCACTTGTGCCCGGCGAGACAACATCGAGAAAACCACGAGACTGGCGAGCCGACTCGCTTCAGCTTTTTGACGCTTTTGCTGCCTTTGCAGCTTTGTTCTTTGTTGCTACATGGCCCGTCCCATTGTCTCATCTCGGGCTGTTTCTTTTTGTTTTCTCTTTTTTGACTTCTTCTCTCAAATACGCCTTTGTATCAGTTGCAACACTGTTGCCAACCAGCCATGTGTGAGGCGTTGTGAGGTGTGCGAGGCACTCTTTGTAACCGAAGGGCCGGGGACAGGGGTTTTCCCGCCCTGCGTGCACAATCAGTTTGCATCTTCCTCCCTATGTTGTGCAAGCGGTAGCGAGTAAGACGCGCGTTGCTTTTGATGCCATCATTTTCTCTGCTTTTTTTTCGGCTGAAACTTGGGTTTCCTGATTGGAAGATGCAGATGCGAGATAATGTCGTATTTCCGGCCCACAGCAAAACGTCCTTTGCGGTTGCATGCAGACTTCTGCCAACGAGAATAAGAAACAAAAATACGACTCTTGTCCCAAGTACATGTAACGGAGTAGCTGCACTGCAGCTCGGCATCGTATGAGGGTACTGCTAAAAGAAAGATAAGACATGTATTCAGCTTTCATAACATAAAGGCTGCATGGGAGATGAAGTGGCGAGTCAAGTACTTCGACTTGTATTTGTTGTGGGAGAATACATTGTTCTCCTGCGACTTGCAGACACGTCCGACCACTTCGGGAAAAATTACACGCTGATGCTGTAGCGGGAAAGCAATATTGGCACGTACATGTACATAATAAGGAAAAAGAAAAGAAGAAGGCAATTGAGAGAAAAGAGGCAAAGCGGGAAATCCAATGAAGGAAAAAGAAAGCACGGGGAAACGGACAATTGGTCCACTAAAGGGATACGCCGCACTACCTTCGGAAGCACGCCCGAATTATATGTGTGGCCCGTTCACGATATCCGATAAAAGTACCCACGACGCGGTGTGCTTGGGCCACACCGGAATGTGTGTAGCTAAACTCTAAAACAACAGCTTCTGCACTTGCAGATTGCACCGTGCCAGTCCGCTTAACGCGCTGGAGTGTCAGCAGAAAGGAACGCTGCGGAGTAGAATAAAGTGGTTGACGACGGCGGGCGGAGAGTATTGATCGTAGCACGACTACGGAGTACGGCTGCGCGGATCGGACTGAGGTGACTGGAAGATTGATATGAGTTTCGGTGTCGAAATAGACGCTCATCGGCGAGACGTTCAAATACAATAAAAAAGGCGTGCGTGCGAGTGTGCTGCTTTTAAAATAAGGACGAACAGACAGCAAAGCTGGGCTTTGCAGATCGACCGACGAACAGACAATCGGTCTAGACAAGTAGAACCATCTGCTCGGGATAGTCTGGGTGTGTGTGTGGATGTGTGGTCGTGCGCAATGGAAAAAATACAAGATCTATCCATAGATGTGTGGCCAAAGCACTTGCACCTGGAACCAAGCGCTTGTGACAGACAATACCTGGTACAAGTACTCCGTATTTGTATCGAGAAGCATCGCACAACGAGCACAACGTGCTTTGCTTTCTGTATCCCCAATCTCGTTTGCGGAAACGGCCGGCACTGTAAGACACGTCGAGTATCCCGGCACGCCCTCCGCGTCGAGGAACATTGTGTTGCCGTCGACAGGCTTCGCACAGGGCAGATAGCATACCGTGACAAGCGTAGTCAAAGTCCTTCTCGTACTCAGTACATGTACACCCGGCTCGAATTGGGAGTGAGAGTCGTCATAATCTTCATGAGCATGCTCCATACGACGGGCCAGGCCTAGCACGGTGCCCGAGAAAGCCCTGAAGCTTTTCGGGAAATCGTATTATGGCCCTTCGTTGAGAAATAGCTGTCATCACGGATTGGAGACGGACCTTTCGTCGCACGAGGTTTCACAGGTTCGAAGTAGACGAATGGGCTTGAAAGAGACAATCTCAGAGACAGGACCAAACAAGATGCAGGACGGGCCCAGACAGACGTGCAGGCTTACCAGGCTAACACCAAAAAAGACAAGAAGGAAAAAAGCAAGCACACCTTGAAAGAACAGGGTTGTGGGTCGAAGCACATTTTTGGGGGTGGCAGTTCTCCTATTTACCCCTGGCCGATATGTGCACGGGCCTGAGCCGCAAGTTGGAGGGTGGATGGAGAGGAAAAAGAGAGAGAAAAAAAAGAGACAGACACGAGGCCACTCGAAGCACTGCGAAGTGCAAACTGACGCGGAAATTGCGGTTCCGGGCTTTTGTGAAAGAACAGGGCCTGCGTTTTCTTGGTTGCCGTCGCTTTCTCTTCTCGTTCGCCCTCTTGGCCGGCTTCTGGTCCCCGTCACATTTCTGCTCATTTTGACCATCCGCATTTTGATTGCAGTGCTGTAAATAGGGTGTCATCGGGTGTGCAACGGCTGTCGGGCATACGACGTAAGAGCGATGCACATCCAAGTCCCTGATTTTGATATTACCCCGTGCTGTGTACGACGTACTGAGTACGATGTACATGTACGTAGTTCTCTTTGATTTTTGGGTTTCACTTCCAGCAAAAGTTTGCACTTGGCGGGCCAACGATGGGCAACCACCACCCACTCCCATATCGTCTTGCCGAGTTTTTCTTGTTAGCAGGGCTGAGGCCATTCCCAGATTAGCAATAGGTGGGCTTTTGCAGGCGAGCTGAGACCATCAGGTGGTCAGAGAGATTGGATGGCGGTGATTCTGGGGAGACGCCCGGCTGATCGTGATTTATCGAGTGAGAAGTGAGTAAACTGTAAAAGGCATCAGTAGGCGTCGCACAATCAAAATCAACAATAACCGTCATCGAGGTCCCTTGCATCCAAGCCGTGCCTTTGCGGTGTCGCTTCGTCGATAGGCTTGCGTCTCCCGCCCTCTTTTTGTGTGTGCTCCGTCTTGCATGCAGGTTCTCGAGCCTGCAGGACGTTTGTGCAGGTACACCAAGCGGCTCGGAGCGGGAGAGCCACAGTCGGTGCTTGTGGCCGTCGTGCATGTTACTCGTGGTGGGAGGCTAAATAGGCGGTGGAAATAGAAGGGGACCAAAGAGGACAAAAAGAAACGCCTGTGCAATTACGGAGTACTCTGTATTGATGTCTCGCCCGCCCACGCCATTTCCTGGCGGCAGCAGTTGGCGTGTGCTCCTGCATGCTTGGCTACGAAGTAGCGCAAAGGAAAGCGCAGGAATGTGCAGTCAAGCGCATGCACTTAACCCAGGAATAAATCACCTTTCGGGTCCCGGCTTGTACTTGTACTCAGTAAGCTTTCAAAGGAAGGCACGCGCGGATGTCTCTCTATTTTCCTTGGCCGCGCTTGCCCTCCGTAGACTGGCAGCATCGTGACTTCCTCATCTGGCGTGTCCGTTTCGTTTGCTATTTCCTCCTGGTTGCACCTGTTTGCACTCCTTCCAGACATAGGCGCTGACTCTTCCACGCACACTAGCTTTGCCGAGTTGCACTTGCCACCGGTGCCGACAGATTCCGGTCAACAAGAAGAGGCAACTGCGATTGTCAGATATCTGGACTTACGAGGTAATGCTTGCCGAAAACAAGTATCTCACATGTAAGATATTATGCAATACACACGCTCCCACGACACGGTCAACTGTCCCGATTAGCAACTGGCCCCTTTTGTCCCCTGTCAACCCCAATGCCCCAAACCTGCCGAGAGGTGCCCTTGTTTTGTGCTAATTACTTCGTAGCAGAAAGGTAAAGGCGTGACAGGGGACGGCACTCCAGAAGGAGGGTGGAGTGGGGCCAAATGGGCGATCGGCCAAATTGGCTACCAAAATGAATGTGACGGACACAGAAGGAACGATGGTGTGCAGACTTTCTCAGTTTGAAAAAAAAGAAAGAAGAAAGAAAAAGAGGGAAGAGCAACTGAGCAGAACGAAGGTGGTGAAAAGAGCGCAAAATGTGAGCACAACAGGAGCAGGAAGGAGCCGTCGGTGGGAGTGAAGAAGAAGAAAGAGCCAACGACTGGACAGGAGCGCACTGGGAAGGAAACACACTCGTGCCGTTGTGAGTTTGTTTGCGTGAGATGGGCCCGACCAAGTCGCTCCTTCTTCGTCTTGCAACTACTGTTGGCCAGGCCGAGAAGACGCAGTGGGCCTCGTTTCGACCATCTTCGGCCGTTCTGGTGATCCCGCAGCGTCGGGGCCTTTTCTTGTGTCTATGCAGACTATGTATCTTACATCTTTTATTCACAACGATGCCTCCAACTTCGTAAAAAGGAGTATCTACAAAAGACTGCTGTGCGTCGTAAGATAAGTCGTTGTTGATGCCTCTGTCTATGTAGCGCGCCTTCCTTCCAGACTGTCCCCTGGCCCTGTCTTTTAGTCCACACTATCGCGGGCAGCGCCTTCCCGCACAATGCCCACAAGGTCCCATTTTTCGTTATGTATTCTCCTTCGCGCTTGCCCACTCAGCGCCGCTGGTACCTCTGTGCACCAACGACCAACAATTAATTAACCAACAGACCATCCCATCAGACAGGGACACCCGAGAAATACCAGCGCATACACAGGTGGAAAAGGGGAAGCCACTAGTCTAGCTTGTAAGCGGTTAGTCGTTGTTTCCTGGCAGCACTCTTTCTCTTCCTCTTTCTCAACTCTCCAGTCTTTTGTGGTTATCACTCTTTTGGGCTTTGAGGACTTGTTCGTCTCTTTCCCTCTCCTCCTCTTTTTTTTCTTCTTTCTTCTTGAGCATCGTCTCTTTTGCCTTCCTTCGCCATCTCGAGACCCTCACCATCCCTCGCGATCCGGCTTGCGACCTCATCTGCCTCTTTCAATTAACCCGCGCTCAAAGCGCGGCTCGGCCTGGCAGACCCTAAGATTAACACGCCCGCTTCCGAATCATGAGATAATACAACCCGCGACCTTTGATCCATTGTTCCCTACGACTGCGTTGCCGTTACGAATTACCACCACACAAAGTGGACAAGGTACATACTTTTTCTTCCTTCAAATCAAGCCCAGAGCTTCCTTCTCAGCCACTCGAACAACCCCCGTTCTCGTTCGTCCGTCCCGTCGCAGGGGAAGGAAATAGAAAACGCGTTCCTGTTCCACACATCTTCGTCCTTCTGTCACCTCCAGTCGTTTTGTCGCTTGTCCTTCCTCGTCTTTCTCATTGTTTCGTGTTACTCTCTCCACCCTGGCAGGGGGCACTCGGTTTCCTCTCTGTTCGCTCTCTCCTTCGGTTTCTTTGATCTCTGCTTGTTCTCCTTGTCTTTGATTTTGCGACGTCTTGCTTCTGCTTCTTCTTCACGACTTGTCGTCCAGCATTCCCTTTCGCCCCTCTTTTGCTCTCCCTTTCACCTGCCACCCTTCGATCGTGGTGCGTTTTTGGCTCCTCCCTTCCCGCACAGTCGGCGTTGGTCTGCATTCTTGCCTTTGCTCGCTCTTCCCTCGGCGCTCGTGTCTCTCCCTTTCTACTAGATCTGCCAATGGCCTTGCCCGCTGCCTGAAACAAGCCCCAGATCAGCCCAACTGGTCCCCTCTTGTGTCTAACATTCTGTGCAGTAGTCATCGTCTAGACTGCCGCTCCCTCTTTACGCCTGCTCTCCTTCGGCCTCTTCAGCGCTCTTTCACTGCTTCTTAGACCTCGCGTGGCGCCCTTTTCCCTTGATTTGATTCACAGCCACCGCGACACTTGCTCACGGCCTGCTCTCAGCTGGCGTTTCCGACAGAACCGACAAGCGAGACAGACCCCGAATCCAAAAGGGCGCTCGATAGACCTCGATACAGCAGACCTGGGACCTACGCCATTCGAAAGGACGGCTCCTTGCTTGCGCCCTTCAACCGCCCGCCTCCGATTAGTGACTCTCGAGACCTGTCAATCTTCCGAAATCCTCACAACATTCTGTCATTGTCGTGCAATTTTGCCGGATCGACAACGGCGATTTTTATCTGAGGACCGGGTTTACGGCACCAAAGAGCTTTTTTTTTCAGCAGGCTTTGGTTCCCTCCTGCTCATCATTTCCATTTGTTTGCTGGGCTCTCGACACCAAAAAGTTGCGCTGAAACCGGAGTGCTTAAGCGCTTGCATTAATACGGTTGTGCTGCTATGTATGCGCAGCGAAACCTTAATTGTGGCTCGGTATGACCCTGTACTCCCACTTGTTTCCCCCTTCCCCTTCTGCCTCGAACCCCACGAAAGATTTGCAGGCCGCCCTTTTTCAGAGAGATGGCTGGATTATATTCAATCTCATCTGCCCCTATCATGCTCACGGCCATCTGCCAAACCTGACCCGGACCTCGCACTGACCCTTCGTCTCTTTTGCCATTCAACAGAAAGACACGATCTCCTCCATATTGCTCACCTTTGCGAATGTTACCCGACGACACTTTGCAAAAAGACGTTTCAAAGCCTATTGAGCAAAAGACAGACTTTGTTCGCAATTTGCACTGGAAATTCCCGACAGCCTAGCCAACCAGTCTTTCATAGAACTTGCTTTTCCTCCGGTTTTTGATCTTTCTGACCTGGCCCTGTTTTCGCAACTGCGACTGAATGATTATTGCCTTTGACGACGCTTTGCCCTCGACACACGTCTTTCTCTTAGTACGCCGGGCAGCTAAACGATTTCATGGACAGCATAGCAACTTGGACTTTTTAGATATCCGTACGACTTTGCTACACGGCAGCAGCTCAAAGAGAAGCTCTGATTGTCATTCCTTTGCGAGCCGCGCCACACATTACTTCACAGAAGCAAACACACACCATGGCTACGGGCCTCCCAAGAACCACACGGCCATCGAACGGCCCCCCGTCGACAGCAACTCCCTGCTCTCCCTATGGCGAAAACACGAAAGAGCATGGGCTCCCTCCCAACACCAGCGGTCGAGAAGTCGGCACCAGACACACCACGGAGCGGCCTCCGCGCACCATCCGTCTCCAGCCTGCCCACCGCAGGACAAAGCCTGACACCAGGCCTCCTTCAGCCCCGCGCCGTCTCAGGTGTCAACGGCGCCGGCAAGACCCTAAGGAAGAGTGTCAGTATCAACTCTTTCCCGCAACCGCCAAGATCGGACAACCGCGGCGCAAGCTTGCCGCCGAGCCCGTTGTCAAATGGCGCACCGTCCAGCCGGAAGCTGAAGACACCAACAACTCCCAACTACACATTCGGCAATTCCACGCCCAGTTTATTAAATGGCACGGGCGAAGGCAAGTCGGTCGCCCGTCCCGGCCAGCGCAGCTCAGATGGACTGATCAGCGTTGCGTCGCCAGCACAGAGTCGTAGCTCTTCCGCACAAGACTCGTACTCTACCTCTGCAACACAATACGACGACATGGCCGACCTTGGATTGAAATCTGGGCTGGGCATTTCAACCGAGAGTGGATCGTCTAAGCGCATGTCGAAGGCGGACGGCAAGGGCAACGTCATTGTCAGCGTTCGTGTGCGTCCGGACGCGGGTGGCCAGGACCACAATACCGACGGCGAGTGGATGGTTGACGGTCGCAAGTCCTTGGTCGCATACCGGGGAAAGGAGGGTGGTGACTATTTTTATGGTAAGTCGCTCGAACTGTAGCACATTTTATTTCGGTAATGACGTATGGAACAGCAGAGCTAACGATAATTCTTAGACAATGTGTTTTCGACACACGACAACAACTCCAAGGTGTACGACCACATCGCCAAGCGACTTGTCCGGAGGGTCATGGAGGGTTACCATGGCACAGTATTTGCCTATGGTATGACGGGTACGGGCAAGACCTTCTCTATGCAAGGTACAGCGTCTTCGCCTGGCGTCATCCCGCTTGCCATTACCGATATCTTCTCCTACATCCGCGAGACACCTTCCCGCGAATTCTTGCTGCGTGTCAGCTACCTCGAAATCTACAATGAACGCATCCACGATCTGTTGAGCATGCCGACAAACGGTGGCGTCGGTGGCAACGTGCAGCAAGAGGAGATCAAGCTGCGCGAGGACAGCAAGCGCGGTGTCTATGCCAGTCCTCTGAAGGAAGAGATTGTGCAGAGTCCTACCCAATTGCTGCGTGTGATTGCCCGCGGTGACCAGGCTCGTCGCACAGCCAGTACACAATTCAACTCGCGGAGTTCTCGGTCCCACGCAGTCGTTCAGATTGTCGTTGAGAGCCGAGAGCGCATACCCGGAAACGCAACCGGTGGCGATAACAAGCGTGGCGGCCTCTTGCCTGGTGGTGTCCGTGTCTCGACTCTGAGTTTGATCGATCTGGCGGGATCAGAAAAGGCGGCTGAGACGAAGGAGCGGCGGACGGAGGGTTCGCATATCAACAAGAGTTTGCTGACGTTGGGAACCGTGATCGCCAAGTTGTCAGACAGCAAAGACAAGGACCCGAAGCAGGCCGAGAAGGACGGCAAGCACTTGCCCTACCGTGACAGCAAGCTGACGCGGTTGCTGCAAGGTGCGTTGTCTGGTGGCTCGCTTGTCAGTATTTTGTGTACGATTCAGATTGGATCTGTCGGCACCGTCGCCACCGCCAACAGCCACACAACTGAGACGATCAATACGCTGAAATTCGCATCACGCGCAAAGAACAACATTGTCAGTCATGCCAAGCGTGCCGAGGAGGCTCTCGGTGCCGGCGGCGATGGCGGTGCGCGTGTCCTTCTCGAGCGGTACCGGATGGAAATTGTCGAACTGCGCAGCGCACTTGAGTCGCAGGCCAAGAAGAAGACCGAAGAGAGCGAAGAGGAGGAGCGTGTCAAGGACGCGGAGGAGGAGGCGGCACGGGAGCGGGAGGCAGAGCACCGCCACGAAGAGCAGATGCTCGAGATGCAGCTGGCACGAACAGCCCTGAAGGAACGGATTGACCATCTGAACCGGTTGATTCTCAGTTCAAAATCGATTGGTGTCAACACGGGCGGATCGTACAGCTCGTTGGGTATGCATCCGCGCTCATCCATGGCCTCTGTTCGCTCTATTTCGACAACAAACGGTGGCACATCCAGCGGCAGCCGATCCCTACTGGAGAGAACTGCCTCGACAGCATCTTCTTCATCCACAGTCGGCCGCAGTGCTGGAGGCCAGCGTCTGTCTGGGTCTGCCAGCGGCACCGCCGAGGGCTCTCCGGCCGAGGACGACGACAGCGCAGGTGAATTTGGTGACGGTATTGCATCATTGTCATCCAGAATCAGGCACTGCAGGCCGACCTGGCCGACAAGAACCGGTATATTGCCACACTTGAGAAACGCTTATTGCAGGCGCGCCGGGCCAGCTCATCCCGAACGTCCGTGGGCTTGGGCTCGACAAAGGGCATCATGGTTGGCGAGGATCACAGTGTGTCTGCTGTGATCCGCGACAAGGACGCCGAGATTGCCGAACTTCGGGCGCGCCTCGAAGACAAGGACCGCATGCTTGCCGCTCTGCGCACTGCTGCACGGTCCCGCGACAATGCCGACCGTGTGGACTCCCGGTCTAGCTTCCGGACCTCGCAAATGCTCGAGCCGCCCAGCAGCCCGCCTGCTATGGCTCTCCCGCCGACGCCAGCCATGTCTACCGGCGTCAAGTCGCCCGTCCTGGGCAGCGGGAAGCGCCACAGCAGCACGGGGTTTCCCCGTACACGCACCAAGAGTGTGGACGAGATGAGCCGGATGCTGGACGAGATGATCCAGGACCGCGTCGAGAGCGGGCAGCTGGTCCGCGGCCAGCGTGGCAGCGTCCGTGTTGCGCCCAATGAGCGTAAGCCGGACGTTGTCCTGGCCGAGCCGACTATCAACCTCGAGCCTCTGCGGCGGAGCCCGTCTCTGATCAACGAGCCGTCCCCTGTTGCAATGGAGGCGTGAGTCTCGTGATATTAGCAGGAGACAACAGGTGGCGGTGCATACCACGAGCGCGAGTGGGCGCCCGTGACGACAGACTGTATGACTTTTATTTGGTTCTTTTTTTCGTTGATGCTCATTTTTCAGGCCCTTGTTGGACGAGGCTTTGTTTCTTTTTTTCCACCTGCTGTCATTTCTTGATATCTCCTTTTCCCCTTCTTTCTTTGCTCTGTTGTCTTATACCCGACATTCTGTGTATTATCTATTCAAGCTGTGACTTTTCTCCCTCTCTTACCATGTAACATGCTCTCTTTGCTTTTGTACTGGAACAGGACATATCTTTTTCTTTCGGGATGGTGGCCGATGTTGCTGCTGTAATTTGAGCTGATGCAAGAAGAACACACCAAAAAAAAAACAAGAACAACAAGGCGCTGTGAAGGATGACGTTGCTTTCAATGATTGTCTGATTTGAGTTCGGTTTTCTTCAAGGAATTATTCGATGCGAAAAGCAGTAGATACTCTGTATATGGTCTGCTTTCACGAAAGAAGAATAGCAAAGAACAAAGAGCTTGCTTAAATACAATGCATTTTTGCATACGAGGAAGACGTTCATAGCATGGTAGCATTCGACCTGCGCTTCGTGTACGTGCACGGCATGATGGGATAGATGGGCTTACGCACGAATCCAGGGCTCAACGGGTACTGACATCGATATCGTCTATTGCGGTATTGCGATGCTTCTTCTGTACGCCGTAGCTTCACGAGAGCCGTTGTACTTTTATGGGAGGCAAGCCCATAGACAAGCCCATCAAGAGCTGAAGAGCGGATACAAACACAAACCTATGCTGAGAATGGATCCAAGTTTGCGGCACTCTCTCGGTGCCTTCCTCCTCGGCGTTCCTCCTCGGCGTTCCTCCTCGGCACCTCTCTTGAAAATACATGGTTCCGTCACAGGTTGAGAGCCGACGTCAGCCAAGCACTCGACTGCCAATCCAATCATTTTGCTTCGAAGCGCCTGCTCATCTGGTCCTGCCCGCAGCCCCTATTCTTGAATTCCTTCAAGTGCCTCCCAGTACCACGGCGGCGATGCGGAAAGCAATCTATACGACGCACGCCGTGCTCCTGCGCCGTACGACTGCAGTGGGTGTGGTATGTGTGTGCCTTGTCACCGCCTCTTCATGTACATGTACGCCTGACGGGCAGCTGCTTCCTCGAATACCGGACGGCAGGTGGGCGGCTCGGGCGGACACGAAATTTAATTGACAGGAGGCACAAGGCACGAAGCGAAGAACGAGGGCAACGCGACACAGAGAAAGGCAAGGAGGAGACGTGAAGGCAAGCTGAACAAACGAACCAAGCCACAAGAAGGCATCGTAGGATTTCCGTGTTTGCCGTCTCGTCCGTATGTCTTTCTGAGATCTGAGACGAATCCTTCCCTTTCTCTTTTCCATCATACCCACTCTGTCTGTTTATCTTCTTTTGTCCTCTTTTTCGACACCATCGGCCCCTCTTTGGGTGCCGTAGCCGCGAGTAGTTCAATATTTCAATATTCTTTTCTTTTTTTTTTTTGTTGATTGAGGGTCTGAGACCTATGCATCGTCTGGTCTGGCGTCATGCACCGCGGCGCTGTCATTTTATTATGTAAGATTGGCTTCTCCTTCTCATAGTGCGCTCTTGCCGTTTTTGGTGTAAGTCGATTTCTGGTGCTGCACCGTAGCCGTAGTTTTACCTGTGCTCAAGGCTCGAAGCCCGCGATACTGCCGCCGACCACTCAAGTCTGAGCGCACTCCTTGCATTGCACCTAGCGTCTTCTTTTCCAACGGCCACCATCGTCCTCTATTTTCTTTGCTCCTGTCCCTGTCACCTCGCCCCCCCTCCCTTCTGGAATTACCCGACGCTTGTTCTGACAGGCGGCGGCCAAGAGCGAGAAAGATTCCCCGCGACGCGGCCGCCATCGCCATGAGACGGATGCCACCACCGGCTTCATACTGGCGCTGGGGCAGACGCGCCGGAAATACGAACAAAAGGGCATGACAGCTTTCACCGCAAGAGCCAGTCTGCCTGTTTTGACGCCACGGGAGACTAAAGCGAATCAATTTGTGCATTTGCATATTTGCATCCTGGAATCCATACGTGCACTGCTTTTGCGGGTTTGCCTTTTTGGCCTGTCTCGAGGCTCCTGCTCCATCCCATCTTTCTGCTCTTGCTCCTTCCCATATGAGCTGCTGTTGTGATGCGCACTTTCCGTCCAAGCACGCTCTTCGCGTCAACACTCGTTGAGGAAGGATCGTCGCAAGGGGCAGCTGCCTTTTGCGCACCCTCAGCACCCTTGCGGTCTTTCCGGGAGAATCGTGCAATGTTTCGGCTCTTTCTTGCCTCGTCAAATTTGTTCCCCATGCCTCCAGTCCTCTTTGTTTGTGCGCGCCTGCCCGTGGCTGTGTTTGTTTCGCTTCGTTCGGGCCTTTCGTTTTGTGCTTCTCCTTCTTGTGCTTCTCCTTCTTGTGCTTCTCCTTCTTGTGTCTCTTTCCTCGCTTCCTGCGGCTGCCGTTTGCTCCTTCCTGTCTGTGTTCTCTTTCTTTCTTTCCTCTTCTTCTCGTGCCTCTCGGTCCTCCTCTCCTTCTCGATTGGTCAAATACCGGCGGTGTCCAAAGGGAAGGTGCTTGCTGGCTGTGTGCTTCTGTGCCTTCTCAATCTGTGCTACCGAGCACAAGGCGGACAAGGAGGACAAGGAGGAGGAGAAGAAGAAGCAAAGTTGCGACCGGCAATCTCATTCGCAAAACTCAGCCTGCAACGTCACAAACTGCCCGCAATCAACAAGCTTCACAAGCTTCACAAGCTTCACGTACTGAGTACGCCACATACGATGTACATGTACAACACGTACTCCGTACTTACAACTCTATCCTCCGTCCTCTCCGCCTCCTACGCCCCCCAAGACGACGCCCAGTTGTGGACGACGTTGAACGGGTACTGAGTACATCATAATATGCTGCATCGCCAAACAGCCTCTTTTCTCTCTCACTGGCACGCCAGTCTTTCCGCCTGCTGCTCACCCTACTCAGTAGCTTCTCCCTTTCTTTTGATGGGCCCCTGCAGGTGGGACCTGGGCTAGGGGTGAAAGGTGAAAGCAGCTACTAGCTAGCCAGCTCTACGGTGGGAAAGGATCGACCCAGAAAAACAGGCGGACAGCAACGGTAGGCTGTGCCCTTGCCCTTCTCTCGTCTTGTTTCGGCATTGGTCCCCTATTTTGCACTTTGCACCCTTTCTCACTCTTGTTTAATGTGTTTCAGAATGTCCCGAAGCTGGGCTAGCGCGTTCTGGGAAACGCGCCCGCTTGTGCCCATCCCAACCTTTTTTTTCTTCTTCTTTTTCCTTTTCGACGCTGTCCCCACAAAAGGCCGAATAATGCGACGCAACGGTGATGCGAACAGAGAGGCGAGAGAGCGGAGAGAGAACCAGTGAGAGGGGGCGCGGCAGGATCAAGAAGGCAAAGACAAAGAGCGAGCATACGAACAAAAATGTTCGTAAGATTACGCAGCAAGCCAAACAAACGACCAGCGAAATAAGACGGCACTGGGCTGTGGAACCCAAGACGTGTGCAAACGACAAACAAGAAAAACACAAACACAGTTGCCCTCGGCGCCCAGCCTAGCCCCTCCGATGGGCGCATCCACCAGCTTTGTTTGAGGCCTCTTTTGATGTACACGCGCAGTCAAAGGACAAGCTTTATCCCTGAAACAAGCAACCAAAGCCCAAACACAATGGGCACATAGAAACTGGGAACAGAGGAAGGATTGAAGAGGAAAAGGTGAGAGAAAGGCGAGAGAGGCCCCAGTGGAAGAGGGAAGAAGGAAGAGGGGACAAAAAAGGCCGAACACAGCCACGGTGATGTGCAAGGAATGCAGAAACAAACAGCCGTCTGTGGAACGAGAGTTGTTTTTGTTACAGAGTCGACAGCCCAGGTTTCTTTGCCACACTTGGATCCAGGGGACTGCATTCGACTACTGCCAGGGCATTCAGGGACAGGGCGGCGTGGACGCGGACGCGGAACCACCTGGAAGGCAAATCTGAAGATCTTCCCTCCAAAAAAATCAGGGCACAGAAACAACAGAAGCAGAAAAAGAGTATGATATCACAGCCGCAAAAAGAGCAAAAGGAGCAAAAGGAGTGCGAGAGACGCTTCGACGGGCGATCCTGTCCAAACGCCGATGCGTGCTGGCTGGAAATTTCCGTCCCTCTCCGTTTTCCAGTGCTCTGACATTCTGTCCAGGGACTCGAGGACGACAGAGCATCAGATCAACACGCCTCCACGCTCCACGCCAGATTGAGCCAAGTCGTGGAACGTCACGCCCCCCCGAAAATGGCAGGGCCTTTGAATCGTGTACATCTGATTTCCCGCATCACGTCGTCCTCAGCCCCCCGCAAACCTCGTTTCGTCTTGCTCTCTTCTCGAGACGGCAGTGTTCTGTATCCTCGCAGGAGAGAGCGGGATATACATGTACAAGTATCTTGCTTGGACAGGCGTACGGTGTACAGGCAATGCTGCGGCCCTTCTCGTCCACCAGTCGGTTCAAGCGGTTCTTGCATTTGTTTCTGCATCTCTTCTTCTGTTTGGGTATTTGACTTGTGCCCTCCCTCGCTCGCCTTGCTCGAAACACAATCATGGGTTTTCGTCTGCGGTCCCAACTTTTCAACCGCTCGATTTGTCTCTACGCAGTAGTTCCCGACCTTTCCCCACAGTTATTTGCTCCTCTTGATTCGTTTCTTTGCGCGGTCGACCCTGAAGCACCCCCCCCCCCCCCCCCACACCCAGGCGCAACCTCAAAAGCCGGTTTTTCTCAGTTCCCTCGAATAGCACATGTTTTTGTTGGCGCGCTACAGTGCATGTACACGACTTCGTACTGCATAAACCCTTCTGCTTCAGCTTCCTCCCTGTCGAGCCTGCAATATCATTACCAGATCCGGGGCACTCCGGCACCAACAAACGTCCGTGAGAGAATACCACCTTACGACGTCAGTGAGAAGAAACGCGAAACAGCAACACAAGGATTCGAAGAAAAAGATAGAAAGAGTGTGCCGTCACTTTCACTCTCTCTTCCATCGGTAAAAACGGATCGTGGCCGGGGATCTAATCTCACAAATAACGGGGCACGAGATCACGGGAAGGAAAAAGAAAAGAAGGAAAGCAACTTAAAAGTGAGTGAGTAATCTTCCCAGAATCGCTCTTTCTGGGATATGCCTTCTCTCCTTCTCTACTCGTCTCTTTTTGTTATTTTTTTTCCTTCTCTTTTATCCTGGTAAACAACCTCCTTCTAATTGAGTGGTGCGGCCTGCAGAAGCCCCAACCCAGTTAAAGCCTAAGAGAACGCCCGCCGTTGACCCCGGTTTGAGAGAAGAAAAGAAGAAAAAAAAGCAAGGCAGAGAGCAGCTGCTCCTTTCTCCCCACTGGCATACCCTGACCAGACCCTTTCTTGCTCAGTATTGCGCGCCATTTCTTCATGATCTTCGCTGGTCTTGTGGAGCAACAATGTTCACGCCCTGACGCCAACGTCTCTTCTTTTCTGCTTGTTTGTCCGCCGCCCGTGGACTGTCATTCCGCGCTGTTTTTGCTTCATGTTCAGCTTTCCCAGTTGAGCGGGTTTCTCTCTCAGAGTTCATTTGCTTTCAGATATTAGCGCTTTCGTTACTTTCCCAGGGTCCAATTTGCCGACATTTTGCAGACATTTTGCTTCACACAGCAGCACACTGACGCTTGAATAGAGTACTGGATACCCGGCACCATCGTGGCGCTAGTGTGTTGCATCGAACGTCCAAGCGTCTTTCTTTTCATCTTTCTTTCGCCCTTCGCTCACGTCACGTTCACTCTTATTCACTTCCTGCTGGCTCGGCGCGGGCAGCTCCACCACAAAATATTGCCCAAAAACCAAACCTAAGGGTTGAAACGAAACGACAAAAAACCACGCGAGCCTTTTTCGGTCTGGTAGCCGGCGGGAACGGGGGCATCGTTGTTGTGCCCCGTTGTGTGTTGTCGAAGCCCTCTCTCTGCCTCGAAAGAGACGACAAAGAGACGACAAAGAGACGAAAGACAAAAGAGACAAAAGGTCTCACCGCAAGCCTCAGCTTTGACAGCTCCTCCTTGCTTCGCTCTTTATCGTTTTCCCCTTTTTACGACTTCACTTTGATCCTTTCCTCGAACGAGCCAACACAGACTGGCTACAGGGTTGGGGAGTCCGGCTCTTTAAGGTTTCCTTGGGTTTTTGGTTTTTTTTTTTGTAAACAGGAGACAGGGTCTGAGGATCTTTGGTCTGTTTTCGTCTTGGTGCCCTTGTCTCTCTTTTTCCCATACTTGAGCCTCTCCCGCCTCTCACCGTTGCCTTTTTCCTCCCACTTCCATCTTCTCGACCTTGTTTTAACTTCTCACATCTTTTGGCTCTCACCATTCTCCCCACCGCAGAACCGGCATGCATACGACAGCCGTTAACCAGGTCCCAGGGCAACGCGGTATCGAGAAGGAGTAGGAATTCTTATTGCCCATCACTTTCTCCTCGACAACTCCTGCTTTCCCGACTTTCTTTACCTCTTTACACTTCACTATCCCTATTCTTCTCGCCTCGCGTGGAGCATGTGACGTCGTTCTCCGTTCCAGGCGGGCCGCCAATCTCAACGCTTGGCTAGGGTTCCCAGGGGATCTGCGAGTATCCTGATCGCTCTCTGCCTGTCAAGCTTGTCTTTGCCAGTTTTCACTCTCCCTCTTCGAGCAGGCCCCACTCCTCTTCCCTTCTTTCTTACCCTTTCCCCTTCCATTCCCCGAAGATCGTGGTCTTGTCCAACCTGCCAGATTGTGATGAGCGGAGAGACATCTCGCTATCACCAACCGTTTGCTACCCGACCAGCATTTCCGCCCTCTTTCTTCTTGTCGACCGCGGGCGTTTGACAACCAAATGGTCTCAGACAGCTGACTCCAACACTCTTTCTTTTCACTTGTACTCTTCCTTCCCCTTTCTCCCATCACATTCTACAAGAACCCAATATCTGCCGTTTGCAAAAACGCACTTCAGCCCTCTTTGTCTTGGCCCAAGCTAGTTCTTAAAGCTCTTTTTGTTTTGTTTTCTTCTCTTCATCCATGCCTCCTTTTGCACCATCTTTCACGTCACACTCCTTCGTCTTATCATCTCGTTGTATCGAGGCAGGCTGGTCCATCGTCGACATCACTCTCTCACAAACCTAATATTCTTACCGACTCCCTTCATGACACGCTCCTTTGACGTCTTATAATTCTTCTCCATACGCCTTCGGCATTCTCTCTGGAGATATACCACATATTTTGTGCCATGCCGCCAACACTCGACCTCTCTCGAACAACACACAAGATGATCGTGTCACCACCAAGAATCAACTTGCGGCGTGGCCGCTTCATATACCCACGAAAAGGGTCCGCTCTCCTCAACTTCGTCTCGCTTCGGCTTCAAACCACCTCGTCTTCGCCTCACCACCGCCATCTCCAGGCTTGCCACAGTTAATACCACCCCAAAACGGAGGTCATGCCAACACACCACGGCCGAGCCGCGTGAATACGAGCGGTCATCTACTTTTGCGGACTGGTTTCCGCCTTCTACCTTCTCTTTCTCGCACTATGGGGCGACGCAAGGCAGTCCCGGTCTGTACGAGATGGTCTATATATCTGGCCCATTGATCCGAACCCAAACGAGCCGACGAAAAAATACCTTCGAAATGGTGGCCAAGAGCTCATTGCCGGGGCACTCCACACCGGTCATCGTCAGCGACAAGCACGGCAACCCGAAATGGGACCCGTGTCCATCCCTCCCAACTCCAATTTCCCTCTCACCGCCAAACGGAGTACTCGAGCATTTGCGCCAAATGTGTAGAGGTGGCGAACCGGGTCGACTCTCTTCGCGGCACAGCAGTGTTTTGGCATCAGCAGCATTGGACTCGGTAACTTGGGCGTCATAAATAAGCGGAAACCCAAGACTGGTGCTGAGCGTCTGCACTCCCACGGACAGCCACTTTGTCGACGTCCACGAGGCGGGAGGTCGCCGGCTACCTCACCGGCAGTGTGTCCATCGAACCAACAGGCGAAAGCCGACGACGGCGATATTGTTGGCGAGTCGAGTAACACCTTTGCCGGCAAGCCCGTGTGCGGCCGCAGCTTGACGTTCGTCTTGGCGTCCTTCCGAAGCTGGCCTCGGCCCGCACCATGATGCTGCTGTGGATGGCCTATGCCCAAGCACAGAGCGAGGGCCGTGGCTTCTTCATCGATGACACCCACTGGGCCTACGGGCGCTATGCGCAAATCTTTGCGCCGCCACCGGCGCCTGCCTGCCGTCCGCCGTGCGCCACGAGATGCTGCCGTGCCCGCGCCAGGCCCGCCACTTGGTCATGACCATTGACACGGCCGACCAGTTCTTCTTTGCCGACAAAAGCGACGCGGCCGTGGGCATTGCTACCGACCGCACGGAGCACCTCTTTGACCTGGCCCGCAAGGGCTATGAGGCCCTCTTCCGTCTCAACAACGATGACGCCAAGCATGTCAAGCAGCGCGTCAAGCAGCTCAAGGCCAAGACCGTTCTCGAGAAGCGCGGCGACAGCAAGGGCAGCGCCGACGATGCCGCGAGCGGCACCATTGTGGGCCTGCACGTCCGCCGCGGCGACCGCCGCCCCGTCGAGTCCCAGTACCGGGACTCGTACGTGCCGCTCAACCTGTACGCGGACCGTGCCGCGGACCTCATTGCCGATGCCAGCAAGAAGAGCAAGACGTCGTCTGCCGCTGCTGGCTCTCGCCCCGCCTCGCTCATGGTCCTTGCCTCTGACGACCCGATGGTCTACGAGTCCGACGAGTTCGGCGGCGCCGTCCGTGCCCAGGAGCGCATCCGCCTCGCCAGCAAGGCCGCCGGCCCCCCGCCCGACCCGCAACCAGGTGCTTTTCACAAGTTTGTCGACGAAACGTTCGGCTGGGAGGGCGGGTTCTTTGCCGCCATGTTCTGGAACCTGGGCGGCGCCGGTGCTGCGGCCGCGCCTCTCCCTGCCTCGTCGGCCGAGTGGACACCCGCGCCCGCCGAGACGCTGCGCATCCGCAGTTTGGTGGGCCGCGCCTACATGATGGACCTGGCCGTCCTGGCCGAGGCAAGCGACACCATTGTCTGTGCCGTCAGCGCCACGGGCTGCCGCCTGCTGGCGGTGATGATGGGCTGGGAGTCCGCGGTTGAAAAGGGCCGGTGGGTCAACATTGACGGCGACTACGGCTGGTGGGCCGTGGACCTTTGAACGATGGGCCAGGGTTTCATACGGAGTATCCTCCTCTCTCTTTCTCTCTCTTTCTCTCTCTTTCTCTCTCTTTCTCTCTCTTTCTCTCTCTTTCTCTCTCTTTCTCTCTCTCATGCACTTTTTTTCCACACCAATACACCAACATACCCACAAACACTTGTTTCCTATGTCACACATTTCCTACCTTAACTAGCATTGCATATTCCGTTCATGACCTTTGATATTTTCTTGTTTGTCTTTTTCTGGGTCGTTCTACACTATTTTCTTCTCGGGTTGTCATCCCGGAGCAACGGTCTGCACGGACGGCTGGGGCATATCTATATAAACTATAAGAAAAGCTCGCTGCAATAATATCGCTTTCTGCATTTATCAAAAACAACATCAAGTCCGAGTACGATGTCAACATCTCAAAATCTAGTAATTACAGTGTCCGTGACACAAGTCCTAGAGAAGTATAACGCTTTTGAGAAAAGGTGTTGGCATTGCAACGCTCGCAACGTAGTCCATTGGGCAAGAACACCCGCTCGAGCTCGGTTCTCCACATAGACTCAGAGGCGAAAGGAAGAGCGAATGGCGACAATGCTCCCAAACCGCCAAGACAAGTTAGGCATCTTTCATATCGACATTCAGCACATCTCTTATTCGTTTAGCATTGTCATGAGGCTTGGGCGTGCGGACGGGATTTTGCTGTCAACGGTTTTTTGTTTTCATCCTGTGAGCCCGAATGAGAGTCTGAAAGAGTACGAAAAAAGAGATCCCAAGACGAACAATGTGTGTGAGAGGGGATGGGTTTCAGAAAGAAAACTCCAGGGCCACAATACTGTACGACAAGGCGCCAATATTGCTGTTGAGATCACGTGTTCACGTGTGCCCTGTTTGACAGCGAATACGGTTCAGAGCGAATGGGGAGAGTGAAAGCAACGAACCGCGTATGTAGCTCACCTGAGGTTGTGAAGGCCACCTCACCCAAGGGTGGATACCTTCCATAGGCCCACTTCCACTTCACCTGAGACTCAGCTGAACTTTTCCCTCTCTAATAAAATTGAAAGAAAAAGATTTCGATACCGCGTAAAGTATTTAACGACGACTATTAAAAAAACAATTAAAGTTAACTTTCGAATTAGTTGCGAAACAAATCGGAAACGATTTCATAGAGTGAATCTATTACTGCGCGAGCGAGTCTCGATATTTCTTCGGTTTTAGCGTTACTGAATTCAGGATCCACTCTTAGCTGAGGTAGTCCTCACACCCTCAGTTGATATGCATCCTCTGTAAGAAGGGCCGGCATTGCCCTTTCTGGAAAGTGGTGGCATTTTAAGCTTTAGGCTGGCAACCAACACAGAAGGAGGATTGTGCTGTGCCCTGCCCGCCCGGACTTTTTTTTACTCGTCGTGCCTGCCGTCTCGCTGACCAATGGCAACTTCCAATTGAGAATCAGAGACTGACAGCCTCCTTCCTCTTGTACTATGTGTGTCTGGAAGCCACAGTCGATTGCAGCTTCCCTTGCATGTCGCCTGACTTTTTGGCAGGTACGGAGAGCTCCATCATGTAAGACGATCTGGCAAATGAAAGGCAGGTACGGCGCATTGGAGCTACCATCGTCCGTTGTCTCCTTCTTTTCTTTATTTTATTTTACTCGTCAACTGTACAGGGAAAGAGCAGATGGCATGTTTTTGTATTGTTTTCAGTTGCTCGATTTGAAATGGAGGCAGGTGCAATGGATGCTCTTAGTGATTTGCGTTGCGGGCGCCGCGCCGACGAACCACCCTTGTGGCAGAAAAAAAAGGGGGGAAGAAACGGACCAGTCGAGGAAAATCTCCTTTTCACAAGCCAACGGAGCAAAAAAACGTCTGATTTTACAGCGCGACAGCGGGCCTACAGTGTGATGCAGCTTCTGTTATGACACGATTTTTCAGGGCTCTAAAAAAAAAGGGCGGTTGCTAAGGACGGGGCAAAATTGGAGAATGCGAGATTGTACCTTTTTGCGTGCGCTTGGCGCGAGATGGTACCTGGTCAGTTTGCGGATACGAATACGACACGCATCTCTGATTGGCCGACAATGGTCAGTTCAACGATTCCCTGGGGAAGGAGCGCGGGATGGTGCCTGGAAGGTGCTCTGGAGCGACGCACCTTACGAGTGCGGCCACCAAGAAAAGGGGAAGGAGATTGATCTTTTTTGCCTTTGTCCCTACAAAGTCTCTGTACTATTTTCTTAGACCGCCTTCTCGACCAAGGGCACTTGGCACGAATACGGGTCTCGATACAGTGACAACAGTCGAACGGCATATTAAGAACGATCCAGCCACACCTTGGTCTCCCTCGCTCCCTCTTCTCGAATCCGACCAATTCGCATCGCCCGATTTCTCAACCGGTCGCGAACGCAAGCACAGCAAAGTCAGGGCCCCAATTTGCCCCTGTGTTCCTTCTTCTCTTCTCCTTTTTCCTTGGGAACGTGCTGCGCGTCGTGCCTCGAGCCTCGTCCGCCCCCCTTTTCGACTGTGCTCCCCTCGTCACTCCTCCGTCGCGAACAATCAAACAATCACATCCACATCCACATATACATATACATAATGGGCGCTCTTCAGGAACTCGCTGGCCCTCTGGCCGAAAAGTATGCAGAGCTGGGCAAGGGCTCGCAGATTGGTGTCGGCTTTGCTGCCTTCATCGTCGTGTGTGTCGTCCTCAACGTGCTGAAGCAGACCCTCTTCAAGAACTCGCATGAGCCGCCTGTCGTCTTCCACTGGTTCCCCATCATCGGCAGCACCATCACCTACGGTATGGACCCGCCGCGCTTCTTCCAGGAAAAACCGCAAGAAGTACGGCGATGTCTTTACTTTCGTGCTGCTCGGCCGCAAGACCACTGTCTGCCTGGGCCCGGCCGGCAAACGACTTTGTGCTCAACGGCAAGATCCGCGACGTCAACGCTGAGGAGATCTACACTGTCCTGACCACGCCCGTCTTCGGCAAGGACGTTGTCTACGACTGCCCCAACGCGAAGCTGATGGAGCAGAAGAAGGTAAGCACCACCATTGAAATGATTCGGGAAGCGCATTGGCATCTCTAACACGTTTTTCTTCTTCTCTTTTCTCTCCTTCACAGTTCATGAAGATCGCCCTCACCACCGAGGCTTTCCGCCAATACGTCCCCATCATCTCCGACGAGGTTACCAGCTACTTCAAGCGCACCGCCGACTTCAAGGGCCAGTCTGGCACGGTGAACATCCCGCCCAAGATGGCCGAGATTACCATTTTCACCGCCTCCCACGCTCTGCAGGGCAAGGCCATCCGCGAGCAGTTTGACGAGTCCCTGGCCGCTCTCTACCACGATCTCGACATGGGCTTCAGCCCCATCAACTTCACCTTCCACTGGGCCCCTCTTCCCTGGAACAACCGCCGCGACCAAGCCCAGCGCACCGTTGCCAAGCTCTACATGGACACCATCAAGCGCCGCCGCGCCAACCCCGAGATCGACGCCCAGGACATGATGTTCCACCTCATGAACTCGACCTACAAGAACGGTGTCAAGGTTCCCGACCACGAGATCGCCCACATGATGATTGCCCTGCTCATGGCTGGCCAGCACTCGTCTTCGTCCACCTCGTCTTGGATCATGCTCCTGCTCGCCTCGCGCCCGGACATCATGGAGGACCTGTACCAGGAGCAGGTCAACGCCCTCGGCCCTGACCTGCCGCCCCTGCAGTACGAGGATCTGGCCAAGCTGCCCCTGCACGGTGCCATCATCAAGGAGACTCTGCGCCTGCACGCCCCCATCCACTCCATCATGCGCGCCGTCAAGCAGCCCCTGCACGTCCCCGGCACCAAATACGTCATCCCGACCAACCACGTCCTCATGTCTGCCCCTGGTGTCTCCGCCAGCGACCCCGTCTTCTTCCCCAACCCGGAGCTCTGGGACCCCCACCGGTGGGAGGCCGACTCGCCCAACGCGCCCAACATGTCGCGCGCCCAGAACGAGGAGGAGGAAGAGAAGATTGACTACGGCTACGGCCTCGTCAGCAAGGGCGCCGCGTCGCCCTACCTGCCCTTTGGCGCTGGCCGCCACCGGTGCATTGGCGAGCAGTTTGCCAACGTGCAGCTGCAGACCATTGTCGCCGAGGTCGTCCGTCTCTTCAAGTTCCGCAACGTGGACGGCAGCAACAAGGTCATTGGCACCGACTACGCCTCGCTCTTCTCGCGCCCCCTGGAGCCTGCCGTCATTCACTGGGAACGCCGTGAGAAGGCATAAACGTGTTGGCCAGGTAGCGATGCGTTTTGTTTCATAATAATTTAGAGAGAGAGGCCGTCTGGAGAATGGCAAAAAATAAAAACCAAGGCAAGAGAGACCCTGTCGAAGTCTGCTCCTGCCCGCCATGCTAATAAATCGACTTTTATTTTCTATTGTGTACCACCCCATAGACTTATTGATTTTAATACAAGATCTTATGAAAGCATAGCAACTGCGCGACCATGAAAGTCAGGGTCGTTCTTGCCTCGTGAATGTGGGCTGTAGGCTCCTTCTAGAAACGCCATACAATGTCCCACATGGACGGTGCACGCTACGTGTTGTCAAATCGCTCCTTCCCCTTCCACGTTCTGCATGTCATGAGTAAACAACAAGGAGGCGAGGGAGGAAACAATCGTAAAAGGCAGGAGCGAAGGGCAGGAAATCTCGGGGGCGGGTTGATTCGCCTGTAAGTCTTAACTCGAGGCGCCGGTTTGCTGGGTGGCTCAAGAGGCTTGGAGTCAACAAAAATGATAGTGCCTTCTTATCAGAAGAAGAAAGCTTGGACCAAACCACCCGGATTGTCAATCGTCGTCGTCGTATCCATTCCTCGGCTTTTTTGGGGGGGCAACACTGCAGCCGGGTCTTGGCCTTCCCGGAGACCAGGCGACCCGGAAGGGGAAAGCGCGATGGGCATGTCTGGACACCTGGATTGACGGGAAGCTACGATCCCCCTCCATTCGTGCGTTTGTGCTGTATTGCCTTCCAAATCGTTTTGCTTTTACATCATATTTCCTCGTGTCTCACGCCCCGCTTGCTCTTTCCCTCCAGGTGTGTTGTTGCCCTGCAGCGCGAGGAAATAGACAACAGCTGTTGTCGCGTGCTTTTCTCTTCCCTCTCTTCTCTGTTTTCCCCTTTTTTCCTGTTTTGTATTCAGCCTCACACTTTCAACCTCTCCCTTCATTCTCACTCCATACCGCCCACTTATCAACATTGTTGTTCCATGCGGCGCGTCAATTCCACCGCTCAGCTAGACATACAGACGTACGGAGTAGTCTTCAATCCAAGATTCTCAAACGCCCCCTTGCACCATCTGCCCTACCAGAAACCCCCTGTCAAAGCTGCACCACCCCAAAATTGAGAGCTTTGAAACAAAGTCAGAAGAAGCACACCAAACCCGGCAGCATACATAGCACAAAGAGCAGTCAGCTTGTAGCTTCTGACGACTTATAAAAAGTGCTTGGCATCCCAAGTTTCCTGGACCACGCGTCTTCTTTGCAGCTTTTCTTTGCAGCTTAACTTGTCTCTCAAGTCGGCAACGCAGCAATTCCACACCATGGCTGGGCCAGCACCCGAAGCCGACCTTCCTCTCGGCCCGCTCCTGCGCCTGGTAGGCCTCGACTACGATTTACTCCCAACCGGGATTCGAGCATCGCCATAATCACGCCGTATGTCGAAAACCTGCTAGGGGAGTCCCTCAACTTCCTCGCCAGCGTCGATGCCTACGACTTGGACCATGGTGACAAACGGGGCCCGTCTGGGTGGAAGCCAAAGGGAAGCGTCAAGTACAGTGGAGACAAGGATATCGGCGGCCCCGGTGAGTGTGTTATCGAGCTGCTCGAAAAAAACCATTCCGAAATCCAAGCTCAAAGCTGCGATGGCTAAACCAGCCGCCGTTGCTCCGCCAATCTTACGCGGTGCGGCCGACGACAATGGGGGGCGCGTGAGACGGGCAACAAATCCTGTCTCGGAAACGTGGGCCTGCCGCCGCTCATTCCACAACAATGAGGCCGTTGGCGGCACGGCGAGCTGGCGTGAGTTTGTTCGGTACATGAAAATCGAGCATGTCGAAACGGAAAGGGAAATGACACCCACTGTTCCCAGGGCACAGATCTCGCAAAATTGGGTGTGTGCAACATTGATCAAGCATATCATCTTGGGTGAAAATTACCCAGCGGGCCCAAGAGCCTGGACCAGATTCACGCTGCGCATTGTCGAGATGGAGCACGACCTGAAGCAACGCGGATTCGACAACCGCGTTTTCCCCATCCTACAGATGACCTGCCGCAGCGTAGAAGGAGAGAACAACGCCCAGTTTCTCGTCATCAGTGTGCCCATCAACGGCTGGAAGGGTATTGCGCCTCCCGATCCCGAATGGGCTGCCACAAAGATTGCCGATAAACCCAAGATCACGATTGGCTCATATGTGAGCGTCGAGCGCTTCCGCCTCGTGCATGAAGAACAAGATCAAGCGGCACCGCCTCAGAAAGTGAGCACAATCCAAAAAGATTCCACTGAATAGCAGACATCCCCTCAAGCGCTGGCGAGGGCGATGGGAGGGGCACAAGGCGAAACCAGTCAAGCAGTATCAGTATCTAACAGGCGAAAATTACAGGTTGAATGGGTCATGGCCACAACATCGCATGCACGCGGCATGCTGCCACTGATGATTCAAACGCCATTTATCCCCAAGAAGATCGCAATCGACGTGCCGCTGTTCCTCAAGTTCATGGTAGGAGCACGTCGGAGAGCGGCCGCAGCACCGGCCGACAACGATGTGGCCGAAGAAGAAGTGGCACCGCAAGCGGAGACTGATCCTGCGGCCTATGCAGAGCGCGAAGCGGAGGCATATTGCGCTGGCCTTTGGATTGATCGATCTCGGTCCGCGGCCGGTGGCACATCAGCCGGTCAGCACTCCTTAGGCGGAACCTGAGGCGGGAACAGGTGGAGAGATGTCGGCATAGGACAGGTCCTTGCACCTAGAAGCCCCGAGGTGGACGAGCCGATAATCCCCAATATTTCAATACTTTCAGTGGGGGAAGAAGGGGAAGAAGAATCATTGTAAAGGCTGCGTTGTCAGTTTACCATTTTCTTTTACCGGCCCTTTTTCTTTTGTTTGTTTGCCATGCGTGTCGTCCATTATATTGATATCCAGAGCGACACTCTCCCGTCTTCCATTAAAACGTCCAGCAATTGTTGCCCTCAACTTTTTTTAGCTTGTGTAGTTTTAATTTTTTTTTTCTATTGCGTTTATCCCAACCTTATATAGACAAATATCCCAGTTTCCAACCACTGCGTCAACCTTTGCCCCCGTTCAGCATTTCTTTCTTTCTTTCTTTTCAAATTTTGTACTTGAAAAGACCAGCCTGCACCATGCGAATTACTGTATGAAGGAGGTTGCAGAAAGAGCAAAGAGCAAAAAGGAAGAGAGAAAGCTCGACAGGAAAACACAACCTCGACGGGTAAATAAAAAAAAAGTATAAAATTTTTGTGTTACAACGAAACTTGCCGCGTGCATAAGTATAAAAAAAATAGATGCAAAAAAAGACGAGATATCAGATATCACAACCTCATTCTCAACACCATTTCCACTCTCTCCCTCAAAACTAACTGCGCTTTAGTACACACGCTTGAACGGCGGGACGGGCTTGCACTCGTTCTCGTCGAGGGTGGTGCTAATGACCTTGCGGTACTTGAGCTCAATGGGGCCGTGGGGCTCCTTCTGGAACGTCAGGGTGTGCTTCATCCAGTTCACATCGTCACGGTCGGGGAAGTCCTCGCGGGCGTGGGCACCACGCGACTCCTTGCGGTTGGCCGCGGCGGTGGCGGTTTGGGCGCTGCAATAAAATAGTTAGCAAAAGCATTTCCATAAGACACAATAGACTGACAGAGAAAAGGGGGGGGCAGGAGGCGGGGAGACATACGCGCAAGTGAGCAGATTCCGGAGCTCGAGGGTCTCAACCAGATCCGAGTTCCAGATCATGCTGCGGTCCTTGATGCCGACCTCAGCGTACGTGTTGTCGACCTTGGTGATGTTGCGGACACCGTCGTCCAGGGACTCCTGGGTGCGGAAAACGGAGACGTCCGTCTGCATGGTCTTCTGCATGGCCAGGCGGATTTCGGCGGTGGTGCGGGGGCCGTCGGACTGGCGGATCTTGTCGAGGTACTCAATGGAGTCGGCGGCGGCGTCGGCGCGCAGGGGCTTGAGCTTGGTGCCGGGGCTGGAGGTGTCGCGGATCTGGTGGGAGACGGCACGGCCGAAGACGACAAGATCCAGCAGAGAGTTGGCGCCCAGACGGTTGGCACCGTGGACGGACACGCAGGCGGCCTCACCGCAGGCGTACAGACCGGGGACAACCTTGTCGTTGCCAGCCTCGTCGACGGTCAGGACCTCACCCGTGTACTTGGTGGGGATACCGCCCATGTTGTAGTGGACGGTGGGCAGGACGGGGATGGGCTGCTTCCGGACATCAACACCAGCGAAAATGCTGGCAGTCTCAGAGATACCGGGCAGACGCTCGGCCAGGACCTCGGCGGGCAGATGGCTCAGCTGCAGGTAGATGTGGTCCTTGTCCGGGCCGACACCGCGGCCATCGCGGATCTCCATGGTCATGGAACGGGAGACAACGTCACGCGAGGCCAGATCCTTGGCAGTCGGGGCGTAACGCTCCATGAAGCGCTCACCCTCGCTGTTCAGCAGGTATCCACCCTCACCACGGGCACCCTCCGTGATCAGGCAGCCGGCGCCGTAGATACCGGTAGGGTGGAACTGGACGAACTCGAGATCCTGGTTGGGCAGGCCGGCGCGGGCCACCATGGCCATGCCGTCACCCGTGCAGGTGTGGGCGGACGTGCAGGAGAAGTAGGCGCGGCCGTAACCACCAGTGGCCAGGACGGTGTGGTTGGCAAGGAAGCGGTGCAGGGTGCCGTCCTCCTGGTTGTAGGCGAGGACACCGCGGCACTCATTGTCCTCCATGATCAGGTCGACGACAAAGTACTCGATGAAGTAGTTGGTGTTGTGGCGCAGAGACTGGCCGTAGAGGGTGTGCAGCAGGGCGTGGCCGGTACGATCGGCAGCGGCGCAGCAACGGTAGGCCTGGCCACCCTTGCCGAACTCACGGGACTGACCACCGAAAGCACGCTGGTAACTGTAGGCCGTTAGCGGGCTGTTTCATGCTGCTTGTCTTTCTTGCCACGTCTGAACACGGACATCGCCCGCGCCCTTCGTCTTCGTTACTTACATCTTGCCCTCGTCGGTACGCGAGAAGGGGCAGCCGTAGTTCTCAAGCTCGATGATGGAAGCCGGGGCCTCGCGGGTCATGTAGTGGATGGCGTCCTGGTCACCGAGCCAGTCGGAACCCTTGACGGTGTCGTACATGTGCCAGCGCCAGTCGTCCTTGTGCATGTTGCCGAGAGCGGCGTTGATGCCACCCTGGGCAGCGACCGTGTGGCTTCGTGTGGGGAACAGCTTCGAGATACAGGCAGTGTTGAAGCCAGCCTCGGCCAGACCGAAAGCGGCGCGCAGACCGGAGCCACCGGCACCGACAACGAGGGCATCGTACTCGTGGTCCTGCGAGAAAAGTTGTCCTATTAGCAACCGGCTGCAAGGGCCAAAGAGCAAGACCTTGCGAGAGTTTAATTGCACGCGACAGGGCGAGCCATCAAAGGAAAATTGTGGATATCGCGAGACTTACAATGACCGGGTACTTGCTGCTCACAAACGAGGAAGCCTCCTTGGCGCGGAGCGGGCCGTTTGCGATGACGCGAGCTGGAGAGAAGATTACAAGTTAGCGTGTGCGCCTTGTTGTCGCCGTCGTCGGCATTGTTTGATCGTGACTTTTTCAGTGGGAGTTGGTTTCTGTCGAGAGCAACTTACCGGCACGCGGCGTAGAAGAGAAGTTTCTTGTTGTCTGGAACTGCATTCGGGGCGTAGGATGTTAGCAATCTGCCAGTCCGATTCCAAAAAGTGCGTCTCGGTCGCTATCCTCCAGCCTTGTCACCGTAAAGCCAAGCCTCGGCGATGTCGTCTGCGAACGCATCGCGCATCTTTTCGTGAGAGGGGAGTTGGGATTTGGAGGGGCCAAATACGCACAGCTGGCCGGGCAATTGTTGCCAGGCGCTTCCATGAACCTGTGGAGGCCATTGTGTCTGTGTGTCGCGCTCGAGAGTGCGGGTTCGAATCGCGAACTGCGAGGTTTGGTCGTCGGCGAGAACGAGGGTTCCCTTGATCGTCCGAAAAAAGAGCCGAGCTTCGATTTCGTGAGAGTAAAACGGGCTGTCTTGGTGTTACCCAAAAGCGTCGAATGACAGCAGCAGAAAGGAGAACGACAAAAAGACGAAAACAAAATCCGACAACAGGCCGAACTTTGGACGAAAAGAGGAGAAGATTCGATTGTGGTGAGAGGAGGAAGAGGTGAAGCTGGGTTGAAAATCGGGAAGGGGGGAAAAAGCAGATCCGTTCCAATTGAGGTTCCAAGAGTTGTACCCGGAAAGTCGCCCATGACGAAGAAAAAAGGGCAACCGCACAATTCCGAACCGCCTTTTGGGCCTGGTCTGTCTGGCTTGTTTGGGGTGAACTGGCGCTCTTTCCCTCCCCGGGGATCCGCACGCAGCATGCTAACGCCCCAACTTAGCAGGTGCCCTTCTGCCCTTCAGCGCGCAGTGGGCGGTGGATAGGTCGGTGGCTCCTGCCTTCCCCCCGCGCTGGCCAATCTGATGGCTGGCATTTCTCATTACTCCACCCGGCTTCAAGGCCACTTGTAGCCAACCACTGTGGTCCTTGGTCTTTCCAAACTGGGCTCGGCCAGTCGAACTGGAAGGAACAAGTGCGCGACCCCACAGTCCCGCTCTTGCCTCCGACAACCTCGCTCTCTTTCTTGTCCTATTTTCGCAAGCAAAAGACAAGTCCTTAGCCGAGCACCTGCCGAGAGCATGGTCCGTGCGTCGCCACCATGTGCTTGCCTGCGAGGCCGTGTTTCTTCCACATTGAACAGTGCCTTGTTCGGACTTTGTACGGAGTAGGCATCGTGAGCCGCTCGATCCTTCCCCGATCGCATCGCTGCTTGTCAATTGATCGTACACTCTTCGTATACTCTGCAACCTGCACCTCCCAGTCGTCCTTTCCGTCTTTGCGTTCTTTGCGCATGCCCTCCTGCCACTTACAGTGAATTGCCTCATTTGGCTGCAAGCCCCAGGACGGCTTGTTCGTATGTACTCCCGATCCTTGGCGCAAAAGCTGTGATCCTCTCCCAAAAGCATGTGACAGGACCCGGGCAACGACAGCTGCCAAAACTCTGCGACACGCTCCTGCCGAGCGTTCTACAACAGCATCTGACACAGGTGCCAACTTAGGTGTGGGTATGCAAAATGCAACGTGGTGATAATTGGACATTGTTTATCGAGACTCTGCGCGCTCGGCCTCATCCCAGAAATGCCAAAGATTTTAATGCAGGAAAAAGATCTGTCTAAAGCGCCCAACCAAAACGCACGCAAAATGGAGAGAAACCCAGCGACTAATCATGCACACGTGACAATGCAAAAAAAGATATTTATGCTCTCAGAGGTATACAACAGCATCTTCTCCATCAAACCCCGTCCCACTTACTCCGCCAGCACGGCCCGGAGCATCGACAAGAAGTTGTCATTGAGCTTGTAGATCTCGCTCACCACCGGCTTCGTCGGCTCGCCCGCGGTCCGCCGCAGCCGGTCCTGCCGTTTCGCTCTGCGGCGCCGCTCCGCCTCGATCGGGTCGAGATCGTCATCCTCCTCTTGCGCCGCCTCGTCCTCCGAGTCCTCAAAATCGTCGTAGGACATCTCCTGGATGTCGGCCGCATGGAGGCCGAAATCGCCGACACTGAACCCAACGGGCACGGTCAGACCCTCATCGCCCAGGCCGTCGCTGCTGCCGCCCTCAGCTGCCATCTTCTGCCGGGTTTTGTCCTGGTGCCACTTTTTGCGGGCTTCCTGCCATGCAATCAGGCTGTTGACTTCGGCAATGGCCTTTTCTTTGTCAATGGTGCCCATGCTGACGGAGCCCTCAAACAGCGCGTTGATGTCGAGCGTGCCGTTCGTGGGGCCCTTGCGCAAGAACTCGAGGATGCCCTCGATCCAGCCCATGAGCTGCGTGAAGAGACCATTGTCGTGCGTGTGTACCTCGTGCACAAACTTGTAAAAGTTGTGCTCGTGGCGCGCGCACAGGTCGATGAACGCCTGCACGGTCTGGTTAGGATCGGCCGAGGCGTCCTGCTCCCTGCACTTCTCCACGACATGCATCATGTCATCCATGAAAGCCGAGAAATCCGTAACGCTGCTGTACACATTGGCCGACTTGTAGACGCGGACAAGCGGCTCGTAGAAGATGGTGAACAGGTCGCGGAACAGGGACAAGGTCACGGGCTCCTCGATCAAGTTGAGCATCATGATCTTGTCGCGCTGGCGTGTATGGAGCTTCATGAGCTGCTTGAGGTACGAAAAGAGCTCGGCGCCCTGCTTTAGCTCGTCGTCAATGTTCTCGACGGCCGAGTTGAAGGCCACGTAGGCATTGTAGAGGCGGCCAATCTGCTCGGGCTGCAGTGGCGGCTCGATCAGCTCGGAGCGTAGAATGCCGACAATGATGTCGACATCGTCGTTGATTGCTTCATCCCGGATGATGTCCTTGACGGCCTGGTCGGCATCTGAATAGGCCTTGAGCTTGGTGACAAACACCGGGTCGTCGATCTTGGTGGCCAGCGAGTCAATAGACTTCTGGAAGTTGCGGATGCCGTCGTTGAGAGTCAGCGAGAAGATGCGCTGCATGAGCGACCGTGTGCCGAATGGCTGCGCCAGGAAGATGTCGAGGACGCCAGACATAACGGCCGCAGGGTTGGCCACGCGAATGACGTTCTTGATCAGTGTGTACGGAATCAGCGAGTGAATACGTTTGGCCTGGGCGAACAGCTCGGGCGAATTGTCTTCGGCGAGGAACAGGTGGTAAATCGTTGCAGCAACTTCGATACGGAGCCACTCGGCAAACTTCTGGTACTGGATGCTCAGGTCACCGATCGTCTTCTTCTCCTTGATCTCCTTAAACAGCTTAGTCAGACCATTGCGCTCAACAATGTCTTGACGGAATCTGTAGACGTCGTTAGTACAGAAGCAATCAACAAAATAAAGGGGCGGGTGTATTCATACTCCTCCATGTAGACATCCAGGTCGGCAGCCCGCTTGCGTGCGATCTCGTAAAACTTCTTCTGCTCCCCCACGCGCTTCTTGTCGACCTCAGCTCTGCGGACAATGTCGTCGACGTCTTCGTCTCGTGGAGTAATTGGGTCGCGGGTGAGGAAGTCCTGCATGGCCTTGGTCTGGGCGATCTGAGGATTGTGAAGGAGGGTGCGAAGGAACGCGCGCAGCGAGATGCGCTGATTCTCGCGCCACAGGACAACGCTTTCTGTGTTGGTGGCAACCGTAGGGCTTGGTGGTGCAGGGGTCTCGAGAGACTGGCGAGGCGATGCCCGTCCAGATCCATTTCTGCGGTGTTCTGCACGATGTTAGTACAATATGTTCCGAGACGGGCATGGGAAGGGGGGAAGGGGGAAGCACGTACCGCGAACTGTCAAGTTCTTGAGAGACTCTCCAACACCGCCAACACCGCCGGGGCCGAGTGTTGTTGGGCTGGTCATTGTCGAATTGGAGGAAATCGAGGACACATCAGACTCGTTGGAGCCCATGATGCCGCTCATAATGTTCGAGGCCGTGGAACTCGTCTTGTTCTTTCGTGGGAGAGGCGGGAGGACTCGTCCGGGCAGCTCTGCACGGAGAGCCTTGTGAAGCCGGCCAAAATCGCCGTACCTACGGCCAAACAAAGTACTCTAGCTCGCCCTTTCTCTTGATGCGAAGAATGAATTCCTGTAGCACGGTCAGCATCAAGGTTACCACACAACTTTTCCGGATGCGCTCCAGAGACATACAGCATGTTGGTGGTAGCGAATGTTACGCTTGACGGACATTATGCGCACGCCAGCCACATTGACGTCCCAACCATTGACAAAGTTGCCCTGGGGCATTGAGCCTAAGACGCCGGTATCGATCGCATCGCGGTCCACGATTTCGAGCTCAGAAAATCGTATGCGCTCTTCGAAGCCGGAGGAGGTGCGAACACCAGAGACCATCATCAGCTCGACAAGCTTCTGGGCCTTCATGGCCAGCTTGCGGCGCTTGGTCTCTTCAAGGCGGTCTTCGGACGAGGAGATGTTTTTCGTGGCAAAAGACTCGAGGAACTGGCCGCGCCGTTAGTAAGTGCGCTTTAACTTCTCTGTCGGAGACGGGGCAGTACACACCACCTGCAGCTTGTCCTGCCAAAACTCCTTTTCTTTCGCCTTGTCGAGAAACGGAAACTCGCGGACATGGTGGACAAAAATGTAACGGAGGATGGGGAGGCTGGAATCGAGCGGAGAGACTTCGCCAACGTCGGACCGGAAGGGCGCGCCAAATCGACGGAGGGCTGTCGGAGAGTTGAGTTCGGAGATTTCCCATTTCGCCTGCTCGCCCAAGAGCTCTCGTTTTAAGTCTGATCCGGTTAGTTGGTACACGTAACAAAACAGAAGAGGGAAATTTTTGTGTCCCCCCTTCCCCCCGGCAAAAAAGTCACTGACAGTGCTCCTGCTTTCCAGTCAATGTCTGCCCTGGTGGTGGCAGCGCAGACGAGGAGGAAGCGGCAGTTGTTGTTGTTGATGCAGCATCGCCAGCGCCAGAGGGTTTGGTGACGTCGATGGAGCTTGGTGCGGGGGCTGGGGCTGCTTGTGGTGCTGTTACGTCGCCACCGTTGGCGGCCGTTGGTGCATCAGCCATGGTTGCGTTTGTGTGTGAGAAAAAGAGCTGTTTAGAGCTTTTTTCTAAAACTCTTCTGCCGCCGAGGGAGAAAAGAGGAAACGTATGCTGCGGAAGGCCCGGGAGACAGAAGGTGAGCAGCAAGGGAAGGGCGATTGAGGGGTCGGGAGGAAGAGCAGGTTATAATCTCGTTCGCCGTTCGAGTAACTCTGTCGTACAAGGGGTTCCTTTCGAGAGAGAATGTGAGAAAAGCGCAGCCGGGTCGAATGCACAGACGTGGGGAGTATCGTCCAACAGAAAAAAAGGGAGGATGGGACTTGAGGGGGGAGAAAAGGGAGAAGAGAGAAGACGATCAGAAAAAAAAGACAAGAGGTGAGGAGCACGCCCAGAGATCAGGATGCTTGGCTGGACCAACTGTAGGTCGACACGGGCGCTAATTTGAGATGACAAGCGGCTGGCGAGGGGCAGCCGGTATGTGAGAGCAGGTGAGCGAGGAGGAGAGATTGTTGGGGAACAAAGGAGTTGATGAACGAGAAAACAAAAGTGAAGCTAAAAAAAATCTGGAAAAGGGGAGACCGGGATATTAAGACGAAAGATGCACTCGATAATTTCAAACAAGGGAAAGAGCAATGCACTTTAGCGATTGGAAACGATCGGTCCAGGAAGGGGTGGTTCAGCAAGAAAAAACGGCAGGTGCGAACAAGGCATTGGGAAGCAGCGATGACGCTCATGCCGAGCCGGGGTGTGTAGCCTAGTCACTTTTGTCTTCACCTTTCTGGTCTTTCTGTCGGTTTTGGTTGCGGGAAGGAAGCAGCGCTGAAAGGGCAGAAATGCGACTGCCTAGTGTGGACAGTGGGACGCTCCAGTGCACCACTTGCTGTCTGAGAACAATTACGTCGTCGCAAAACTTGGCTTTGCGCTTAGTCTGGGTCGCTAATGGCTATTTCGGGGAGGTTCAAGGCGGACTTCAGAAGGTGCCTCTATTTACGTTGCTTATGTAGATTTAGATGGATTTTTCTTTGTCCTCAACTTTTCTGCTGTGCATGGTATCTCCATTTCCATCGGACATCGCAATCTCCTGGGCTCTTCCGATCTTCTCGCGCCTCTGTAACGGCATTTTGGACAAACAAAACATTGACAGAGACTGGGGGATCTAACAAAAGCCGTCGTTACATCAGGGGGCAAGGAATCAGAGGTAAACAAGCGACTTCAGCGAGGAAAATACACTTTTAATAACAAGAAGGCAGAAAAGCAAGAGAGCGACAGAGGTGATCCCCGACAACGGAAGCAGCCCAATGTTCGCAGGCGAAGAAACACGAAAAGGACAGCCGGAGAAAAGAAACAAAACTAGCAACAGTCTCAAAACCACAAGACCAGGCCGGCTGCGGGAGGGCACATGGTCAAGAGCCTGCCTGGCCAAGACCAGATGAGAGCCAAAAAAGGACTTTGCCCGCTTTGGTACCTCGACCTACATGTTCTGTGACGCAGATCGCTTTCAAGGGCAAGACAGGACCTGAAAGTTATGGGGCATGACGTTGGTCTCTTCCTTTCCCAAAGCACGTCCATAATTGACTCCCCAGGGCTTAACGCCTCGTCTGACGCCTTCTCCACCACAGGCACCCTTTTTACCTTTTTTTTGTTTTTCATATGTTACCGTTTTTCGCAGGGCATTTGCCGGATGCCCATTTTCGCGGCCGAGATCTAGACAAAAAGCGAGAATGCATAGCGAAGCCGAACCAAAGCGAGGTGAGATGCGCTAATACGGCAACCTGTCGACCCTTCGTGTGTGCTTGGGCTCAGCTTGGTTTTTGTTTTCTTGGCCGTGGTCCACACCTGCAGCCTTCATTACGCGGCCAACCCTTCTTTTCGCCTTACTCCGGGGTACTGTGTTATTGGGCCTTTTCACCCAGTGGCTGGGCTGTGGCGACGTCTACGGTCTGTTTGACTACTCGTACTTTCTTGCTTTTACGTTCCATAAGTACATATATAGTAGCATGCCTACGTATGCGTAGTGTAACGAGGCTGTGGAGGAAGGCCACGCGGGCACGCGTCCTAAATTCACTAAAGAAGAAAGCCTCGTTGTGGAATCTGTGCCTAGTGCATCGCCGAGTTCAATGCGGCAACTTGCTCGTGTCAATTCTGCCCCAGATTTCGGTTGCCCCGTTCCCTCGTACAATACGGAGCTGCTGAGCCACCGGCCAAGACGTCTTACGAGAGTCGCCCTGCACATGTGTCCTGCATGCCGCCTGTGCAGGGCGAAACAAACTCGGAAGAATACCACAGGCACCGAACTCCGGGCTTACACGAACGGAAGCCTTTCCACATGGATCCCACTCCGCCGGCATCGTATCATACATATAGTAATTCGAAGCAGAGGCAGGCAAGTGCCGTGCCAAGATCATGGTGATACAATTAGAAAAGTAGGATAGGTGTACACGAGTATGTGGAAAAGCAACAAAAGAGACAGAACCGCTGCGCTTTGAGACATGCTAGGATGCAGTAGAAAGGACGGATGAAAAGCACTCAAGTAGTGCGGTGTGCACAGCCTGCGAGAAGGCGAAAAGAGAAGGGAGAAAGAAAACAAAGGGTTATCATAGCTCATCAAACAGCCGCTGCAACGGGTCGCCATCGTCGTCTTGGCCGCCAACAGCAGTGCCGTCGCCGCTCTTCGTCTTGCTACCGCCAGCCGTGCCGTTAGGGAACGTCAGGTGGAACTTGCCCGTTGACGACGAGGACAGGGACGCCAGATCGGGGAAGCCAGGCGGGAAGTTGGGTTGGCCGGAGGCCGCCACTGCTTCACTGCTGCTGCTGGCATCGCCATGTTGACCTCCACCACCCGAGTGCCGCATCATTATGGCCAGCAGCACGACCAGCACCAGAATCACACTCGACACAATTACCCACAGCACCTTGAGCCGCGTCCGAGTCCGCTCTTGCCATGCCAGGTCTGCCTTCTCCCACCGCTGCACACGGCTGCGCGCTGTCTCGACACGCTCGGCCAGGTCCTGGATCGCCTTGCGCCCGCGGTGCACCCGTTCCGACAGCTGCTCCAGTCGGTGCTGCTGGTCCGCCGGCGTGAGGACAGGTGCACCGTCCCTGCCTGCACCGCCCGTCCTGTCGCCCTCGAGCTGCTCGACCTGCTGGCTAATCTCGTTGGTGATGGACTCCGTCTCGGCCGTGAAGCGGCGGTTGGTGGCGCGTGCGGCCGCGGCCAGGGACCGCAGCGCCAATACGGTGTCCTGCAAGGAACGGAGGCGGACCAAGACCGACCCGTATGCTGCGTCAAGGCGCTGGCTCGTTTCGGTCGACAGACCGTCCAAGTCGGTGACGGCCGACTGCAACACACGAACGGCGCTGCGACTCTGTTCGCGCTGCATGCGCTCCAGGGCGGCAGCAGCAGCGCGGACAGCGACTGGGTCAATAGGCAGGCCGGATGCCGACAGCCCCGCCGTTCCCGACGCCGAGGATGCCTGTCTCTCCTGGTGCTGCAGCTCCTCCTGCAAAGGGTCTGCGGCCTCTGCATCGGCTGCACGAGACAATGCATTCGGCAGAGCGGGCCCTGGTGTGGCTGGTGACGCCGCTGCTACGGCTGTGGCCGCAGCCGCGAGCGCCGCAATGGTTGTGGAGTGGCTGCTCATGTAGCCGGCAGTGTTGCTTGCACTTATACTATGGTGCTGGTGACGGTGGTGATGGTGGTGGTGGTGGCCACTGTCGTGTGCCGCCAGCGGCTGTTGGGACTGCATGACGCGATAGTCGTTGAGGTCGGTAGGGGGGTTGTTGTTGCTGTTGCTGCTGTTGATGTTGTTGTAGCCTGTGTGCACGCTCGGCCGGCGGCTGGTATTCGGACTGACAGTTGTAGATGACGTCGCGCCCGTCCGGCTCGATGTGGCGGAAATGGAAGCGTTAGGGTCGCGAGGTGCCAGTGAGTAGTTGGCCGGCAGGACAGTTGCCGAAGCAAGGGAGCCGCCCAGGCCGCCTGCCGTGCGCGACTTGCTGGGGGGTGTAAGGCGGGGGCTATGTGGCGGCGAGGTCGGTGCGAGGTTTGCGGTGCCGTTCGCCGTTGGTCCGGCAGATGTAGCGCCGGCCTGTGGAGTGGAAGATGGGCCGCCGTAATAGTCGCGGTTGTCGCGAGTCGCTGTGTTTCGCCGGCCTTGCGTTTGGCTCGGGCTCGCGTTCTGGCCAGAGGCCGGGGTCTGGCTTTGGCTTTGGCTCTGGCTCTGGCTCTGGCTTTGTCGTCGTAAACGTAGAGGTGACGAAATCTCGGATAACGATCGTGTGAAATGATGTCGTGGCCGCTGGGGTGGTGTCGCAGAGGATATGGCTGATGCTGCCGTTTGTGTTGCTCCTGCTGTTCCTGCTCCCTGCACTCTCAGCTTGTCGCTGCCGGCTCGGCCTGTGCTGCTGTTTGCATTGTAGTTGTTGCTGCCGTTGGGCGCTGCCGAGGCGCTGCCGCTCTCATGGTTGTTCGACATGGTTGCAGTCGTAATCGTGATCGCCCCCAAAAGGGATAATTGGGTGAGGACGGGGAATGGCTGAAGGAAGGACCGTGCCTGCTTGCCGTGAAAACAGGAATCAGCTGCCACCCAGACTTTGGGGTACGCAGAATGTATGACTGTTCGCTTGTCGCCGTGCCCTGCTTTTCCCTAAAGGTTTCGCCAGGGGAGAGGGTGTGCTGCGAAACTTGGCGCATGTGTAGAAAGGTAAGTTAATTGGTGGCTTGGACCACAGGGAAGCAATGATCGAGGGCGGCTTAGTCATCGTCTAGCCTGGCATGTAATTAAGCTCAACGTCAACGACATGCCATATCCTTTTGTCTGTCTTTAATAAAGGAAAATCAAAGCAAGACGGGTTTCGATATCTTTTTGTCTAACGAGTTGGTAGTGGATGACTTGCATATTCGTTAATTGAGGAAAGCTGTTGATGGCGGTGTAATAGAGCTGGATTGAAATAAGAATTGCTCGTGTTTTGGGGGTTTATTTCAATATAAAGAAAGTGAGGATGACCTTTTATATCAAGAAAGAAAAGGCAAGGTGAAAGAACTCACATAAAACACACACACCAAAAAGAGAAGTAACGGAACAATCACAGAAGAGAAAAAGAAAGTGAACAATACTATTCAAGTCATATCTTTTAGCTGTATATGTAGCCACATCCAGAAAAGGACACACATTGTGATTTCAGGTGGTGCCATTGATCTACTTTGTAAAAAGACTTTTGGCAGACGAACAACAGTATAATAAGTGACTACCCTTCGGATAACCTGTTGGATCTAGTTGCGTGCGATGCACAATAGTTCTCTGTACCTCTTGTATCATGGAAACTGTCAGTTTTCTCAGAGCATATGCGCCGTGAGAGTCTTTCATAAGGAGTGGTTGCGACAAGGCTGCTACAAAGTAGGTAAACAATGTTGGCGATAACAGCCCAACCAGGTGAAGACAAACTACTACAACTTCAACCACTCGTGTCAAACGGCTCAAACAATGTAGCGATGCATGAGCTGACCCAAGCATCTCGTACCAACCAGACTCACAAGAAAGCTGTTCTTGTATCGAGTGCGGCAACGGCACGAACGGCATTCTGGATACATAAAAAATATGTGCCTTTGTGGAAATAGGAGTGGCAAGGTGGTGTGAATGGTTCATAAAATATCAATGCCAAGCTCACGACTGATGCAATGACCAAGCTCTATGATTTCGTTCACCGCCGTGATGGCAAGGCCAAAAAACGCTCAACTGCACAGGAAAAGCTATGTGCTACGGGTGCCCATGTAAATGTACACTCATAATATCAGACATTTGTACCAGGACGTCTTTTTGCTCATATGCCGGCGGTGAGCCTGGGCTCGACTGGGATGTGGACACACATCGGGAGCCATTCAGGTATTTTTTAATGTATAGAACAGCCACGACATGCCCGATGTATATAAAGTCTGCAGTCGGTTAGTCACTGCTCAATCAGGCATATTGAGAATAGTGCGGCTGCCAAACAATACCCAAAGCTGCTGCTCGTGCGCCGCTACGTATATAGCCGTCAACCAGGAGACTTTTCGAGATATGCCCATGGTACTGGTGGTATTGAATATAGCACACAGCACAAACAGAACGTCGAGAAAAAGACACCAACTCGTATTTGAACGGATTAAAAGATTGATATGGTAAAACAATGCTTTTGTATAATGCAAGAAAATGAGATGCCCAAGACAGAACGCCGCCCAAGAACGCCCAGCGCTTCCCAGGCATGTGGTAAAGTATGCTGAGAATGAAAAAAAAAGACATAGACAGGGCCCAAAAAAGGGTCAGAGGTACGAGAAGAGAAAGAAAAAGTGCTGCGACAGCGAAAGCACGCCAACGACCGTCACCGGCCGCCGAGAATCGCCAACGCACGCCCGCAACCGGCTGCTCATGTGTGCAGCAGCTTGTTCCGCTTCTCCTTCCGCTTTAACCGCTCGACACGCTTCTTGTGCATCTTCTCAGCCAGCTTCTCGTAACGCTCCTTCTCCTCCTTGGCCACCTTCTTGTCGCGGATGGCCTTGGTACGGGCCTGGCGGGCAGCCTCCTTCTCGTCCCTGAGCTCCTTCTCCTTGGCCTTCATGGTGGCGCGGGCAATGCGCTCCTTGTTGCGCTTTTCGTACGAGGTGAGGCCGGAGCCGGGGCGGAAAGCCTTTTTGGGCTCGTGCCATTGTTTGCCTAGCAGGGGGTTAGATTCGGGAATCCGAGCCGGGTTATGCAAAGGACATCAAGCGCCGGGGAGACGTACCATTCTTGCGCATGCCAAGGTTCTTTGGGGGCGCGGCGGCGACGGGGGCGACCGCCGGACCGGCAGCAGTTGTTTCGCTGGACATTATGTATGCGACGGCGTATATATAGACGAGAGGTAAAAGAAGGGAGGAGTGTTGTAGACGACGTTGGTCGTGGACGTCGTGATGCTTGGCGACGGTCGGTCGTCTCTTTCGTCTATTTTTTTTGCTGGCGGTCTATTTTTTCCAGCGTCCAAACTTTTTTTCTGGCTACCGCCTTATCGATGAGACGGTTCTGCCGCTCTTTTCCCCAGCGGGGGACATTTCTGCCACGATTCACCGCTTTACGTATTTCACTCTCACCCAACCTGCCGCCGCTCACCGCCAAAACCACGAAATCGCAATCTAGTGCACGCAAATGTACGCTACACCATTCCAGTTCCACCGGATCTCAGGCCCTCCCCCCCAAAAAGCTGCTGCCTGTTATTTGCTGGGGACACTTTTGAGAGTGGGCACTGGAAGTATGTCGTACGCCATTTGGCGGCCAGTGCAAAAGAAGAAATTGGGCTTAATATCCGCTGCGGGGACCGGCCAGGGAGGGTCTCTCTTAGCGGACAGGGGCTCCACTACGACGCTACGAGTACATGTACATTGTATTAAACCTCACGTAACAGCGTCTCGGGGATCTTCCAGGTGCACCACTTTTGTTAGAGCGCGCGTGTTGAGAGCGTCTCTTGTCACTGGAGATAAAGAAGCGCGGCGTCTTCTTTACATTCCATGTGAAGATCTTTGACCGAAACAGGGCTGTCGTTCAACAAAAGTGCACACTGGCCACCTGTCGTGTGGATTCTTCTTCTTTTCTTTTCTTCTTCTTTTTCTCTTTATTTGAGACAGAGAGAGACCGTTCTCCATTCGGCCTCTTGCTGGTCTCCATTCCCCGAAAGCCTGTCGTTAATATATTTCTCATTGTAGGCCTTTCTCATTTCTTTGCCGCGCGGTGCAGAAGTCTCACAAGCCCACAGGGTGGCTGTAAAAAAAAGGGTCTGGGAGACAGAGAGGCCCAACAATGCAGGAATGGACGGCATGTCGTCATACGCGGTACATCTCCGAAATTTGATTTATTTTAAGATTCTTTCAAGATTTGCACTCGCCAGATTTCGTCACGTCCGCCACAATTCGTTGCCTTTCTCACGTTCAGAAGACCCCTTGTCGCGTGCCTACGATATACCAATTTGCCTTTTGCGAGCGTGTTTCCATTCATTCCTTAACTGAGGAGCCATGGTGGACGTGCTCACACGTGTTCCTCGGCGTCAAAAGGATCTGAAGAAGCCTTTGGTTTTGTTTCCCGGTCTTTGTTGCGTCCACTGGGAGAGAGTATTGAGGCGTTTGGGCGTTGCGTGGCGTCGACGCGTACAGCTCTGGGCCCTTAAGTTTTGTTTTGGCGATGCCGATATTGCTCGTTTGTCATCGTTTATTTTATCGGCCCAGGCCTTGTTTGCATCTCTCATTTCCTACAATACCCGTATTACCGCTGCCGATTGCAGAGTTGCCCGCCTTTATTTGCATCCTTTGTCTGATCAATTTTTGCGCAGCTCATCTCCTTCCACCTCAGCCAGCCTCGGGCGAGCAAAAATTGTTGTTTTTGCAGTATACTGCGTACGCCGTATTTCATTAGGGAATACGCTCTTGTTGCTCCACCTGCTTGTGAATTACTGGTACTTGCCGTAGGCGATTTTGCTCACCCGTTCAATGTTGTCAACTACATATATGAAGAACGGAGCATTCGGACCATTAAGGGAGTTATTTAGTAGCATTGATGGAGACGCCGAAGGCGTGCCTATGAGTACTACGCGGATGCCAAGAGCAATGGAAAGCAAACACGACAAGAAAAACCGATTGGCAAGAAGGAGAATACGAAGTTGCAAAGTGGCCACGGCCACCATCAAAAGATGGAGACAGGCAGCCCCGACAGAGAGGAAGTGGAGGAGACGATTGTCGTGAACAGGGACGAGGGGCCCAAGAAACGGACCGTCTGGGACCGCCAAGCAGAACAATCAGGGTTTTTCCTTGATGACAGAGCGTGTGGCAGACGTCCGCAGAGAGTCGTGCTGAACTTTGCTAATTCCTGGGGCAAGGCCAGTGGCTCACGGCTATGCAGGTAGGCAACGCTGCTCTCGTTGTGCACAGGTCTGCCCCCTTGTGCCTGATTAACGGAGATTGAAACGTAAGATAGATTGACGAGTTGTCCAAGTTAGAAAACTGCTTGCGAAGTACTCCGTAGTTAAGGGAGGAATATGCTGAGAGAGTCTTCTCTGGAATGCCAGAGTGCTTCTTTCACCGCTTCGAAAAGCCTTCTAACTCGCTGGGAGATCTCGTAAGAATGCATAGTTTGTCTTATTCACAGCTTTGTTCGTAGAGAACGTTCCTATGCCCAAGAGCCTATCCCAGCCAAGTCCCCAGCACAAGAATGCTGGGCTACCAACGCTTGCTAGGCTACCAACGCTTGCTAGGCAAGCATGAATATCGGGCTATCGTGCGTGAATTAAGCTTTACCCTAGAGAAAGAGAAAAATACGCGGACTGTTGTGTTTTGTAGCATATTTTCGGGATTGGAAAACAAACCGTCGGCGGGCGGGAGCCCTGGAAATGGAAAATGCCATTACTTTGGCGTTCGAGGCATTGTATGTGTTATCTTACATGTAGTATGTCGCGGGACACGCTGGAGCCAAGAGAAAAAAAAAGAAATTTGCCCGCCAATCTTCCGTGACGGCGGCAGCGGGAAGACATTTTAAAGAAAAGGAACCCAGAGGCGAGCGAGACTTGGGACGGTGTAGAGTACGGAGTATTAAACGGGGCAATACTGACTGCAGCATCGCTATCACAATATCGCCATACTCGCGTGTCAGGGACAGGGCACCTCAAATGCTGGGCAATAGTAAAGTTCAATCTCACAAGCGATATTCTTTTTGCGTGTTTGAGTTCAATTGCTGACCCTTAATTCGCTTACGGCAATATCAACCTGGCATCCTGCTTTTATTGTCATTTCGGCTCCGACTTGCACGTCGCTTATTTTGTTTCCTTTTTCTTCGGTGCTTTCCCTGCATTTTGTTTCATGTTATATATAAATTCCAGGCTCTCATCTCAAATTCCTGTTATTTGCATCTGCCGTTTTAGCATCTGATTTTGCATGTATCTACGGAGTACATGTACATGCAGTCATGTTACAGAGAGATTTGACAACTTTGATGGAAACAATCTTCGTATCTCTCTCTCGGGAGCCAGCGTACGGCATACTCCATTACGACGTATGGGTACAAGTATCTTACTTTGGCTGTCCATTGCCTCCTGTCTTGCCATTTCCCTTGCATGCACCCAAATGTGAATTTCCCGATGCAATTGCATAAGAGGTCCTTGATAAAGTTGGCAAAGAAGAATTCGCTCTCCGCGAATGAACGGAGCAGTTGCTACGGAGCAGTACTGCATGCGGATAACAGCCCTCCCAAAAAGAGGTACTCAGTATGCAGCCAAAAGGATAAAAGCGATGCCGTCGTGCGTGCATGCATGCAAAGATGCAAACGGCTGCAGGAGAAACTTGGACTCCTGCAGACTATGGTGGTAATCCTGCGCGCGCTGTGTTGCATGCAGATGCGGGACCGGAGCCAGGGGCACGGCCTGCCCAGGGAAGAAAGACAAAATAGACCCAGCCAGGCCCTGCAGGATCAGATGCAGTTGCTCCCTTTTCATCCTATTTTTTTTTGGCAAACCGGCGGCTGGAGAAAAGAAGTTTACTTACGGGAAGGTAGAATGCCCGTTTGATAACGAAAAGTGAAGTGGAAAGGGTTGTTACAGCTGGAGGGCGAGAGAGCTGGTATCGTGAGAGGAGAGACCCATTTCGATATCAACGGGGATGTGAATACTGGGACAGATACACCAAAATCCCGCCAAGATAGTGGTGCAGTCCCCGACTCCCCGAATCGTCGATAGCTGCTGGCAGGTCGCCTGGAGAGATATCCCCATTGTCAACCGGCGAGTCTGGTGTGTCCTTTTCTGGACTCAACTTTTGCCTTTCTTCACCACAATGAAAGGGCGTCCGTGCGCGATCGCGAAAGCCAATCGATTGCTTTTCCAGCTCTACTTGTGCCCTCGCCTCAATACGATGATAGAAAAGTACTCCGTATCTTACTAAGGCTGCGCCCGCCGGCTCTATCCTCGATTGCGTGCATTTTTGTCAGTATTGAGCTCGATGCCTGCCCCAATGTTCGTTGATTTGCGCTCGTTGCTCTGAATGCTGCACGATTCAGGGTGAAATCGGCGCTTTCGGCGGCAGAAGTGGAGCGGTCCTTTGGTTCTTTGCTTTGCCCGCTGCGATGGTCCGAAAAAAGACCAGAAAAGACCATGAGGGAGAAGGAAGCCTTACCCTTTTGCGCTGTTGTCAAAAGGCAAAAGAACCAATACGCCGTAAAACTCGTGGAAGGGCCCCCCTTTTTTCTTTCCTTCTTCCTGCAGCCCAGGAAAAAGCAAGGAAAGATCTCACACGATGTGTCCACTGGACAAAGGAACGAGGACGATCAACAGGCAAGACACCTCTGCAGAAGACAAGAAAACCAGGCGAGACATTGGAAGAGAGTCAGAAGGTCCTCAAAGGCTTCTGAAGACAAATCAGTACACGAGTCGGCAGTGTGATTGTGTACGATGTAATTTGCAAGGCGCCTTGAGACAAAGAGGAGCCTGTTTCCTCGTGGGGCCTCTCCCTGCGCACGATAGCACACGATACTCGTAATTACCTTGGCCTTGTCGTCTACGGAGTACGATGTATGTACTGAGTAATGTTGTGTTGTCTGTGTCTACATCGTATTATTATCCAGTCTTGTGCCCCGTATCATTGGCTGTTCCTTCAGCCCACTGCGGAGTAGCTGGGAGAGGAAGAAAGGAAAGAAGAAAGCACGCCGGCCATCCGCCATGGCGTTTACTGTACGATGTAAAAAGCAACAACAGACGTTGGATGATGAACAAACTGGTCACTGAGATGGTCATTGACCGTACAAAAGCATCCCCCTGCACAGCTGTGTCTCCATCGTCACAAGAAAAAGAGGGGAACGACCAAGAGGCCGAGCCCGCTCATGATGGGCGAGATGGGGTTGGCTACGACGCAGTCCACTCCGTAAACAATCTCGGTCTCCATGGCAAACAACACTCAACTCCCGGAAACAGTGGTCTTTTTTATTTCTTATATTTTTGTGTGCGTTCTTTACCGCACAAAATACGCCCAGAGACGATGATCTCGGTTCGACGGCCTTGAAATCGGACTTTGTTTACACAGTACTCTCTTCCTTGTCCTCCTTGTATCTATTTGTATCCTTTTGATGACCATCGTTAAGATAGATCACCGAGATGTGCCCCTGTCGATTTCTCCGCACGAGGGCCTCGCTTCCCAGTCGCTGCCAACAATAAGGAGATGGCGTAAAAGAGACGGAAGCTTAACCACATAAAATAAGGAGGCGGTTGTGATGAAGCGAGACTAGCAATGGCGACGGTGATTGTTTCAACGATGCAAGGAAACGAGCTTGCTCTCCCGATTGAGCATACTTTATGCGACTGATGCATTGTGCGACATCTGCCGTGAATACACGTTGGATACATTTCTTCGTTTTTATTCGAGTCTTTGCAAAGAGCTCGCAAGGACCCCCGTTTTCTCCATTCGGCTCGCTCCCTTTTTGCTTCCATCCCTTTGCGACTCAGGAACGACATCGTATTCTGTGACCCATCCATACCGACATGCACGCCCCTCCCCTGAAGGGGGCCAGCCAAGCCCGCAAAGCAAGGGGGTGTGGGCGTGAGGGTGTGTAGAGTGGAGACTTGGCCGCACAGAATTTGGGGGGCTCTCACTCTTCAGAGAGAGTGAGAGGGACAATCACTGATAAACACTCACACAAAAAAAACCCATTTGGTGGCAGCCGTCAGATATGGTTGTGGTATTGGCAGGGGTATCCTGTGGAGGGTGTGGTGCCCCTGTGCCTGGCAGCTCTTTGTCTTCTTGCTTGTAGAGTTGTTCAGGCACAGAGAGGTCGCTGCCACTCACTCGCTGGACTTCACGATACAACACATCTGTTCCTGGAACAAGCTGAAATCCTTGCCCAATACGGTATGCGGCTAGCGAGTCTTGCATCTTTGTATGTGTTGTGGCAAAGCCGAGATATTAAGACCTTTCCGTACGGGATGCAATGCTGCCTTCGTTGATCCTTTTTGAGAATACGACATGTTTGTTCGAATAGAAGAGCAGCAGAGTCAGGTACAGGATACCTCTGAACTCTCCGCACACTCGTACGAATGCCCCGTATGCAAGGTCTTGCCTCGCATCGTCTCGTCTCGTGTCTGGGGGACGCAAAAAGGCAGCAACCGCACTGCAAGGAAACTTGATCACTGCCGGACACAGCCGCACAAGAAGGATGGGATGGAGAAGTGAGTGGGTGTAATGTGATCCCTGAAACCCTCCGAGGGATGGACGAGACGAACCTGCAAGAGCCCAAAGAAGAAATCGCGATACACAAAACATCACCCCGAAAAGTAAATAGAGGAAAAAGACGGAGACTTGCATTGCCGTCTGATCATTTGATAGTCCAAACAAGCACAAGTGCATTTCGTCAAGGACCGTGTTTGTCTCTGCCTCGCGCTGGCCTTGCCTCTTCTGGGCTGACGAGTCTGGTTTTCTTATGATCACAAATCGTCTTGATCTTCTCAGTAAATTGTCTTGAGCGCACACCCTCTCTCTCCCCACCGCGGCTGTCTCTGTTTGATCAATTGCTCACAGACGTTCGGCAACGGAGGGGCCGTCAGATGACCTTGTAATAAACTGAAGGCGGCTGTTTGTTTTGATTTTATAATTCGATACGAAATAATGAGAGAGGGAAGGATCTGTGGCTTCTTAAACCAAGCTCAGCTTGTTTCTGTTTACGAGGTTTTGGTACGGACTACTTTTGGGTCACTCAAGAATAGAAACCAGAGAACGTGCACCGACAGTTGCCAGGCTAGAAATTGTAGGTATCTTACATGTACTGAGTAGAAACGCGGTCGACAGCGGGGACATCTGTTACAAATACACGACTGTTGACAAGGGGAAGAAGGTTGGATTGAGACTGGACGAAAGCACGGGCTGAAAAGAGCCCCGTCCGGTTTGTTTCTGCTTCTGCTCAGTATTTCCTCTTGTTCGATTTGTTATTTGATGCCTCCAGCTTCTGTTTCTCTGTTTCTCTTCCTTAGCTTCTCGCTTCGGCCCAGGAACCCAGGAATCCCATCTTTGCCCAGGACCCGTCGTAGCCGTCTCTTGCTCGAATACGAGAAGGTTCGCAAGCGCAAGGCCCGGCCAAGAGCCTTACGAACTTGGGTCGCATCAGCCGTCGTCATCGCCGTAACCTTGTACCTGTCTTTCTCTCTATGGACAACCGCAGCCGGCGACTGGCTTCCTGTACGCTTTTGCCGCATTGAGACTCTCTGGTGCGAAGGAAACCGAGCTCGTGAATATAGAACTTGCTCTCGTATCTCGTAAACATCCGTCTTCTGATTTCTCGAGATGCTTTGGAGATGTTGTTTTGATTTTTGACCAGCACTGCAGCCTTCCGTCCACACAATGTGAAAGTCAATTCATTCGACTCGTAAATGCGTTCTTGTTAGCCGTACTCAGTACGATTATTGTTTTGACAACAATCCGCCCTCACTTGCTGTGGTCCCTTCTCTTTTCGCTTTCAAGCCGCCGAATCGACGCTTTTTGCTGCGCTGTAATGCTGCAACGCTACTGTGTAATTGCCCATTGCCCGAACGTCGACCTTTTGACGCTACTGCGCGACTGCGTTAGTGCTGTTGACTGTCCCTTCCCACCATCCCAGCTCCCCCCGTTCGCGGCTCCTCAGTGGCTGAACCTTTCATTAAAGAGCCCACTCAAGGGACAGGAACAGGGGTGTTTCGAGGTGAGAGGGGGGTGTGTGAGTGGGCTCTTTCCCCCCGAAAAAGTTGGGGGAGGGAGGGGGGCAACACACGGCGAGGAAAGAGCAAAAGGAACAAAAGGGACCTGGCGTGAGAAGGAATGACCAATGTCCTCGTGTTCCTGACTCTCGTTTCTGGCTCGCTGCTTCCCTCTCAGCCCAGTCCTGGCGAGTCGGACCTTCGAGAAGGAAGGAACAAGGCGCCGGATCGAACAGGAGCCTGCCCAAAATGCACAAAATACCCTCGCCAAAGTTCGAGCCTTCCTTGCCTTCCTTTGTTCTCCTGCCGTTCTTTCCCTATCTGACCGCTCGTATTTTGTCACCAAGCTGTCGAGCGAGTCTTTTCGTGATCACGGCGGCCGAAACAATACCACCTCCGTAGGCCGCACACTCGAGGAAGGGGCCAAGAGAGCCAAAAGGGTATCTCACGGGTACATGTAATGTACATTGTGCTCAGCGGCACTACATACTGCAACCACACCCCGTTGTCTCCGCTACCAGTGTTGACAAGAGGTGACAATGTCGCCAGTCGCTCTTGCCTGGTCTTCGTCTTGTCTCTCCTGTCTCTCTTGTCTCTTTGTCTCCTTCCCAACGCGCACATTTCCCTCGTACCGCTGCTCGCGCTCCTTCCGCTAACGACCGAGCATCTTGCACTAACCGCCAACAAAACATGTCGACAGGACCCAGAGCCCAGAAAATAGACAAAATACTTCGTAGTTTAAGAACGGCCAAAGTAGCGCCCAGCTCGCTGGGCGGAGACGCCGCAATGCCCCGTAGTTCCACAGTGCGATATTGCATGGGACCCTCCTCTCGTGCGCTGATCGTCCGTCCTCTTGTTTGTCTGCCCTGTCTCGCTTCTCCCAGCGCCTGTTCGTTGCTCCTTCCTCCTGGTCTTACCCGTAGTTTAGCCATGTAGCGCTGTCGAGCATTTTGAGCCTGTTTCTCTCTCGCTGTTTCCCGCTGTTTCCCATGTCTCAGGCCTGTCTCTCCAGTCGCTCCTGCCCTCCCACCCTCCCTTCCGCCCCCAATCCCCACCCACCAAGGTGCCTGTTTTTGGCCCTGCCCGGGCGCTCCTTCCCAGGCTTGTGCTCGCTGTCGTTCTCCGTGCCTGTCTTAACTCTTCACCTACTGGCAACTGCACAGGCCCCCTGCCCGCCTGTCGCCCCTTCCCAGTTCGCTTGTTCCTCGCTTTCCTTCCAGTTCCCTCTGTTTTCTCGTCCCTCTAAGAAATCTCCAAATCTCTCGATTTCGTTGACCTTTCCTTTCTCTTTCTCTTCTCCCTCACCCTTCCGACAGGCAAACCGCGAAGCAGCGCGTGTCACCTCCACGGTTGCTTTTGCCTCTTTTCTTTTCAACCGCTTTCTCTGCGCTCCTTTGCATTTTCGACTTTCCGGCGACTCTCTCTTCTTTCCTTTTGGCTCGATCGTCCCCTTTTCTTATACGAATCCCGCAATCTCGCATCTTCGATCGCAACCCCCTGGGTCAATTCCGGCACTTCGAGACTTTCTAGCCTCGCCATTTCTCCTTGCTGGTTTTGCCCGTCCGCTCCTTATTCTCGATCCTCGATTTCCCGCTTGATTGGCCCGCCTGCTTCTTTTTACGCCGACGTTTTTCGACTGCTTTTTGCACCTGCTCCTTGATTCAGCACAACGCCTAATCTTAATCCCACTGCATACAATTTTTTGTCACGACAGGCTTTCCTCCCGGCTTCGTTTCACCCCCCAGCGCTCGACTCGAACAGCGTTCTGTTTACCGTTCCCTGTCTTTTTCGAGGTAACGCAACTTCTATGACATCGTGAAGGGTGGTTAAAATCGTTCAGGTACGAAAATGCCAAAGAAAAAAAACCAAGCGAGCTACGGGTCGACCGTTGGCGCCCTGTCTCCCTGGCGTCCCCATGTCTTGTCGTCCTCTCCCTTTCTTCCAACTCGTCTAGTTTTTGCCTTGTCTCTTCTAGCGCTCCCTGGCTTACTGATATTCGTTTTTGTTGATAGACTTTTTTGGGTAGCATTTCTTTACGACTGGCACCCTCTTCAACCGATCTTCTAGTTATCTGTGTACGTCTTTTCGATACCGGATTGGTTGTTTCGACTTTTGCATTTCGACAAAACTGCGAGATATTCACTTTCATTGTCTGTACGCCGACTGTACCGCAAACGCTTCCCACGAAATCTGCATCTTGCAATCGCGTTCTCGATCCACGAATCTTTTCGCTCGCGCCAATGTCACCGCTTTCCAACTAAGTTGCTCATTGTTTTCTCTCTGGAGCCGCAGAGCGGCGTAGGCACAGAAACATGGCAACGGCTCTCACAATTGACGTCCCGTCGCCTCATACTGCTCCTGCGCACTCATCTATGAACATGAACATGGACATGGACACACATCCCGCTACAATGGCGGCCGCACGCGAGTCTTTTGCGAAGCCGTCTTCGCCGCGCCCCATTCCCTCTCCGGTGCCAATTCCACCACGCTTTGACGACGACAGCCACATGAGCGGTGCATTCAACACTTCGGGCTCCTCTTCAAGCCCACAAGCATCGCCCCGTTTCCAACATGTCCCGCCGCCACCGCCGATCCCCGACTTCGTCTTCCCCGCGAGATCCTCAACTTCCGCGCCTTCCTCTTATTCCCGCGCAACTGGCAGACGGCCAAAGTCTGTGGCCGACCTTCACGACCGCGGCACTTTGTCTTCAGGCCCCGCTGGAAACATGCCTGTTCGCACGATGCGTTCGTCCGCCCTCCCCGAATTTTCCTTCAACCCCGGTGCCAGCCTTCCTCCCACACCTGGCCACGCCTTCCTCAGTCCTCCCCAGTCTCCCCAGTCCCAAGGGCCATTCCCATGCGTCCTGGCGGCGGTGGCCACAGACGGGGTGGTAGTGAGTTTGTTGGTGGCAGCGTGCGCCATGGTGAGGCTTTCACATTCATGAGCACCAGTCCCACAAAGTCCGAGAGCGGCCTTGCATCACCTCTCCTGTCTCCTCTAAACAGTCCTGCAGGACCGTCTGGTCATTCTGGCTCAAAACCGGCTGGCCCCCCTCATGGCCGTCGTGGCCACGCCCACCGGCGGTCTGCCGCAATCTCTAGCCACGATATCTCGGACATCCTCCAACCGACGAACCCGAACCCGCCTCCGCGTGGAAATAGCGCGCCCAACAGCCCGTCTGGATTTGACTTCAAGGAGATGAATTCGTATACGTTCCCGGAGAGAACACCCATGGACAGCGCAAAAGCTTTGTCGATTACGGATGCCGAAGCTACTGAGGCGACACAACCGGCGCGTTTCCCTGAGCCCGAGGCAGCGACACCAGTAGAAGAGCCGATTGCCGCAACACCGATTCCGGCCGCACAACCGCGCGCACGGGTTGGATTCTCGGACACACTCGAGTTTATCCCGCGCCCTCTGTCTCTTGTTTCGAACGACACCTCCAGCACCATGACCGCGCGCCCTCACACAGGAAGCGGCAAACCATTCGGTGTCTGGCAGCATTTCTTCTATCATCTCTTTGAACGCCTCTATTGCAGCTAGCATCGAGCGTGACGGCATTTCCCCTCTTGTTCGCAGCCCGTCTCGGAGCACAATGACTGAGTCAAGACCCAGCACAGCTGGTGCAGTTCTTGACCGGACACAGAGCATCATTAGTCCTGAGGACATCGACGGTGTTTCCCCCCGGAGACGCAATTCTATCCCTCTTCTTGCCGCCATGCCTGCGGAGACCTCTGGCACCGAGGCTGCTGTGCAGACGCTTCCTAGCCCCAACAAGACCCCGAAGCGGTGGTCGTTCTTCGGCATCGATCCCTTCATTGGTGGTAGCAGTAGCAACAGCATTAGTTCGCCCAAAGGTTCCTCCCACCACAGCCCCGTCTTCGCCGACGAGCCGTCACCAAAGGTGGCCGACAGTGTTAGTTCCGCCACATCTCATTCTTCGACACAAAAAACCGAACGCAGTGTTGCGCCTACCGAGGATACAGTCATGGATGACGCGCCGTTGCCTTCCAAGACTGTGACGCGGAAGCCGAGCAACAACAAAAGAAGAAAAAGGTCAAGACGTGGGGCATCCTTGGACGGAAGTCCAAGCCTCGCCGCAAAAGCCGCCGCGCTCCGACACCGCCTCCAGTCCAACTCCAAGTCGATACCGACGACGATGAGCCGATTGAGGCGCCTGTCGAGGCCATTGGTCTTGCTATCAGCGAGCCTCCCACTGCAGAAAGCCTTCCCGCTCCTCCCATGGTTCTGGTAACGCCCTCTGGGTCGCCGTCTGAGCCGCGGGACGCGTTTTCGACTTGGCAGCCGCTGCCTTCTCCTTCCATATCTGCTCCCGATGATGATCCGTCCTTTCCCATGATCGACCTCGACGCCGCCCTTGGTCCCTTCAACACTCCCCTTCCCCGCAACTACGAGTGGGAGGCCGCGCAGCGTGCTGGTGGCTTGTCTAAGAGACAGCTGCACAGTGCTGCCGGCATGACCCGGTTCACTGGCCCTGGTATGCACTACTCGCATCGCCGTGCTGAGAGTGCCCCGGAGATGCCGCCATTCAACCGGGCAGGCATTCCCCGGTTTAACAGCGCGACCGCTATGGCGGACGTGTTTGAAGAGGAGGAAGAGGAGGACGAGAACAAGTCTGCTTCTCGCAACAAGACAGAGTTGTCCAGCTCGGCCAAGCAGCCTGAACAGACCGCCGCCAAGCCGACATCGGTCCACTCAATGTCATCAACTTCGAGCACGCCTTACCGCCAGCCAACCGAATGTCTCGACCACCGCCCTCCGAGCATTGACATCCGTGTCACGTCTTCTGACGGTGCCGAAGGGTCGTCCTATGACCGTGGTTTCGACTTCCCATCTGCTGTTAGCGATGACGCCACGTCTTCCATTGCTCTCAGCCGTCGTGGTAGCGGGCTCAGTGGGTTGAGCGACGACGACAAAACGCAGCCGAGCATGGGCCTTAAGTCTGAGTACTCTGCGAGCTCACTTCATGACGACGTGATTGTTGAGGAGGACGCTGGTAGCTTCACGTTTGGTGATGATGGCTGTGACTTTGTCATGGAGTCCTCTTCTGACTCGACCATCCACTCGCCTGGCCGGCTTATGAAGAACAAAGACCTGGCACCAGTCGATGTTAGCCCTCTTCACCTGCCTGCGACTGGTTCTCTTGCACCGATTAGCCCCTACTCAATGGCCCCTTCCTCTGCCTTCCCTTCGCCTCGTTCGCCCATGTCGTACGACGCCAATCGAATTTCGACGGCACCCTCGTCAGTGACGGAGGACAACTTTCAGTCTCTTCTTTTTGGCGAGCCGGGCCCCGAGGTCCGCATCTCAAGCGACATTCCTTCGTTGACTAGTAGCAACTCGACCATGACGCGAGAGAGCGCCGTGCCCCAGAACGGGCCTCAGTACCCACCTTTGGGTGGTCAGCCTCGTCCGTACTTGCCATCTCGTGGCAACGACCGCCCCGCCTCGTTCACGTCGACAGCCTTTGGACGCAGACGCTCTAGTTTGGCCAGTCTGCACCGGCTGATCAGCACGTCACACGGCGAGCGGAGCAAGTTGTCTATCGAGGTGCAGCTTGACAGTGCGAGCACGACCAGCGCGGCCGGTCCCGAGAAGAAGGGCAAGCACAGCAAGGCCAAGCGAATCAGCCGAATGATGCAGTTCTGGCGCGGCAAGGACGAGGCGGCATCGTGAGGGTACAGGACACCTTGTCGACACCCAACTCTTCGGTGAAACTTTACAATGTTACACAACACAATGCGTCACAATGTGTGCACCGCACATTACACGCAATAATTTTCCTCTCACTGTCACACTCTCACACTCGCACTTTCAATATTTCTTTTCGTTTCTCGATTTCTCACTCTCTCACTCTCTCACTCTCTCACTCTCTCACTCGCTCTCTCTCTTTAAGCGTTTCTGTTTTTACGATCAGCATGAAGCAAATTTTTTCTTTTATTTTCATTTTCTGTTTTGCATGACGTACGGCAAGCAGAGCGCTTACCAGTTTTGCGGCATCCAAAGGGGTCCAAATGGGGTGCGAGAAGGAACTTTGACGCCCCAGATGTTGGGGAGGGGGGTGTATGTACACTGCAAAGGGGGGAGGATGCAGAAACATTTTCTTAGTCGGAGCAACGCATCTTGGGGACCGGTTGGCTCTTGTCTATCTTTGTCGATATCTAAGCTATGATGTCAAATTTCTATTTTGTCATTTTCTTCTTCTCTTCTTCTTCTTACAAAAGCTCCAACGCAGCATCTGGACTATCAAAAACAGAACAGCGAGTGGAACGTTAAGCATTTGGCGGCTATCTTATTTTTCCCATTTACCTTCTCACCTTCTTCATATATCTTTTCTCTTTTCATTACAAAAGAGTCTAACGAACTACCTTTATGTATTTTTTAACTATTCTCCAAATTTTGTGTTTCACTACCATTGATGTGCATATCTTGTGTTCTGTGTATTGCTCTGCCATGTTTACGTCTTTTATGATTGCGCCTTATCTCAATGGATCAAGGGTGCTAGGCTTACGTTCCCAAGCAAGCACGCAGAGGCCTTGCGTCACGATAACAGTAGAATGCTTGTAGATAGAAAAATAGGACTAATTGAAAACAGTGGACATTTTGGCGCACTGCCGACGTAGTTTCGAGTTGTAGTCTGAAGCCTCCAATGCCTGGCCAAATATTATGAGCGTGTTGTGAAGCGAAGAGACGTCGCCTTTGGCTGTGAACTCAATTGCTGCGGCGCAGTGGACAAAGGCACGGTCCAGCCACTAGCGTGGGATTGATCATTGATGTCGTTCAGTGGGAGGGCTCAATTGCCTAGGCAATTGTAACCTTAACCTTGGCTTAGAATATGCGGTAGTAACCAAAGCGAGCTTGCGGAGAAAGCTGTCTCCTTTCGGGCGGCAGCCGCAGCTGTATTGCTCTTGCTCCCTACGGCGTACAGCGACGAGGTTTCCCTGACTTTCACGTGGATCGGCATTCACCAAAACAACAAAACCATCAAAGCTTCGACAACTGCATTTTGCAATATTCCAACGACGTTGCATTGGCGGCGCATTCTTCAATTCGTGTCGCGTTCGTGTCCTCGACCTTCTCATTCCGGTTGAACCTCGATTACGGAGTACGCCTCGCCTCATTTTCAGACGAGCTTTGCGACAGTCCGTGTGCACTTGCGACGACCGCCCTTTGTTTCCCCGACCTCTTCTTCCATACAACACACACACGCACGCACACACACACAATCAACATGGCCGCACGAACAGCGACCCGTCGCCTCCTCCGCGAGTTTGAGGGCTGGCAACAGGACCAGGCAGAGTTTCTGGCCGCCCGCCAGGCCGCTGCCGACAAGATCACCGTCGCGGAAGCGAGTGGCAGCGACGAGGAGCTGCTGGCTGCCGCCAAAGACGCCGCCCGCGCCCTCGAGGAGAACAACCCGGACCGCGGTATCGAGCGCCTGGGCCCCGCCGCCGACGGCGACGACCTGTTTGCCTGGGAAGCCGTCCTCAACGGCCGCGGCAACGTCGGCGGCGGCTACGACAAGGGCCGCTGGCTGCTCAACATCCAGCTGCCCGCCGGCTACCCCAACCAGCCGCCCGTCGTGACCTTTGTGACGCCCATTCTGCACGCGAATGTGCACCCCGTCACCGGCGCTGTCTGCCTGGATCTGCTGCAGTCGGCCTGGACCCCCGCGCTCACAGTCGTGTCGTGCATCCGGGCCGTGCGGCTGCTGCTGAGCACACCAGGCACAGACAGTCCACTCAACATTGACCTGGCGGCGCTGTTGCGGGCCGGAGACACGGTGGCGGCAGCGCGTTTGGTGGCGCTGTGGTGTGAGGAACAGCGGTACGAGGGGGTATAAATAGCGGCTGGGTGGAGATGGTTTTTCTGGGAAGAGGGTCGCATTGTAGATATAATACCACGGCATCGGCATTGCTTGTTTTTTTCTTTTCTTTCTTTTTTTTTTCTTTTCTTTTTCTCTATCTCTCTTTTTATTTTGTACATATACTTCAAATAAGAATCTACTTGTTCTAAAAGGTCCTCTCTGCACATCGACCTCGAGCATGGACTACGCTGATAGTGCACGGGTATCAGAAATGAAACCCTGACTCACTCGCACAAAACCTTTTGGCGGTCCAGCCAGCCGAAGATAGTCTGAAGTTGATACATACGTCGTTTTGTTTATAAATAGGGTCACATTCTCTTCACGGCCATAAAGTGTGGTCAAGATCGTTTTGTCAACCTCCCTGGGACCAACTGTCGATTTAAATTGTACCGGCGGCGTGAAAGGCGTCCGCTGTCACGATCCAGTTACGTGCTCATGCTCTGAAAGAGATGATCACCCTAGAGAGGTCCCCCGCATCATGGAAGGAAACAGCGTTTCCGTAGCCAAGAGAGCAAAGCACGGCACCGAAAGTTTGTTTGGCCTGGTGGCGAGTATCTCAATCAACAGCCCATGCTGTTGTTTTTCCAAACTCTCAGTGAACAAAATGGCGTGCAGCTTTCTAAATTTGCTTGGCCGTGTCATGCACTTGAAGCAAAAGCATAGTAGGAAGCCCTAGTAGAAGTTGAGTCAATAAAGGCGCCCACTTGTCTTCATGCCACGGGGGCTGTTTGAGAGCCCGAGTTCGTACGAATGCAAAAGAGAAATAATATACTCAACGTCAGATTGTGCATGTTTATCGGATGCGATAAACAAAGAGCCACTGGGTAAGCGTTGAGTAGAAGTGAACAAATGTATTAAAGGCTGTTGATGCCAGATAAGAGTAGGATGCTGCTGCATATTAAACCGCAATTCTCAATGTACGTAACCCAAAGTCAGTCCCTCGTATCCCTCTCGCTCTCTCCGCTTTTTTGTCCTCCTTCCTCTGTGCCCCATACATCCTCGTTGCTACGCATACACATTTTACGCCTTGCCAGCCTCCTTCAGGCGCTCCTGCTCCTGAAACCAGGCGACGCCGCGCTTGATGCCCTCCTCCAGAGACACGATCGGCTCGTAGCCCAACAGCCGCTTCGCCTTGCTAATGTCATAGTACCGCGTCATGCACGCGTAGGTAATCCGCTGCCGGTTGAAGGTCGGTGGCTTGCGCAGGATGCCGTACACGATCTCGCTCATCAGACCGAGGAACATGCCGACCTCGCGCGACAGCGTCCACACCTTGTCCAGGCCGTCCTCGTTGCCCGCGTACTTCCAAATTGTGCGCGTAAAGTCCCAGAAGTAGATGGGGCTGCCGTTGGTGATGAAAAACGCCTCGCCATCCACGCGCTCGTGGTCCAGAGGTGCGGTCTTGGCGAGTGCGGTGGCGCGCAGGCCGAGGGCGGCCAGCAGGTGCGCGTGTGCCACGTTCTCGACGTACGTGAAGTCAAACAGGTTCGTGTTGTCGCCAATCTGGATGTTGTGCCGGCGTTGGCGGTAAATGTTGATCATGTGGTACATGGCCATGGTGTCGCCCTCGCCGTTGATGCCCGAGGGGCGGATCGCGTTTGTGAGCAAGCCGCCCGGGGTCGTGCGGTCGTTGGCGGCCAGCACCAGCTCCTCGGCCGCCGCCTTTGTCTCCGAGTAGTACTCCGTCTGGTCCTTGCCGCGAATCACGGGCCAGCGCTCGTCCGCATTGATCAGGTCGCTCGTGTTGTCCGAAATGATGCTGGCCGAGCTCGTGTACACGAGACAGCGCACGCCGGCGGCCTTGCACGCCTCGACGATGGTGCGTGTGCCCTCGACATTGACCTTGTAGAACAAATCGTTGGCGACCTTGGTCGACGACTGCGCGGCCGGGCTGGCCGTGTGGATCACCACGTCTGGCTTGGCCTCCTGGAAGATGGCCGTCATGCGCTCCTCGTTGGTGATGTCCGCCTCGTAGTACTGGACACCCGCCTCGTCGGGCTGCCGGTTGCGCGTGCAAAACAGGTCGACAACCGAGACGCTCGTCGCCGCCTTCTCGGGAAGATAGTCGCGCACCAGCAGGTTGACGACGTGGTGGCCCAGGAAGCCGCAGCCGCCAATCACCATCACCTTGCCCAGCGAAGGAGTCGACATTTTGAGGTGGAGGGGGGGAAGAGGAGAGTATGGGAGGATATGTGTTTGTGTCGATATTCGTATTTAATAAAGCTGTTCGCAAATCATGAAAAGGGGCTCGTCGATGTTGGTCGTGGTGGAATGGTCGATCGCTCTTGCCACTTTCTCGCTGTGCCCCTTTTGGACGACATTATTTGCCAATGGGCAGCTCTTTTGCGGCAGAATTCGTTGTCCCCAGACGATTTGCTGTTGCATCAGTCAATACGGCCCGCTATTGCACCGAGCACCGTCTCGCTCACAGTTGATTGTCCAGGGCGGTGAGCCGCATGCTCCACTTAAAACCATTAAACCTGGGAAATCGTGCTGTCGCAAGTGTCGCGGTCGCGCAGGCAGGTGCAACTGGAAGTTAGTGCCAATAGGCGCCTACAGCTGCCTAAAACTATTACATCACACGTATTCACTCGATCGTCCAGTCAACTACTTCACGATTTCACGGGCGGGAGACGTTTTCTTTTCTTATTTTACGTTTCAATGCTCCTTTTCACTTTTTTTCTCAACACACGTCTTCTCTCACACCCGCCTTTGGCATCCACCAATCCCTAGCATGTCTTCATGACACGCCCGCCGACCGAGATCCTGGTGCACATTGCGGCAGCCAGCAGGGCCTCTGACGATGTTCGATATCGCGCTTTGGCACAGGCATATGCCGACTTTCAGCCGGCAGGGCGTGTCGGCGTCGCAAGCTTCTCGAGTAGTGTCGTCTCCAGCTTTACAGAGTTCCGCCAGCCTGTGAGCAGCGCTGGTATTCTCCCGTCCGTCACCATTGCCGCTGGCTCGTCGTTCCAGTCCGTGAACCTTTCCTTTGAGAGCGTCTGGGACAATGTGCAGTCGCCGGGCATTGCGAGAGCCCCGTCGCCAGTACCAGTACCAGTGCCAGTACCGGTAACAGTACCGCGTCCACTGGCCCCGAGTCGGCACCAGCACTATGTATCGCCGCACGATTGCATACCGGACTCACAGTCTCAAGACGAGCGCAGGACGCGAAGGAGAATTTCGGACGACAGACGTGTGGACGAGCCGGCATGTTCGCAGCGCACGCACGATGCGTCTCTGGTTGAAGACATTGAAGACTCCCGCCTAGATGATTTCTGTATCAAAGAGTCGCAGGAAGTGCCGAGCCGTCGAGCAGCAGCAGCATATGACAGCGACGCCGAAAGCAACATCCGGATCCGTGATGCCGCTAGCCCCGATCTGAGCGCCATGCCCATGGATATAACGCATCTATCGGACAGCATTCTCGAGAATTCGGCGGACCAGGCTCAGTTTCAGCCTCAACCACCAAGGCAGCCTCTTACACGACGGTCAGCCAACTCGCAGCAGTCGTCTCAGGATGGGGACGGCAATGCGTCCCTCAAAAGCAGCCCACCACTTCATGAGTGGGACGCTGTCCCATCGTCGGCTGTTGCATATTTGCCAGATCTTGGGGCTGGCCAGCCTCAAAGCTTCAGTGCAAATGTGCCATCGTCACTACCGGAAGAGTCTGGAAAGGTGGTCATCAGAGTCGACACATCAGCCCGTGAGCTGCGAGGGCTATCGGCCAACCTGTCCTCGTCTATTGTGCCGGGTTTTAACCAGGGCGGACTCGGAGCCAATAAGGACGAAACGACAACGAGAGTCGGACCATGCAACCGCATTGACCTCTGTCCTTGACCGCAGACTACAGAACCTGGACAGGAGGCGAGCAAGCGACTCTGAACAGCCGCCGCCAAAGAAGAAGCGAGAGGAGCCGGGCATCGAAACGAACATGTCCATTGCCATCAAAGAGAAGACGATCTCAATTGCTTCAAAGAGTGCGATCCGCAACCTTTCACAGCCGTTTCCTTCTTCGTCCCCGACCGCAAGTGCACCTGGTCTCTATCTGGACCAGACACTGCGTATCATCTCACCAGATCCGCCTGTTGCTTGCGAGCATCTCGACCCGGACGCGTTGATTACCGAGAAGATGGCCAAACTCGCCCGTGACCTCGACCTCGAGCGCCGGTACCGTCCTTTGTCCTCTTCAGAAAGCCGTGCTATACGGCCCTTTTGAGCGTGGCTTCTGGCGCCTCAACACCGCGGGCTGGCCCGCCTCTCTGCGCCACCAGGCCTGGTCGTTTTTGCAGACGTACATTGGGGCAGGTGATGCTGGCTGGAGCGTATGGTGCTCGCGAGATGCGGCACCGCATACTTGGTTGAGGCTGTCGTGCTTTGCTGCCACGGCCGGCCACACCTATCTGATCCTGTACCTGGCGAGCCAGAGACAAATCTTGACGACTGGCGCTGTGTGGATGGACGGGTCGGGCACACCGACAATCACGGTGCCGCCACGGAAGAAGAAGCAGACAGGCGGCAGTGTGGATGTGTTTACGAATGCTTACTGAACAGGATGTACATGGAATGGTGTTTTGGGTATTACATGGTGCATCGAATATGGTAAGCAATTACTGGGAAGCCGGGCTTGGCTATGGCGTTTTGAACAACGACTTATCGGGATATATCAACTTGGGAGCATTGCGGACGAACATGAATAGAGGGAGGATATCTTATGAGACACTGCGAGACGAGATACTTGACGTTGACCTAGCTGAGCAGAAACGAGAAAGAAAAAGCTTGACGAAAGCTCAACCCGGTAAAGATACTTGAATCAAAGCTAGTAAAGAATGTACCGTTCTCCATCTAATCATACAATACAGTGAAACGGCACATACAAGACAAATGTTCCGCCCACGAGACACAGAAAGAATAAGAGAGAAATATTGTCCTTTCCTTGTAACCCATCCTTGTTCCCCCCCCGTTCCTGTTCCTGTTCCTGTTCCCGTCCTTCCCTGGACGTCTCGGAGTGGGGTACTTAGAAAAGCGTGACATACAAGCAAGCATACAAACGCATAGCTGAAAAACACCACGTAAAGAGACAGACAGCCGTACGGAAAGCAAAGCAAGGAAGACGATAGAAAGCAACGACAAAGGAAACAAGTAAAGATAGAGATGGAGAAAGAAAATCGAAAGCCGGCGTGACGAAAGATGCAAACGATTCTGCTAAGACGAAACTATTGAACTAGAATGTGGCTTGAACGACAGAGTTTCGAGTTGTACATCAGCTTATTCGGCTGGCGGGGTAGACCTGTACGGGGGCGGCGATCCGAAGGCGGCCTCGTATTCCTTGTCGTACCGCTCCTGCTCGGCCTTGGCAAGGTCGTCGTAGTGCTGCAGCTGTTAGTGAATGTACTGGAAAATCAGACCACGGATAGGTGGGCGTTGACATACCTGGCGATCCGAAGATGAGATGTTCTTCCACTCGGAAGACAGTGTACGGGCGACCTCGGTCAAAGGACGGCCCGTGAACTCGCCCGTCTCCCACCGCTCCTTGGTGAAGAGCGAGAACGACGTGACGGCCCGCTTCGGCTGGCGCGCGTCCGCAATGTTGCGGTACTTGGTCTGCTTGAGCAGACGGTTTATGTGCTGCCGCGCCCGGTTCGCATCGGCAATCTGCGATGCCGTGTGGCTCTCCACCCACGCTTTGTGACTCTCGGCATTCGTCGCCCGGTTCTTCTCGGCCGTGTCCCGCAGCCGCTGCACCTCGAGGGGCGACAAGGACTTGAACGACGCGCTCAGCTCCGGCATGATCTTCGACAGGTTCGCCTTGCCGCCGCCCTCCGTCTTGATGCCCTTGGTTTTCTCCGTGATGTACAGGATCCAAGGTGTCTCGGGTTCCTTGGACGGCCCTTCGAGCAGCGCCACCTTCTTGAGCTCCTTCTTTTGCAGCCGGACCTTCTCCTCGGGCGTCTGTGCGGCCTTCTTCTTGGCCAGGGCCGCCTTCTTCTTGGCCGCCAGGGCCGCCTCTGCCTTCTTCTTCTTCTTCTTCTTCTCGGCCGCAGCCTTCTTCTTTTCAGCAGCCGCCGTTGCCGTCGCCGTCTTCTTCTTCTTCTTGGGCGCTGCCTTGGCGGTTGTCTTCTTCGCCGTGGCCTTCTTTGCCGTGGCCTTCTTCGCTGATGTCTTCTTCGCTGTGGTCTTCTTCGCTGTGGTCGTCTCCTCGGGTGAGTCCGCGGCAGGTGCATTCACAGCCGTCGCGGCCATGAAGCTGCGTGCTGTCGGCTGGGCTCGAAACGCGTTCAGGGCGGCCATCTTTTGGGCGGAGACAAAGACGGGCGAGGCGAGGCCGGCACCAGCCGCTCTGATTGTGAGGCTGTGGACGGCGGCCGCGCCGACGCGAAGAACGTTGGCGGAAAGCATTGTGATGTTTTGGGGTTTGAGGCTGTTGTGCTGTGGTAGTTTTTGTCTGTTGGCGGTGCGTAGTTAATTTGTTTTGATTGCCTGTTGGCTCGACGTGTCGTCGCTTTGTTGATTGTTGACAGTTGCGGGCTGCTGGGGCAATCCGATGTCGTTTGTTCGATGCGCAACGAATGGCGATACGAGGCGGTCGCACAAGGAAAACCGCGGCTCCCTTGGAAATCGGAAAATACGACGTACAGACCGTATGATCGCGTGTGGGTGCGTTTCTGGGTTTGCTGAGGCTCCTCTTCGGGCAGGTGCGTCCCAGCCCCCTTGTTTTACAGAGCTCCTTGCATCAAGGAAATGATGACAAGGTGGGTTGTAGGGGTACTTTAGGCACACGTAATATTTGGCTGGTATTATGCGTACCCTCTACCTCTTGTTTCTTCCGCTTTCGTCCGTTGCTATTGGGCTGAGCTGTTGCCTTACCCCACTGCATTCCAGAGAACGGTCTAGCCAGGAGCGGGAAGACTTCCACGTGACTCAGGAGCTGTCCAAATCACGTGAGCGCGCCACGTTACGCTCCGCTATCCCCAATTTTTCATCATAGTGTCGCGTTGCCTAAATCCATCAGCGGCAAGGCTCCAGGTGTTTAACTTTTTCGAGCTGCATACAGAGTCTCCTTCTCAGCTTCATCAGTTGTTTCTTACCACAATAGGTTGACCGCCCCTCTAGTCCCATCTGTCGTCTTGGGAGATGAAAAAGTAGCTTTTTCCCAGCAAATTGTTGATGACCTGTTGAGCCAATTCGAAAGAGAGACAAAGAGAGAAAAGAAGGAAACAAAAGGGGAGAAAAAAAAAGAAAGACGAGGTCCGCCGATACAAACAGAGACTCAGATACAGGATCTCGCTTCTCTCTGAAGAATAACCATGGCTCGGCCCAGGACCTCACGCTCACCATCTCCTGCAGGTCAACACGATGCCAAGAGTGGTCGCAAAGATGACGACAGGCGTGACCGCGACCGTGTTCGCAGCGATCGCGACCGGCGAGACGGCGCGCGCGACAGCCGCCGCCGGTCGCGGAGCCCGGTAGATGTGAGACAAGACACCCACCTCGATGACAAAATACTTTTTCCTAACAAAAGGGTTCAGCACCGATACAGAGACCGTCGAAACCGGGACCGTTCGCGCGATAGAGGCGGCTACCGTCGAGACCGAGACCGCGACCGAGATGGCTGGCGCAACGACAGAGACAGAGGAGGATCCGACTATCGACGCCGATCCTCAAGGTCACGATCGCGTTCACCGGCAGGCCGGCGTCGGGACCGGAGCCGTGATGGAGGACGGGACGACAGAAGCAGCAACCGTGGCGGCAGTCGACCTGAAGGCACAGCAGAGGCTCCTGCCACTCGTAATAGAGGAGGAGGAGGAGCATCGCCTTTGCCACCACGGGGTGCGCCCACCTCTGCCTCCTCCACATCGACAACTCCTGCAGCATCCTCGAGTGCGGCCGCCGGCGCTCCTCGCGAGAAGTCAGAGGCCGAAAAGAAGGCCGAGCGTCTTGCCAAGCTCGAGGCTTGGAAGAAGAAGCACGAGCAGAAACAGGCAGCAGCAGCCGCCTCGGCGTCCCCAGCCGGTGCAGCGTCTCCCTCGTCCACCGCGCCACAGTCTGCAGCAGGATCTCCTGCTCCTGCAGCATCATCAACAACAGCAGCTCCTGCTGATGTCGCGTATGCCGGCAAGTTCGACCAAAGGCCATCGCTAAGAAATCTGCTGCGCGACACCATTCGCCTGGGCTGCTTGGACCTGTCACTCTAGGAAAACCTGCTTTATCAGAGAACAAAGCATCGACGACGGCGCCAGCGCCGGCGACTATGAAGAAGACGTTTGGAAAGGGTAAGTCTTCGTCTCCACCTGATTTGAACACAGAGACACCGCTGCTGACAAAGTCTTACGCTCTTCTAGCCAGCACCGTTCCTGCTAAACCCTTCAGCGGCTTCGGCTTCAATAAGGGAGCAGCCGACGCCGCCGCCGGAAAGCGCAAGCTCAACCTCGACGACGAGGAAACCTCGAAGCGAAAGCTAGCTAAGCTCCCCGATGCCTCTCTAGAAGACGCTGACGACACCCCCTACAACAACGAAGACGAGGACGAGGACGACGAGGACGATGGCCGATTCGATGGCACTGAAGAAGAATTTGCTGCTGCTGCCCGTGCCGCACGCGAGCGTCGTGACGAACGGATCTTGCAACAAAGCATGGCCATGGAGACGGATGGAACCGATGGTGCTGCGGACGGTGCCGGCCAGGTTGGCGAGGCTACTGCGGCCAAGGAAGAGGCAGATGCTGCTTCTTCCTCAGACGCAGCAGCACAGCCCGCCGCAGTACCAACAACCAGCGTTAAGACCGAGCCAGAGGCCATGGACGTTGACGAGGCCAAGCCAGCTGTTGCGTCAAAACCAGCACCCGCCAAGACGAACGGATTTGCACGGAAACCAGCTCCTGCACCAAAGCCCGCCAGCGAGATGGAGGTGGACGACGGCGTCGACCCGCTCGACGCCTTCATGGCGAATCTCGACCAAGCACCGGCCACAAAGACGACGCTGAAAACAAAGAAGCCCGCAGCTGAGCCGGAGGCGTACTTTAGTGACGACGAGGACTACTTCAGCAAAGCACAAGATACCCTGGACGCAAAATCCATCCTCGCCATTGCCGCCAAACGCAAGAAGAAGGAGATCCCCATCATCGACTACAGCAAGCTGGACATCACGCCCGTCCGCAAGAACTTTTGGGTCGAGCCATCCGAGCTTAGCCAACTGACCGAAGCTGAGGTTGCCGAGCTGCGTCTGGACCTGGACGGCATCAAAGTCTCGGGTAAGGACGTGCCCAAGCCCGTCCAAAAGTGGTCGCACTGCGGTCTCACGCGGACGATGCTTGAGGTCGTCGAAAAGCTCGGTTACGAGAAGCCAACACCTATCCAAATGCAGGCCCTGCCCGTCATCATGTCTGGCCGTGATGTGATTGGTGTGGCCAAGACGGGTTCCGGCAAGACCATGGCGTTTTTGGTGCCCATGTTCCGGCACATTATGGACCAGGATCGTGTTAAGGACAACGAGGGTCCCATTGGCCTCATCTTGACGCCCACGCGCGAGCTGGCCGTGCAGATCCACAAGGACTGCAAACCGTTTGCCAAGGCCCTGGGCTTGCGCACCGTCTGCGCCTACGGTGGCCCACCCATCAAGGACCAGATTGCCGAGCTGAAGCGTGGTGCTGAGATTATTGTGGCCACAACGGGCCGCATGATTGATCTGTTGGCGGCCAACCAGGGCCGTGTCGTCAGCTTGAAGCGGACAACGTACATTGTCCTGGACGAAGCCGACCGCATGTTCGACATGGGCTTTGAGCCGCAGGTGATGAAGATTTTTTGCCACCATCCGTCCCGACAAGCAGACGGTGCTGTTCTCGGCCACCATGCCACGCATCATTGATGCCCTGGTAAAGAAAGTCCTCAAGAACCCTGTGGAGATTATTGTTGGTGGCCGCAGCGTGGTGGCTCCCGAAATCACACAGATTGTTGAGGTGCGCGAGGAAAAGGACAAGTTCTTCCGCCTGCTCGAGCTCTTGGGCGAACTGTACATGAACGACGAGGACGTGCGCTCGCTCATCTTTGTCGAGCGGCAGGAAAAGGCCGACGAGCTGCTGCGTGAGCTGCTCCGCAAGGGCTATGCCGTCATGTCGCTACACGGTGGCAAAGACCAGATCGACCGTGACTCGACCATTGCCGACTTCAAGAACGGCGTCTGCCCCGTTCTCGTGGCCACGTCCGTGGCTGCCCGTGGTCTGGATGTGAAGCAGCTCAAGCTGGTTGTCAACTACGATGCGCCCAACCACTTGGAGGATTACGTGCACCGTGCTGGCCGCACAGGTCGTGCAGGCAACACGGGCACGGCCGTCACGTTCATTACCGAAGACCAGGAGAACTGCGCTCCGGGCATTGCCAAGGCGCTCGAGCAGAGCGGGCAACCCGTGCCCGAGCGGCTCGCCGAGATGCGCAAGGCGTGGCGTGACAAGGTCAAGGCCGGCAAAGCCAAGGACCAGTCTGGTTTCGGTGGCAAAGGTCTCGAGAAGCTGGACAAGGATCGCGAGGCAGCACGTCTGCGTGAGCGCAAGACGCACAAGGCCGAGGGCGACGACGAAGAGCCCGATAAGGAGACCGCTGCCGAGGACGACAAGAAGAAGAAGGCGGCCAACAACCTGGCACAGTCGGCAGCTTCGGCCATTGTCTCGCGCGAGAACGGCGGCAAGGACAAGGACGGTGCCGACGGCAGTGCTGCCGGCCAAGCTGCTGCAGCTGGTATTGTGGCACCGGGGGTTGTCCAGCCGGGCAAGGCCGGCGTCGGTGGTGGTGGTGGTGCCGCACTCGAGAAGGCTGCGTCGGCCATCAATGACATCAACGCACGTCTTGCGCGGGCTGGCCAGTTGCGTCCCGGTCAGCCTATCGACAACAAGGGCCCCGATGCAGGTGCGTTCCACGCCACCCTCGAAATCAACGACTTCCCGCAGAAAGCCAGATGGGCTGTTACGAACCGCACGAACGTCGCCAAGATTCTCGATTCGACGGGCACCTCCATTACGACCAAGGGTACATTTTACGCAGCCGGTGCCAAGGTGCCGCCGGGCGGCGAGGCCAAGCTGTACCTGCTCATCGAGGGCGATACGGAAGTGGCTGTGGGCAATGCCCTGACTGAGCTGACGCGGTTGCTACGCGAGGGTACTGTGGCCGCTGCCGATGCAGAGAGCCGTGCACCAGCCAGTGGTCGGTACACCATTACGTGAGAGTTCGTCACCATGCATTTGCCATTATCTCCATTCTTTGGGGCTTCCTATGTATTCAGGCGTTTGGAGGCGCTCTTTTGGCTGGAAAGTAAGATAAAAGCAGGAGACAAAAACTGGCCGTACATGTATGGCATTGTATGATAATAATGTAGCGCAGCAACAAAAAAGAAAAGAGACGGTAAATGTTGTGAATATTGAGAAAACACCTGCTGGCCTCTGCCAAGGAAATAAAACGCAAACGCTTGCCATTGCAAAGAGATGTGAAGAAAAAGGACAGAATATCAAAGCGGCCAGGAAGCGCCCTCTGGCCACAGCTACCGCCCATATGGAGTGTGCATATCACTTGATGCCATCACCGTTATCGTGACTCAGTTGTGCTGCGCCGCCGCAGCCTGCGCGTCCATCTCGCGCCGCCGCACCTCAGCCTCGCTGGCCTTCTTCAACGTCTCGTTGCGGTTCTCCCGCTTCTGCGCCTCCAGCTGCGCTCCCAGCTTGCCCGTTGTCGGCTTCGGCGCATTGCGCGCTTCCGCCGCCGCTGCCGCCCGTTCTCGTGCGTCGGCAGCGACCGACGATCCTGGCCCACCGCTGCTCCCGCCCAGCGTCCGTGCTGGCCCACCTACACGCGGCGGCAGCGGTGCCGTTGTTGCTCTCTGCACACTGCCTTCCCCACCGGCCGTGCATTGCCTGAGCCTGTGCCAGCACCGCCCAGTGTGCGGCCCGGCCGATCAAAGGCGTCGTCGTGCTTGTCAACTTTGCCACAGAGATTGCCCATTGCGGTGGTGGTGGTGAAGGCGAAGGCGGAGAAGAGCTGGTTTCCTGAAACTGAAAGGACAGAAGTAGGTCGGTCGTCCGGGCGTGTCGGCTGAAATAAGGCGAAGGGAAAAGGGCTGTCTTGCCGGACGAAGACAAAAGGACAAGTAAAAAAGAAGTTTTGGCAGGTGGATAGATAAGTGGACAAAAAAGGAGGATACAACGTGGAGAGCGACAGGTGGGCAGGAGATGGCACGAGAGAGACGTCCGCGGAAAACACCGTTATTGAGTATATCGAGTATCGAATATCCGAACAGTCGAGACGGCGGTAAGTTGACTCAAGCTTGGCGAGACAGACGTTGAAGGTCGAGCTCTCAACAGAAGAAAGAGAGAAGTGGTGGCAAACGGCGGGTTCGGGAGGGCGAACTACACATACCCTTGAAAGAGTACGCTCAAAGACAATTGTCTCGTTACTGGGATAATTAATGGCGACAGGGCAGAAGGCGACGGATGCAGCGGGAAGCACTGCGAATGCAAGAATATGAACAGAAAGGGGGATGAAGAAAGAGAGGCTGGAGAGGCAATTCGATTTAGAAAAGGCGATGCGCCGCAGTTGCCAAGTTGAGCCAAGCTGTATTGAAAGCGCACTTGCCCTTCTGGAGAAGCTCGCGTGGAAAGACCCCTCTTTTTGGAGCTGCCTGTTAGGAAGGTGTGCTGGGGTGGTGTTCGTCGGCTACAGTTGCGCCTTCCGTGAATTATGACGCCGGCGGCGACAGGCGATTCTGCCGGGCTAAAAGTAGGTGGTGATTGAGTTGGGTGACAACCGTGATAGGAGCCGTCACCGCCTTTTTGTAAGTAGTATTTTCTGATTTACAGACAACGTACATCGCATCACCAGAAACTGGATCAAACGGTATGATTTCGTTGACTAGGATTATGCATGTTGTGGTATCTTGAAGATTATATTCCGAATTTTGAGAATGCCAGCTGATCTGGGAACATTTTGATGTTTATTAATCGTCAAGACTCTCTCTCATTGAAAAATATATATAAATGGAGGGTTATGAAAATAATTTATCTACATTTCTTAAATTCAATTTTATAAACTTTGAGAATGAAAAAAAACCCCAAAAAGGAAATGAAGCTATGTCTAGACCGCCATGCAAGGTTTGCCGCATCACCCACTGGACGCATTTAGCCGTCACTATGGCTTGAAGCCGCACAGTCAACGTCGAGAACCCAATGTGTACAATCTCCATGCTTTTTTTATGTTATTGGTCATAATCGACGACGTACCTCCTCAGCCTTACTCTAGAAGGTGGAGGGAGCATCGGTAACAATTAATAAGAGTGGGCTGAGTTCCTGAACAGGCAGCCGTCGCTGTCTTCTTTCTGGGAAATGATACCAGGCGCCGTCTACGCTATCACCTTAATGATGTGAGTCTGGGTGTGGTAATTGGTTGTCTGCCAGAAAGTAACAACTGGCCGGGACGCGAATTCTTACATCGATTACGATACAACGACATACTCAAGCCTCGTCCTTGGATCTTTTCCGAGTCTCCGCCGATTGCGGTTCATCAACAAAGAAAAAGAATGCATACATACTGACATAAAGACTTGGGGAGACTCTTTCTTTCCCTTTGACTGTCTTGGAAATTTCTTTGAAATTGTTTTGATATCCCGGAGAAAGGCTGTTTTGCCCAGACCGTAACATTGGGCTGGGTGGACCTTTTTGGGCTCCTTAGGGCCCGTCCAATGGTACTTTCTGAAGTTTTCTAGATGAGACTCGAAAAGAGACTCTGATATGAAAGCGTACTTCCACAAGGAGAATGCTATCAACCTGGAAGGATTGATTCTGCAAGGCTTTGGCAGCGAACGATTTCCGTAAATTCGCTATTTTCGCCATTGACTCCGGATGTCTTCAGTGCGCCATCCAGCGATCTAGACACATTTTCCCCGAAGCAGATACTGCCGAACATGCACCAATGGCAAACAGTTTCCCAAAGACTGCTTACAAACTCAATTCGACATTACCGCCCAGAACATCATACGGCACGATCCCGACCAGTTGCAGGAGACAGTGTCGTTGGTTCGCCTTTATCATCCCTGTATCGTTCTAGGGGTTAGTCCTGGTGCCGTTCTGGGGCGTCACTGTATCATTTCCCTCTTTATTTTCGGCGTTCTCAATTAAGGTGTTATTTGGCGGCTCAGACGCAGCGACCCGTAAGCAATTAGAACCCGAGAGTGAGGACCAGTGCGCGGAGTTCTTCGCTTGACAACAGTGGTATCTAAGGTTTCCCTGAATGACAAAAGTACTGTATTGGGAAACAATGACGAGGAAGACGAGCAAGTAACGCAACGAAGACCGCGAAACCACGAAAGCCACGAAAAGAATACGCAACATCAACTTGAGTTTTGCTAGTTGTGCGGCACCTGTATCGTACCGAACATTTAGGCTAAGCTGGCAACTACCGGTTGAGTAAGGTATGATGCAAGGAGATGTGAGGAATCCGGAGTACGTTACGGGAAAAAGACAAGCTGCAGCCATCAAGCTTCTTCCTCCATCGTTCCTGGGTGTTCATGGGGTTCATCCCAGCCTGTCGGATCTTGACCTGTCGGCTAAATTTAAGTGCCCACGACAATGACCAAGAGATGGGGTCGGCCAAAGGCACAAACCATACGCCGCAAAATAGAAATGACAGACAAAGCGATGCGACAGGGCCAAATGAAAAAAAAAAAAAATAAAGAGGAAAAACTAAGCCTCGACTCTCAACCCGTGCTCTCAACTCATTCCAGGGTTTCTTTCTCGCGACCGGGGCAAGGGGACCAAGCCAGCGGACTTTTGTGTAGCCCGGCAAGCTTTTGCCAATGTCGTTTGTTTATTCGAGTTTTTTTTTTATTAGAAGAGGGGAAATGCATATCATTTGCGGTTGTCCTCTGGTTCTGTTTGCTTTTCCGCTCTTCGCTTCCACTATGAAAGAGCACAGAGCACGGCACCTAAAAAAATCAAGAGAGAACCATCCGGGTTCTCAAATTCTCGTCGCGGGCGGGTTCTTTCTTGGGGTTTTCTTGAGCCTTGCGCCGGTCTTGGTCGTATCTGACCAATGAGAGCATCGAATCACTGCTACTGTGGGAACAGCTAATGCAGGTGGGGGAACGAAAGGACCTGGCCCTCTTTCCTACCATGACGTTCAGCCCAGGGCCCTGAAGAAATTTTCTCAAAAGGGAAAGCGCTGTGGCTCCCCCTGAGCAACCTGGGCCGTCGCCTAGAGCCACTGTACTGGAAAAGTATCTTGGTGGCCAAATTACAGCCAAAAGACACACAAAGCAACTAAAGAGTGACATGGCGAGCCACCACAACCCAAAGAGAACCTGCACCTTCCCTACCCTTCGAGCGACAGCCGAGTTTCTGTCCGCTAAGATCAGTCGCTCCTTCCATCCCGCTGGTGAGCAGCACAAAGGCACCTCGCCTTGCCATATCACCACGAGGCACAAGGGTCCTGCCCTGACTCTTCTTCACCTCTCTTGCTGTTGCCTCTTTCTCACTTGCCTTCCTCTCCTTCGGAATCTCGCCGTCCCCTCTCGACCCTCCCCTGTTTTCCCCTCATATCCTCGTCTCATAACTTCGTCATCTTGCTCCTCCCTTCTTATCTTACTACTTCCCCGACGTTCGCCTTTCCTCCACGCACGGACGAGCCGCACAAGACATTCTGCTGCACGTTACACCTCCCGCCGCCCGTTCGAGAGGAATGGTTGCAACTAGCACATCGCACCTTTCCTGCCTTGAGCCTCCGTTGTTGAAGTTGGAAGTTGGATCGAAACGACCTAAAGGCAAAGGCCGTCTTCGTTGACGCTTCTCCGTTGACAGTCCGCGGTTCTCTTATTCTGCCTGACAGACACGCTTGAGATTGTATCGATTGTCCTGTTTGTCCCTGATCATACATCTCCTGCTCAGTGTCTTGCCTGAAGGCTTTCTTCTTACCTCTTTCTCCTCTTCCCCCCCTCCCGTCTTCTCTTTCTTTATCTCCTCCTGTCTCTTCTCATCCCCTTTCTCTTCTTGCCACAGTCTCCCCGTTTCATTAGCCCAGTCAACACATACACACACACCTCGCACATCACACGACCTTGCTATGGACAGCGACAACAGCCGCCTGCAGCGCACCTCGCTGAGCTTTTCCTATCTCGATTCCTTTGGTGATGCTCTCTCCCTCGACGGCCACTCGCCGCTGGCCGACGTCGATATGGATGAGGCATGGAAGATGTTTGGTCTGCAGAGCCCTCAATGCATTGGCCAGGACCATCAGTCCGGCATGGGCACCGCCTTTCGCACGCCGCACGACGACCTCTGCGCACACCCGCCCAAATGCCCTAACGGGCGGCCACTTTAGCAGCAACAGCAACAGTCACAATGGTCTGCACCATCACGGTGGCCATGCCTCCTCCTCGCACATGCTCTTCCACACTCGCCACTTTGATCCAAACGCCATGGCAAGTGGCCAGCACCAACAGCAGAGCCAGCACAATATGCAGGGTATTCCTTCTACAACTGTTGGCGGCTCAAGCGGGCTGGACCTGATGGACTTTTCGGCAGGCGCTTTCTTTCCCAGAGCGGAATCCCAACCTCGGTCGGCCCTACGGCGTCTGGCGTAAAGCCAACTACATACGCCAACGATTTCGCTGAGCAGCTGTCCGTGCTGTCCTCGCCACCGACCCAGCACTCTCTGCACTCTGGTGCCGGTGGTGGCGGCGCTGACGATGACATGGAGTCGACCTGTGACAGCGAATGTGGCTTTGGTGAGATCTGCCACGACTCGGCTTGCTCTGACGACCCGTCAGCCTGCTGTGAGGACGAGGACTGCCTGCAAGAGCCTGGAGATGGTCCTGTCACCGCCGCCGTCACACCAGAAGATGCTATTGCTGCCGCCGCACTCACATCGTTTGTGGAGCAGCAAAGACAAGCTAGTCAGCAACAGCAGCAGCAACAACAACAACAACAGCAACAGCATCAAATGTCTGTTGCAGCATCGTCAACGTCCGGTATGCACAGTCACCAAGGCCACCATCACTCTGCCTCTTCTGCCTCTACCCCTTCGTGCCTGCAGTTCGGTCTGGGCCCAGACTTGTGCATCAGCCCACAGTTCTTGATCAACTACCAGCACTTGCGTGAGGCACACAACCCTCTCAATCCCTCCGAATGCACGGCTTCCTTTTGCCCAGTGGAGGACCCCAGCTTTTACCAGGAGTGCCACATTCGTCATTTGCCCGAGAGCCAAGGCGGTCTGTTTGACAATCTGGACCTCAACATGATTATGAATGAGAACACCAACGACGGCTTCGGTCATGGGCAGCACCACGGCCACGGCCACAGCCGCGGCCACAGCCACGGCCATACACACAACCATATGGATGCCGTGGAGTGTGGTGCCAAGTTCCCCAGCGGAGAGGCCATGATTGAGCATCTGTGGAATGACCACCGCAAGAGCCTAAACCTCTTGCAGTTCCCTGTTATGCAGCACATGGACCACACGCCCGGCATGGCCTCCTCTGCGTCGTCATCCGTCTCCATGGCCTCACAGGATCTGGCAAGAACCCCCTCTCTTGCTGCCTCTGGCCAGGATATCGCCAGTGGTCTGTCGCTGCCAGATGCTTCTCTCTCCTTGGGCACCTATGGCTTTGACCCGAGCGTTGGTACTGGCCTGAAGGGTGCCACCGTGGCGAAACAACTGCAGGACACTACCATGACCGTGCCTCGGACCAAGTCGGTAACGCAACTGCCGCTTCCTGGTGTTGGCCTGGGCGGCCTCAAGACCGAAGATGGGCAAACCAAGACCGCCGACAGTGGTGCTGCTGCTGATGCAGGCCCGCAGGTCTTTGAGTGTGCCTGGTGCAACGACGTCGGGGGTCAGCCATGCGGCCAGTCCTTCGACTCGGCCGGTGAGCTCCACAAGCATGTGCTTGCAGCCCACACTCACTTGCTGAAGCGAGACGTGGGGGGCACGTACTCGTGTGGCTGGCAGGGCTGCACACGCCGAGACAGTGAAGAGAAGGGTGGCTTTGCGCAGAAGAGCAAGATCGACCGCCACATGCAAGTTCACACAGGCAGTAAGTTCCCTCACCCTTGGTTCCGTCCACTTTTTTGATTTTCTATCATTTTCTAGTGTCTTGTGTAACGCACACTAACATCTCAGACAAACCTTTTACGTGCGACATCTGCCACCAGTCCTTCTCCGCCAACCAGGCTTTGCTTCAGCACAAATTGATCCATGAGGACAGCAAGCCCCTCTCGTGTGACATTTGTGGCAAAACCTTCCGGCAACATTCTGCACTGAGTATGTGGTTCCCTACCTTACTTATCCTATCACCCATCCTTCTGTTGTTCCTGTGCACCGTGACTGACCGCCTAGCTATGCACATTCGCACCCACACCAAGGTCCGCCCACTCAAGTGCCCCTACTGCAGCAAGGAGTTTAGCGAGTCGTCCAACCTCTCCAAGCACAAACGCATCCATACGGGCGACGGCCAGTACGAGTGCAAGTTTCCTGGCTGCAACCGGACGTTTCACCGGAAAGACCAGCTGCGCCGGCACAGTGCCCAGCACAGCAAAAGTCCGTCGTCGTCGATTGCCAAGCCCTCGGCCAGCAGTCCCGTCATTCCCAATTCCATCGCTGTGTGACGTGGCTTGTCGGTGACGAACCGACCCCTGCACCTTTGTTTCCTTCTCTCTAGTTTTTGATGTCTTTTGATGCCTTTTATGCTATTTTTATGATGCCACTATTCATCCTTGTTCGGTGATCTCTTTCTTTTTTCCATTTGCCTTTTTTTCTCTTCTTGTTTTTCATCCATCAGATTATTTCATCCTTCTTAAAACGGCGTTGTGGCTTGGTTTGGGGTTTAGAGGTAGCGGGGCCTCCCCTTTTCAGAAAAGTGTCCCTATATAACGGGTCGGGTGGGTGGCAGAGGGTTTAAGGCGTTTCTGCGGAAAAGACAGATTTGAGACCACAATATTGCTGTGCGAGAATAAGTCGTGTATGGCAAGATGCATTGTCAATACGAATACTGATTTTAGTAGCTACAACTGACTAATTGATACGACGAATCTAATAAGAGGCAAAGTGGCTCGAAGCCCATGATATGACAGGATGGGAGAAGCTGTGCGCAGGATGTGTTAGGGAGGATGTGAGTGAATGAAGCATGCAAGTGTCTGCTAGAAAAGATCATACTAAGAGAAGAGGAGAACTATGAAACTGCTTTGCTCAATTTAAAAAATAATATCTGAAAAAAGAGCAATCTGTATGGGAACAAAAAATCATTTACACTAGAAGCATTTGCACAAAATACAGGTATTGAAGTGTCTTTATACATTCTAGCTATTTTTTAGAAAAAAATTCTACCGATCCTACATGTACAAACATCAAGTGTTATGGAAAAAAGATGCAAATAGACGGCTTCGTAAACAGCAGCATCATCACTAAAGATGCCACCGTTCATCATGACCCACCCAGTTGGCTTCAACGCCATCACCACGCTCTTCTCCTTCTTCCAGAAGGCCAGCTTACTCTTTCAATAATAATGAATGTGTCTGGTTGAAGCAAGTAAAAAGAGGTAAAATGGTGGGCATGAAAAAGAATGTACAAAAAAAGAACCCAAAAAATAACCGATGAGAGTGAGATTTGAACTCACGCGACCGAAGCCATATGATTTCTAATCATACCCATTAGACCACTCTGGCATCTCACCTTACTGGTTGTTGTGCTTGATGGAAATTTGGTAAATTCTGAAGTCCAATGAGGCAGTTACGCATGGAAAGATCAAAGGCATAATGGAATGAGACCATGCACAAGAACACAGGAAAGGAGTCCGTAATGCGAAAAGAGACTGTAAGCTGCACATGTCTGGTAAACTGACTAGTTTGAGAAAGCAGAACCTTTCATGAGAAGTTAAGCTGCGTTGGGCAGCTCATATGCAACAAAAGTGCTCCGTCAAATTGGCCTCGTGAGCTCACATCTCAACCGCGCATAATCAACATACGACGTATATAAAATAGGATCACCATCATGACGACAAGACGATTGAGTTTTGCTCTTATTTATTTTACTCTTTTTTTATTTGGTATATGTATGTCTCCGCGAAAACTGTTTGCAGTTCTCAAGGTCCGTTCCTCTTTCCTCTGAATATACTATACAGCAATGGAAGCCAGAACACCCCTCGTAATGCCGCCGTTTCCCGGGAAATTTGTGTGTATTTGGTGTTCGTGAGTTTTTCTTTGAGTATACGTTTGCCATTTTGCGAGAGCAAACAAAGAGAAGGAAGTGAGCGCTGTAATCAAACCGAACACCGCCCGTTTTTGTTGTTCCCCGTTCTCCCATGACATTATAAGCAGAAACAAAGAAGAGGGAAAAAGACAGCACACATTACTTTCAAAGATGATAAGAGAACAAGGCCATTTTTCCTTTTTTTTGTATTGTTGTTTTTTTTAACAAAAAACCTTCCCAATCCTTTGGGAGAGAAAAAAAAAGAGAAGAAACTACCGTCCCGTGATCGTTCGCCTCAAAAAATCATGATGCCAAAGTTTTTTTAAAGTTCCACATTCAACACCCGTATCCCCAACTCTCAACGGACAACACGCTTATGCCTTGACGGCAAAGGTCCGCTGGGGAAGTGAGACTGGCGCTTCTTCGTCTTGGTGAGGGTGCGGGCGGCATCCTCAGCGGACAACCGCCGGCGGATGGCGCGGGTCTGCTTCGGTCTCAGGTCCAGGGGCAGGTACTTCTTGTTCTTGTAGAAGAGGCGGAGCTGGGCGCGCTGCTTGGCGTTGATGATGGTCAGGACGCGGGCAATCGACTTGCGGACGTCACCACTGGAAACAATGAGTTAGTGTCTGCACCAGGAAGAAAAAAAGTGCGACAAAACTTTGTGGTTGGCACTTACATCCGGTTCAGCTTGGAACCCGAAGAGGTGATCTTCTGGATGCGGAGCTGGCTCAGCTCCGTCTTCAGCTCAGCGAGCTGCTTGACGAGCTCGTCCTTGCTCTTGGGCCACAGGGCACCGGCCTTAACCTTGGAGGAAGACTGCAAGCATGTTAGAAACCGCATTCCTTCTCATTGTGTGCGTAGCATCCTGGCAGAAATCCTCCTCTTTCCACAGAACATTGCCGTCGGTCAGTCTCTGTCGTGCAATCGTCGATTGTTTCGTCGTCGTCGATTCTCGTGTGGCGTTCAATAAACAAGCAATTCGACAATTGTCGCCCGTTGTCATTCGAAATCGCATTCCTGTCTGAAGAGTTTCTTGTCGCTCCAGTCGAAAATGGCCGGCGGTACACGCTGCAGAAGTTTGCGGCCGGTGTTGCATGGTACGAATGTGTCGAAAGAGCGTCCATTGCCAGCGAGCCAGTCCAAAAGATCTGTCGAGCATAACGCCATGCCTTTTCTATTCATGGGATATCGATGACGCGACAGGACGGGTCGAGAGATCGCGGGCGGTAATCACGGGCGTGCGAGACAAACAGCGTCGATGTTGCATTTCGAGATTTCTGACCGACAGTCGATGTTCCTCTTTCTTCCCAATCCATCCAGTATCCAATATTATCATTGCATCGTTTGCAAGACAACAAAGCATCTCCAAAGACATACCATTTTGTTGAGTATGTGTCGTCGTGGGGGGTGGTTGTCGACGTGTGTTGTGGTGATGGGTTGTCGAGAAAAGTGAGTTGGTCGTCGTGCACACGAGGATGTTCTCAAAGAGACTGGGAAAAAGCAGTGCGAAAAAAATTAAGGGCGTTAGGAGAAACTTTTTTTCTTAGGGGGGGGGCCACTAGCAAGCAAGCCCTCCCCTCTTCTTTCGTCTGAGAGAGTGTGAGCAGTCCACTCTGTTGGCTGAAATTGGGATAATTTAGCGCGAAAAATTCTAGGGCCGACGAGCCCTACGGCAGCTTTGGGCTGGGCGGGCAGAACTGGCAGAAAACAAGCATTAGATAATCAGACGATCACGTGAAGCAAGTGCAGCTACTCCAGCCACAGTTGCGCCACACCAGGAGACAAATGCGACTAGCCCAAGCCTGCAGCTCGGTCTTGGCAGCGACCCCGTAAAACGAGACCGTGACCTCACCACCCTCCTTCCTATCCTTTTCGCATCCGTGGCTGGCTTTCGGAATCTTGCTGCCCTTTGGCGATACTGCACTAATTTGTATCAACAACGATCCATCACATTTACGGCTGCGGAACTTTCGTGCATATTCCCAACTTCACCTTCTCTGAAAGATCGACAGAACTACCAGAAACAGCTCAAACAGCTCAAACAGCTCAAAGCCCCTGCTTTCGACCGGGGAAGCCGATCACGATCACCAACGGACAGCATCTCGGGAACCAACGATCGGTTGCGCTGAGCTAGCAGCCGTTGCGCTTTTGCATCTCCCGAGCGAATTTTCAGTCTCTCTTTACAGTAATCAACAGCCATGGCGTCCGCTGGCGGAAGCCCGGGCTGGACCCAGCTGCGGCAACAAGTGCGGAGCTTGGAGAGCCAGGTACGTCCCTTGACGATCGGAAATAGAACAACCTCAGAACAGAAGAAGAACAGATCAGCTAACACGCGCTTCCACCTCACCTTTACAGACCGAAAGCAACCTTCACACATACTCACAGTTCTCGGCAACATCGTCGATACCACTAAAGCCGTCCGAGGAGGAGAAGCAGACCGAGAAGAAGCTCGAGGAGCTCCTCAGCAAGCGAGAGAACATTATCCGCCAACTTACCCGCATTCTCGACTCGGACCCAAATTTGACCGCCTCGGCCGTGAAACAAAACAACTTGGCACTGCTGCGCGAAAAGTACGAAGAGCACCGCCGCGACCTGAGCCGCCTCAAGGTGCAGCTCAACCATGCGCGCGACCGCGTCAACCTGATGGCGCACGTCCGCAACGACATCAACGCGCACCGCAACGGAGACGGAGCCGAGGGCGGCGGCCTAACCGGCGAGGCGGCCGAGGCCGAGTACATGCTGGGCGAGCGCAGCCGCATCGACAACAGCCACAACATGGTGGACAGCGTACTGAGCCAGGCCTACGCCGTCAACGAGAACTTTGGCCTGCAGCGCGAGACGCTGACCAACATCAACCGGCGCATCACGCTGGCAGCGAGCCAGGTACCTGGCATCAACACACTGATTGGGCGCATCTCGTCCAAGAAGCGGCGGGACGGCATCATCATGGGCTCATTTATTGCGCTGTGCTTCCTGGTCTTCTGGTTCTTCCTGTAACTTCTGTTTTCTTGTCTTGCCAACACGATTCCCCCCTCCCCCCCCCACACTAGCATGCGGTTGCCATTGTCTTCCTTTGCTCACTTCCTTTGCTCACTTTGCCCACTTTCGTTTCCACCTTTCGACTTATGCACGGCGTTTGCACGGAACAACCCATTGTCGGGCGCACTGCGCCCTCATCGTTCCTAGACAACCGGGACCTTGATTTCAATATTTACATGTTTTATATGTTGTTTGTACAATATGGTGTCTGCTTTAATACCTATGGTACAGATGCTGGGTATGATTCATGGGGAAGTTTGAATGAGAGAAGAGTTTTTGATGTGTCCAACAAAGATGCGTATGTGTACGTGTATGCATGCACCCGTGTCGTGTGACCATCTAGAATTAGACCTTGGCCTCGGCCAGCAGCCGCTGAACGCCCTTGGCGAGGCTCTGGCGCTCCTCCGGCAGACTGTTACCACTGCCAGCCCACCGGATCCGGCAGTGCTGGTCCAGCAAGTAAATGTAGCCGACCTTGCTGTTGAGCAGGCCCATGTTTTCGCGAATGTCGTCATTCACACCTTGCCGCACCAGCAGGTACCGCTCACGGTCCTGCTCGCTCACCCGCTTGCGCAGCGAGCCACGGAACCGGCGCACCAGCCAGGCGCGCACCGCGTTGTCCTCGTAGTTGATCTGGACAAGCTGCGCTTTTCCCGGCCCACCGTTGGCCGCCAGCACCTCGGCCAGCTCCGGATTTTCTTCGGGCGCGACGAACGTGCGCACCTGGTTTTCGGCCCACAGGCTGCTAAAAAACGCAACCACCGTCGCAGCGCTCGACTCGAAAAGGGGCGTGGTGTCGACCTGGGTGTTGTTGGACCGGGACTTGTCGGCCGACAGCAAGGGTTGGCCCACGAGGTTGGGGAAATAGAGGGAGACGTCGCTGCGGAAAAGGCGCGGCGGGGCAATAAACGTCTTGCCCTCCTGGAACTGGAGATTGGTCCAGTCGCGGAAGTACGGTTTCACAATCTTGTTCTTGAGCTCCTTGCGGCGCTCGAGATGCTTCTCGTAGTTGACAAAGTCGTCGCGCTTCTGCTGCAGCGAGCGCGCATCAATGCCGCTGTTCTCGCCAGGATTCGGAGGTGACGGCATGCCAATGGGTCGCGGGAGGGGTGTCGGTGTGAACTCGTCGGTGCGCTTGCCGTACGAGCGGGGTGCATTTGGCAAGGCATTGACTTTTGGCGGAGGAGCCGGGGGGGCTGCTTCACCTTCTGCTGGTGCTTCTCCCTTTACGTCGGGGGCGCCGGCGGCGGCCTTGGGTTTCGAAGGTGTCGTCGGCTTGGTGTCGGCCCGGACGCGTGCCGTTGCGCTGAACGAACGCCATTGGCACAAGATGCAGGATGCGGTCACGACCGGCGTCGAGATCGAGGAGATCGAAGGGTATTGTGCTGGTGAAGTCCATAGCGCGCCAATCGCTTTCCGGCGCGAAAGTGCCGCCACACTGATCCGTTGGGTAGCCATTTGAGATGTATGACGGGGACGGGGCGCAATCGAAACCGTGTACCGCGTCGGGGGATCGTAGCTTGGCCGAGCGAGTGAGGTCAAGTGCCGGGCGGACCTGTGTCTATTTTTTCTCTCTCATACCCCGGAAGCGCGCCAATTGTTGGCTGAACGAAATTCTGCCGCTTGTCTTTTAAGGGCCTCGCTGTCATTGTTGGGGGAGTGTCCTTGTGACACCGCCTTTTTCTTGTGGCACGTTCCGGGGCAGCTGCCAAGTCTCCTAACAGGACTGAAAAGAGGCACAGGGAATAGTAAAAGAGAGCCTAGAAAGAGGCAGGAGCGACTCGACAAAGTGGAGACTGGAGATTTCGGCTGCTTCCCCGCCACGGACTTTGTCGAACGATGATCTCCCACTGTAAAGGCAAGAACATAAGCCGAGCTGTCTCCATACCAGCGCGGCTATCAACGGCGCCCATTCCCCAGGGCATTTCTCGGTTGCGCGCAACGTCATCTGCGTGACGGAGCGTGCCTGCCTCCAGAAGTGAGAAGACAACAATAAGCCGTTGCCAGCCACACAAATTGCACCCAAAAAGCTCGGTCTACGGAGGACTCGAGACTGCCATTGCCCATTGAGGAAGGAGAGACACATTTGCTCAGGAAAAAGAGAAGCCGCCCGGGCTAGACAAGGAAAGAGACAAGACATTCGAAAGTGAGATTGGAGAACCCGAATAGGAAATCGCCAGCTCTTGCCTTTTCTTCTTCTTTTTGTCTCCTCTTTTCTCCTCCCTTTCTGTATTCCGTATTCACACTCCGTAACTCTGCAACGATTGTTGTTCGTATTTGTTTTCAAAGCCACGACCGTCCTCGCCGACTTCCCACCTTAACCCACCCCCCTACACGCACACGTATACACAAAAGTCATGTTTCTTCAACGCGGCTGCCGAGGCGCTCTGCGCCCTGCATCGAAGCGACTGGTGATGGCGGAGGGCGGAAGCAGAAGCAGCATATCGACAGCGGCAGCAGCGGCAGCCACTCAGCTGCGGAGACCGACAGCAGCACCCGCAGCCTCTTCGTCCCGGCCGCTGGTGCAGTCCCGGCAATTCCACGCGTCAGGGCGTATGCAGGTTGTCAAGCCGGTTGTATTGGCCGACATTGGTGAAGGTCAGGATCTCGAGCGAGGCTTTGGATTGGACGTGGACGGTTGAGTGCCAAGCTAACAATTGACTCTCGTCTTCCTTCAGGTATTGTCGAGTGCGAGATTATCCAGTGGTTTGTCCAGCCCGGTGCGCGTGTCGAAGAGTTTTCGCCGCTGTGCGAGGTGCAGAGCGACAAGGCATCTGTCGAGATCACGAGCCGCTTTTCCGGTGTGGTCAAGAAGCTGCACTACGAGGCAGGCGAGATGGCCAAGGTCGGCAAGGCGTTTGTGGACATTGATATCCCCGACGAGGTCACGGCCAGCAGTGCTGCTGAAGAGGCACCGGCCACCCCAGCAGATGCTGCACCAGAGGTATCCGCCGCTGAGCTGGTCGAGACATCAGCGGCCGCCGAGACACAGCAGGAGACCTTGAAGGCGCCTGCACTAGTGAAGCAGAAATTTTCGGGCTCTTCGCTGGCTACGCCGGCTGTCCGCCACCTGAGCAAGGAGCTGAATGTCGACATTAGCGAGGTGATCGGTACGGGCAAGGACGGCCGGGTAACAAAGGAGGACCTGCACCGCTTCGTTTCTGAGCAGAAGAATGGCGGCGGTGCGGCTGCACAGGGTGATGCTTCTTCGCCAGGAGCGCCGCGGTCATCGAACTCTCCGTTCGGTGCAACCACAATTGACACCGAGGATGCCGCACAGCAGGAGTCAACCGTGCCCATTGGCGGCACCCAGCTGCAAATGTTCAAGGCCATGACCCGGTCGCTGGCCATCCCGCATTTCCTCTACGCCGATGAGATCGACTTCACCCAGCTGTACAGCCTGCGCCAGCGCGTCAATGCATCCCTGGCCCGCGCCGCCAAGGTGGCCGCATCTACGGGCGCCGAGGCCCCCGCTGTGACCAAGCTGTCGTACATGCCGTTCATCATCAAAGCCATGTCCATGGCGCTGCACCAGTACCCTGTCCTCAACGCGCGCGTCGACATCCCGGCCGACAATGCCGGCAAGCCCAATCTGGTGTACCGCAGCCAGCACAACATTGGCGTCGCCATGGACACGCCCAACGGCCTGATTGTGCCCGTCATCCGCAACGTGAATGCCCGCAGCGTACTATCCATTGCCAGCGAGCTGGTGCGTCTTCAGGGCTTGGCCAAGGCTGGCAAGCTGGCGCCCGCCGACCTGCAGGGTGGCACCATTACCGTGTCCAACATTGGCAACGTGGGCGGCACGTACCTGAGCCCCGTGATTGTGGAGCGCGAGGTGGCCATTATGGGCATTGGCAAGGTGCGGACGGTCCCCGCATTTGCAGACGACGCCGACGACAGCACAAGCCAGCGGATCATTAAGCGGCACGTGTGCCACTTTAGCTTCTCGGCGGACCACCGGGTGGTGGACGGCGCCACGATGGCCAGAGCCGCCGAGGTGGTGCGGGAGATGGTGGAGCAGCCCGACTCGATGGTTGTGCAGCTGAGATAGGATGAATGAGACGGAGAAAAAAGTTAGGCGAGGGAGACTACGAACGGATGAGCGAGAAAAGGAGCATAGAGGAGGACAGCATTCTTATTTTTTCAGACAAGGCGGGTTACGGCCATAGAGCACTCAATGTGTTACGGGGTACCGCATATGTTATTTACAGCGCATAGTATCAGCCAACTCTGAGCGTGTTACCACAAGAGGTAAGCTTCATTCGGGAGTGTAGTCTATTTGATTCATGGTATTCACATGTTTCGGGCTTTGCCTTGGATGACTATTCGTGTTTTGTATTCGTGAAAGGCCATTGCGTTATCCTGAATTCAAAAGATAAACTGATGCAACGAAACGATGCAACGTAACAATGTGTGGGAACCTCGTGAAATATGTGTAGACAAGAGTGATGGAAATTGGCAACAGGAAATCAGAAAATTCAAAAATAAAACGCCGTATCTGTCTGCCTTTTATTTTCCAAATCCTCCCAGCAATGCATGTTTCGAAAAATGGAACAGAAATAATGAAAGAAAAAGAAAAGCCCAAAGATGTAAGATGGACCAAGAAAAATTAAAGAAGAAGAAAAATCATCGACAACGAACAGCAAGTGGATATCCCGCTTTCAAGAAAGAGCAAAAAAAAGAAAAGAAAAAAAGAAAACTGTGCAGGAACCAAGCCGGTACAGAGTCAAAAGACAAGGAAAGGTGCACTCGTAAAAAATCAGGCCCTCTCCTCGCGAATAATGCTCGTCACCTTTTGCAGCACATCCGCCTTGACCTCGTCCAGCGGGCGGGCGACGTCAAAGCAAACGACATCCGTCTCGTCGGCCTGCGGCGGCTCCAGAATGTCCAGCTGGCTCTGCACCATGTTGGCACCCATGTAGTGGCCCTGGCGGCCTGCCACGCGCTTGAGAAGGACCTCGGGATCGGCCGACAGGAAGATAAAGTGCAGGCTGACACCCGTGTTGAAGTAGGGCGCAACGCGGATGACGTCGCGGTACTTGCGCTTGAGGGCAGAGCAGGTCATGACAACCTCGTGGCGGCCGGACGCCACCTGACGCATCGACTCTTCGCGCAGGGCCGTCAGCCAGTCCCAGCGGTCGGCGTCTGTGAGCGGGATGCCGTTGCGCATCTTTTCCACGTTGGCGGCCGGGTGAAACTCGTCGCCCTCGACGTAGGGCAGGCTGAGGCTGTTGGCGAGGTGCAGAGCGACGGTGCTCTTGCCGCATCCAGCAGGGCCAGTAACCAGCCAGATGTGACAGTTGCTGCCGTCATTGCTGTGCTTCGCGGCGGCCGTGACGCCGTTGGACAAGACAGAGGCCGTATTGGTAGCCGGTGCGCTGTTCGCCGCCAGATTGGAAGAGGTCCGGCCGACGGCCACGGGAGATTTGTAGGAGGAAAGCATAGTGGTGGCAGTAGGTCGTGAAGTTGATTTCGAGGAAATTGGGTGTTTCGAATTTCAATTTTCGTGTATTGTGGTGTTGATCCCAGCGGTTTTCTATCCAAATTTCCGCTTTCGTATATCCCGTTTCGTTTCCAGTCCCAAAATGCAGCGTAAATTCGTTAGATGGTTTATTTTTGTTCTGTTTTTGTTTTGTTTTATCGCAACTGCTGGTCGTCTCGCCGGTTCGGTAGATGTTATAATAGGGCCGTAGGCATATTTATAGACCCCCCGAATGAATGGAAGGACGTTCGTGTAAGTGAAAGGTAGTGAAGGTACTCGTAGGAAAGCAAGTGAATAGGTGGTCGGGCGAAGGAAGAATTGCCGTTGACGAGTATAGGTGAACAAGGCGAAGATGAAGGGGCGAGAAAAAAAAGGGAGGAGAGGAGGAGTTCGTGTACAACAAGGTCAAATTAGGAAAGAAGGAGAAGTAGGAAAGACGGAAGGAGGGAAGAGGGGGAAGATGGTGCGTGGTCGAGAAGAATACAAGCGAGGAAGGAAGGGGGAGAGAACGGAAGGAAGTCAAGATGACGACAAAAGGGGAAAGAAGCAATGACTTATTTAAAGAATCACAGCGAAGACCAGAAGAAAAAATACGAAATACAAAGAGCACTACCAAGTAAAAAAAAGAAGAATCGTCACTTGTCTCCGTAGAAAGGAGAGAAGGGGGGGGGGGCGCTACAAGGTTGGTTTCTTACGCAAAAGTTGCCTCCTTCCCGTGTCCGATGGCGCTGTCGGCAACTCCAGCGCCCAACCCAAAAACACTGTTAGCCCCCCCCCCCATAAATTGGTACAGAAAAAAAACTCCAGCAAGAAAAAGACTCCGTAAATTGGTCGTCATTAATGAAGAAAAAAAATCAAACGAATCTAGCAGCTAGGAACGCTACAATAGCTCAATAGCTCGACCGGGGCCTCCCAGGTCGCTAAAAGTGCACCGGACAACAAAACAGTGGCCCACGCCAGTTGAAACTAGAGAAACTGGGAAGAGCGAATGGGGGTCACAGTACATGTACTTGTAGGTATCGTACTTACCCTGTATATACCGAGCATCGTGGGTTTTTCTGAGGGGCGGGGAGGAGCGTTGGAATGACCATGGTTGAGACACCAGTGACTCCCTGTCCTCTGTACCTGACCTTTTTCTTGCAAGATACATGTACAAAGGGGCCCTTGCGGGGAGCCGATCTTGGACTGACATCCGTAATGCTGAGCTGGTCCGGTACTGCACTCGAAGCTGCATACAACAAAGTAACGAAACACAACGGCGGGCAACCAAAATCCTGCCTTGTCGCCGGCCGCTACACCCCCTTCCTTGCCGGGCTGCATGTCCTGGGCTTTCACTCGGTCAAGGCAAGGCAAAAAAGAAGTAGTCTCGTTACCTCGAAACACCTTGCCAGGTACGCTTTGTTTACCCTCTTCGTTGCCGTGACTTTCGTCACTTGCTACAACTCACTACATGTAAGATACTAAATGTAATAAGAGGCTAGCTTCTAGCTACCCGTAGAGTAGGGTGGGAGTAACGGTGTTAAAATGTGTGATATATTAATAATTATTGTATGAGGAAAATCTGCAGAATGTAGGCATGCTCGTTAACCCTAAAAACCTCCCTATTTTCCATACAAACTCAGGCTAACTCCATTTAGTTAGTTTCCTAGGTTAATTCTTTAGGCCACCTTGTATATTTTGTGGCTCCTTCCGATATACCCCCTTAAGGGGGCCTCCTTATATAATACTTAATATATTTTAACCTTTTTAGGAGCCCGGGCGCTTCGTTTTACGGTACTTTAAAGTGTGTTTTTTACTTTAAATAAAGCCGTTATTATTTTAATACCTTGTTTTAATTATATTTTCCGTTTATTTTTATTTTTTCGTCGTCGTTATATATTAAGAAAATTTACTCTTACCTTTTTCGAGGGTTAATAACCTCGTTTAATATAATAATTACGTTTATAACCTCTTTAAAACGTACGAAAGAGTTTCCCGTAAAGGCCTTTATAAACTTATTAATTATTATAACCTTTATAAATACTTATTCGATTTTAAACCGACCCTTTTATATTTCTTAACGAACTTATATATTATAAATATTAATATATCGTAAACGAGTTTTTAAACGGAGGGTATCGTTCGTAATAAGGCGAATAATTTATTTATTATCTTCTTTAATAACGAAGTTATTATCGAGCGTAAAGTTAAGTTAATCGAATAACCGTCGAATATAATATAACTCTTTCGCGGTATATATTAAAACGAGGAGCTTTATTTTTATAAAGGAAGTAATAATAATATATTATTTAAATAACTTTTATATTATTAACGTATTAAAAAGCTTTATAATATACTTTTATATACTTACTCGGTCTTTTATATTATCGTTAAAAAACGTATTAAAAACGTATTAAAAGTCGGTTATAATATTACTTATACCGTCGAAATATAAGTTAAAATATTAAGTTTTATATAAGTAAAGGAATATAATTACCGTATTATTATAATCTTTTAATAATAAGTTTATATTATATTTATAAAGGCGAGTAATATAAAATATTACGTTTAACTTAATATTAATTATTATATATAAGAGTAACCCGGTAATACTTTAATATTAATATATACGAGATTACGGTATTAATTTTATTAAAGTAACTAGGATAATTTATAAGGGATATAATCCTCGTTTACCGCGGGAGGAGTATAAATCGTTAATCGAGAGGTATTTTCGCGTTATTTTATTAATATATTTAATTTAAAAGAGCTAGAGCCTTTTTATTTTATAATACCGTAAGACTTTTATATTTAAAAAAAGTCGTATATTTACCTAGGTCCTTTACTTTAAATATCTTTTTTAAATTAATTATTAAAAAGTTAACCGTTCTTTATTTATTTTTACGGTATAATAAAATAATATTATTAACGTAAATAAAAACGGTAATATTATACTTTATAAGTATATAAAGGTCCTCTTTAATAAATATATAACCTAAAGCCGTTAACCTTTTCGTAATATATTATTATTATAATAAAGGAAATTATCGGAGGTTATATAAGGCCTTCTTTAATAATTAAATTACCCTCTCTCTTTACGGTATAATAACTTTAAAGCTTAATAATAATAATATATAAGTTAACTTATCGAGGTTTACGTTAACGAATACGTTAACGATATTAATTTACCTTAACTTTAGGTTAAATTTAATAACGATATAAAGGAAGATCTAAAGTATAAAATTATTAAAAGTCGTTACCTTCGTAAATTAATTAATCTTCTCTTCTTAATTACTTAAAATTATTATACGTACTTTAAGCGTTAATTTTATTATACCGGTAAAATTAGTTTTATAATTATATATTTATATACTCCCGAGGATTTTATACCCTTTAATATTTTTTTCGATAACCTTTTCGAAAGTTTTTAATTTACGGTAAAAAGTAATATATTACTTTTAAGTTTACTTAAAAAAGTATCGGTCGTTATATATAAAGAGGGTTTCGTATATATATAAAGGAGGTATTAAGTCGTAATAATTTTATCGTAATATTATTAAAAACGTTTTTATAACGGTTTTATACTCGGGTAATAATATTTCTAACTCCGTAACTTTATTAAAATAAATATCTCCTCCCGTTAACGTACTCCGAAAAATTATAAATTTTAACGTTATTAATCTCTCTCCCGTATTATTATTATTTTCGTTAAGTAATTTATCGTTAATATTATTACTCTTTACTTTTCAGTTTTTATTTCGGTTATAATAAACGCCGCCGGGTTATAAGACTCCCAGGTACACTACGGGTATCTAGAGTCTAGTGGGTATCGGGGGGGTTTCACAATAATAATACTATAAGCCGTTAAGGATTAAATAACGAATATAATAATAAATATATAATTAAAGGTAAGTATAATATTATTAAGAAACTAATTCTTACTTCTCTAATCTCTAGTAAAAGTGGGTGCCCCTTTCTTATAAGGAAACTATCCTTTATTCCGGGATAATTACGTTAATATTTCGATAACGGTTTAAATCTCGTTACGAATTTATCGATAATTACGACCTCGTAAGGTATAAACTTAGTAGAGCCTTTAAGCTTTTAAGCTTTTAGTATAAGTAATTTTACTTATACGTAATTAAGCCTAGCCTTATTTTAGGCTTAACTTTTATAAACCCTAGGGGACTTTATAGGGTATTAACCTTATCGAATATAAAAAGGGTAAATTATTTATAACTTTTAAATATAAGTTAACCGTAATAATTATCCCCCTTTTAATACGTATTATCCTTAACTCGTTAATTTATTAAATATATCGGTAATTAAAAGGATAAAGGATAACCGGAAATAAAAACCGGGGGGATTCGTATAAAAGGAAAACTATATAAGTAAAAGCTTTTATTAAAGAAAAAACGTAAGGAAACTTAAAAACGGAAAACCCTCGTATTTAAAAAAGAAAAAAAAAAAAAAAAAAAGAAAAAAATAAAAAAACCCTTTAAGGAAGAAAACCGAATTAAAATTAAAAGGGTAATAATATAATCGGAAATATATATATCCGGGGGGATTCGGTAATACTCGCTTTAAATTATTTTTATCCGAACCTTACTTTTCGTTTATTATAATAAGTCGCGTATTATATTACGGAGCGTTTATTTAAAATAATTAACGGGGTAACGTTAATTATAAATAAATAAGTAATAAATAAAAAGTTTATAAATTTTAAAGGATTTTATCTCTTTTTATTTTTTTATCCTTACTTTTATTTATATAATTAAACGTATATATAATTATATAATTATATAATTATATACTTATACTATATATTATAAATTATATTATATATATATAATAAGTATCGCTTCTTATTATTATATATATAATTATATTCGTAATAATAATTATATTATATATTAATATTAAGTAATCTTAAATAAAACCTAAGGGTTTTAGTATTTAAAACTAATTATATTATATAATAATATCTCCTACTTTAACGATATCGTCGCCTAAAACGCCGACGTAACGTCGTCGGGAGCGCCGTTAACGGGCTCGCCTAATAAGTTAAGGCGCCGGGGTTAATTACCCCGGTATCTCCTTTAAAAGTTAAATATCGTCCGTTAACGGCGGCTCGCCCTTTATATACCGCGTATAAAAACGGGGGCCTCGTAATATTATTATAAACGTTACGGGGTCGTTTAAGTAATTAATTAAACTCGCGTTAATTAAGGTTACCGAGGTCGTCGTTACTTTCGGGTAAAATAACGAAGAGGAGAACGAGGACGAGGAAATAATTAATATTAATTTTAATAACGGTAATAATAATAATAATAATAATAATAATAATAATAATAATATAACGATAACGATAACGATAATAAATAATAATAATAATAATATAATAATAATAATATAATAATAATAATAATAATAACGACGATAACGACGACGATAATAATACCGTCGGTTAATAATTATTAAAAGAAAAGGACGAGGACGACGGGGAGTAAACTCCGGTTTAAAAGGAAAAGGATAAAAAGGAGGACGAGATTACCGTAACCCTTAACCCGGCGGTTAAAGCCTCTCTTTTCTCTTCGGAAACTTAACCGTTATAATAAGGCTTACCTTATTTAACTTACTTCCTCGTTAATACGGGGGGTATAATTAAAAGCCGTACCCCGGTAATTTTCTCTTATCCCCCGGGGTAAAGGAAAGATTATTAAATATAATTATAAAACTTACGTTAAAAGTTTTTACGTTCCGGTAAAATTCTTTAAAAATTCCTATCGAATAAATTTATTATTAATAAACTTTAACTCCCCGGCCTTATAATCGGGGACTTCGTCCTCTTTTTTAAATAAATATAAACCCTAAAGGGCTTTTATACCGGACCCTTTACGGGGGCTCCGGCCTTAAAAGTCGTTATTAAAGTTACGGTTTTACGTATTATTATCGTATTAGGGTATATTACCGTCGAGTATTATAAGTATTCGGTTTAAGGGGCGCCCGTAACGTATTCCCCGTATATATTAATTCTTATTAAAAACTAAAAGGAATCGTAATTAACGTTTTTTAAACGCGCCGTATTTATTAAGGCTTAATATTAACGGTACGGGCGGCCCTTCGGGGCGGGGGCTTATCCCTTAAGCCCCGGCTTTACCTCGGTTAAAGTTTAAGGACCCTTTTTTCGAGCGTTAATAAACCGAGTTACGTCGGTTATAAGGGAGATAACCGAGTTCGTCGAGTTAAGGGTATTAATTAACGACTAGGCCGCGGTTAAAGAGGCCTTCTTTTTATAAAGGAGGAAAGGAGACGGTTAAGTAACGTAAAGCGTTAAGTTATATAAGGGGGGTATAACGTAAAGCGCGTAACGCGAGGCGTTTATATAAATAACCGTTTACGGCCTTGTTTAATTAACTTTTTTTTTAAGATTTCGTTTACGCCTCTTAACTTTATTACCCTTATCCGTAACTATATTCCGTTTACGTATTTCTCGTATAACGTTTAATACTTATACGTCTCCCTTTAAAACTTATTAATTAAACTTTAACGGTTAATTCGCCCACTTAATTAAAAAGTATTTCTAGCCCTTAAAGGTTTATTTTATAAAACTCGCTTTACTTTATAAATATTTAAGTTATCTTTTTAAATTTAATATTAATATTACTTTAAAGGAATCCCCTCGGAATCTTTAAAGTTTTAAAAGTATTACCGGGAATATATTATAAAGGCGTTTATATTACTTTAATAAGGTTAAACGATAAACTTATCTCCTTACCGTTCTTATAATCTTAAAAGGCTAATAAATTTAAGTATTAACTTCTTTAATATTATTTTAAGTTTTAAATTTTTAATAAATAACGCGATTAAATTTCCCTTTAAAAAACTATAAAAGTATATTTTACGTTAAAATACTTCGCCTATACCTTCTTAAATATCTCTTATTTATTATTTAACGCGTTCTCGTACTTTTATTATCCTTATTTCTTTAAATCTCGTTACTAATACCCCCTTTTAAATAATACCGTCCTCGGCACTTATAAAAAAATTTAAGTAATACCTTATAAAAAGTTCGTAAAAAAACTTATTAATTAATTCGTTTCTTATATTATTATATACGAATTTTATTATTCGTAATAACTTTAATTAATTTAAGTGGAATCCGTAATAAAGTAACGTAAATACGTTTTTAACACTTAATTTATCCTCTTAGTTTATTTATCCGTTTATAAATAAAAGGTTATTAATAAACGTCTCTTAATACGAAGGTAATAATACACCTCCGCCTAATAACCGCTTATAAAAAGCGATTTACGATTTATAACGATTCCCGCCGAAGGACTAAATTTTAACTACACCTCTTAATATAAAAGCTTTATAAAGGTCCGCGGTTATAATTATTATTATAATACTAGGAATAAAGTTATCTTTATAAACTTATTTATTATTATTAAAATTATATTTACTTTCTTTAAACTATTAAAGACTAGTAAAAGCCCCGTAATAAAATTTATTACTATTTCCTATTATAATAATTTTAAAACTAATAAAAGTTATAACTCCTTATAAAGACGATACCTTTTAAGTTTTACTAATTAATAAATAATATAAGTATCGATATAATTATATATCGTTTTCGTTATACCTTCTTAAAAGAACTTATTTTTAATTATATTTTTAATCCTTTTTTTATTAAAATATTTAACCACCGGAGAGTCGTAATACTCTTATAAAATTCCCTCGATAATAAATTTATTTTTAGGTATTAGGATTTTTCCGTCCTTATATAAAAGACCCTTCTAGTTTTAAAACTACGCACCGTATACTCGACTTCCGTAATCTCGTATTTTATTTAAAATACCTTAAATCTTTAAATTATTTTCTTATATATTCTTAATTAAGAGAAGGTAAAGGGCCTAATAAGTTAAAGTCCGTAGTTAAGTCTTATTTTATAATACCGGCGAATACCTCCGGTTTCCGTTAATTTCTAAGGCTCGACTAATACTTATTACACTTTCTAAAATCGTCTTCTTTTAATTCCCTTATATATAAGTAATTTTCAATAAAAGGCGACGCGTTATTAATTTCCCTAGGATTCCTCTTAAAGTCCCCCTTAATTATAAATACGTTAATCTTATTAACTTAATATTTTATTAACGTTTATAATAAATTATTAAACGTTATCTTTTTACGAAGAAATAAAAAATAATCCGTACTATCTTACTTATTATTATAATTAAAACGTCTAAACGGTCTATCCGCTAAATTCTACGAACCCGGTCGGTGTCGGATTTCGAAGTCGAATAATATAAAGTATATATATTAACGTATTAACGATTATTTAACTTTACTTACTTTATAAATACCGTTAAATTCGTATAATTTAATAAAACTTTAATTTTAATAACACCCTTTAAATAATAACGCCACTTTTTAAAGGATTATATTATAATTATTATTTCCTAATCCGGCGTTCCGTAATTTAATTTAACGCCTTTAAACTTTCGAAATTAGAAAGTTATAAAATACTAGCGTCCTTCCTTATCTAGTTAAGAGAGGATACCGGTTATTATAAATCTTAATATATTAATCTTAACTCGTATAAGTTTTTTAAGATTAAAATAACGAAAAAGGGGCGCTTATTAAAAAGCTTTACGTAACTCCTCGAAAGCTCTTTACTAGGGAACTCTTATAATCGCTAAGCTAAGTTTTCTACCCTTTACTATTCCTTTTAATTTATTAATTAATAAGTTAACCTTTTTTATAAATTTATAAATAAATCTCCGATAAAAATTATAAAATCCTATAAACACTTAAATATTACGGTAAATACGGGGTATTTATTATTTTAAGACCGTCCGGATTCTCTCGGAATTTATAATTATTCCCTCTCTTAATAGGATATAACCTAAAAACTTAATAAACCCTTAATAAAATCGGTACTTTTTTAAGTTTATATATAACTTTACTTCTCTTAACTTCTTTAAAACTTTCTAAATATACTAAGTATATTCGTCTTTTATCTTAAATAAATTAAAATATTATCTAAATAAATAATATAAAAAACGTCTAAGTATTTTATAAGTTTTTAATAAATATAATTTTAAAACGTAGCCGGTATATTAATTAATTTAAAAGGTAACACCGAATACTTAAAATAATTATATTTAATACGAAATACGGTTTTCTATTTATCCCCTACCTTAATACGAAGGCGATAATAAGTATCCTTAATATTAATTTTAAAAAAAAACTTAACACTTTAAATACGATTTAAGATTTTAAAAATTAAGGGGAGAGGGTACTAATTTTTAACGGTAATCTTATTTAACCCTTTATAATCTACACATATTCGTAATAAGCTATCCTTTTTTAAAACGAAAAGGATTAATACCCTAATAAAACTAATTAATTCTTTAATCTAGCCCTTCTTTTTAATATTTATTAAGTACTTACGGAAGACTCTTAATTCTTTTTAAATAATAAATAAATCCCTTTATAAAGCGGCTCGGTATTAAGTAATAAATCGATAACGTAATTAATATTATTATATAAAGGTAATAGTTTTACCTTCGTAAAATCGAATATATCTTAGTATAATCGTAATCCGGTAAAAATTTAGGATAAATCCCTACTTCTATATCCTCGTTAAAAAGTTCTAAATATTCGTTATTAACGATTATAAAGTAATTACCGGTATTTATTATATTTATTATAAAATTTACGGCTTCGACGAGTTAAATTCTTAAATTAATAATACTAAAATACTATTTTCGTTATACTAAAAGTAACTTTATATTAAATTATTAAAAGTCGGTATTCTTAATAAAATCGGGGTCTCTTCGAGGCCTCGATTTATTATAATATAAATACGAATAAAAAATTTTTCTTCGCCTTTAAAGTTTATTATTAATAAAGGTACTTCCTAAATATTATAAATCCTAAAACGTAATTACCCTACTACTTTAATTATAAGGAGTTTTTAAGGACTCTTAACGAGTCGGTGTTTTTTTACGAATATAATACCCACTACGTTTATTTTTATATTAATATCTAGGCCTACCCTAATCGTAATCGAAGGGGACCCTTAAAAGACAACTTCTATCGATAATAGGCGTATAATAAGTAAATTTATTTTTCTCGTTAAATTTAACTAAAGTAAAGTAAAAACGCTTACTCCGCCCTTACTTTTCCCTTTTAATTAAATATCGTAAATTATACTTTAATAACTTATCCCGCCGCCTTTTTAAAGTATACGGAAGTATAATATCCTTTTTACTTATAATTATAATAAGTAATATAAAAGAGATTTAATTTCTTTTACTTAAAATTATTTTACTTAAATTTCCCTTAAAAATCGGAGTTTTTACGGTTTTCGAATTAATTCCGCTTTTTATTATTCCCTCTTAATAACTTAAAGTTACTACCCGACGACTTAATTTTATTATTAAATACTCCCTTTTTATCTTATACACCTTATTTTCCTCCGATTACCTTTTAAATCTTATTTACCCTCTACGTTATTATATACTAAGGGGTTTCCGAAGTAATTCCGCCTATAATTAAATATTATCGGTACTCTTTCTAAAGCCTATAATAATAAATAATTAATCGAAATCGTTTATAAAATAAATTAAACTTAACTTCTAAGGACCGTATTTAAGTAAAATAATCCGTAAAAGACTAATTTATAATTTATCGTAGTTTAACTAATTTATTAACTACCGTCGTATAAATATCTCCCGTTTCCGGGGTAAAAGTATTAAACTAAGCTTTAAAATACTTCTAGGATTTAATAATAATAATCCGTTTTAACTCCGATAACGTTTTTACGTACTACTCCTATTTTATTAAAAATTATAACTTTATTAAATTAAAAACTATTAAAATCCTCTTTCTTTTATTTCTAAACTTCCGAAGTATTACTTCGAATATCCACTTTAAAGTCGTTTCTATTCGTCTCGTTTTTAAAAGGTAAAAGTATCGCGATACGTTTCGAGTTCGGTTAATTTTACGTCTAACTCCCTTAAAGTCCGCCTAAGAACTTTAACGATTAATAAGTTTAAATCGGTGTAACCGGGATCGTTTTTACCGAAATCGGAAAAATTACTAAATAAATTAAAGTCCTCGTTACTTCCGCTCGAATTATTAAGAGTAAGGTTATCCTTATTACTAAGAGTAAGGTTATCCTTATTATTAAAGTACTTAAAGGATATATTACCTTTAAGAATCTTATAAGTCCTTATTATTACTCCTTTAAAACTTATAAGTTAAAATACCTATAAAAATCCTATTAAAGTTCGAAGATTAAAACTCTAATAACTTTACTTCCACTTCTCGCTATCTCTTAAGGAGTATCCTATAACGTTCGTAATTTTAAACTTTTTTAAAAAGCTCCTTAAAATCCTAATTAAAAAGAGTAATTACCTAACTTATAAAAGGGTCTTTTATAAGTCGGTTATTATTTTTATTAAAAAGTATAAAAACCGGCTCCTTTATTAATCCCTAGGGTTTAATAAAAATAAAAGGCTTAAATTATCCCTTAACGGTTAAAACCGTAAAAGGGTTAACCTCGGAGGTAATACGAGGGATCTCTTTAAAACTTATCGTTACGAGAATTTTAACTAATAACGTATAAGTAAAGAATTAAAATTTATAAAACTCCCAAGTATATTACGGGTATCTAGAGTTTAATAAGTATCGGGGGGTTTTATAATAATAATATTATAAACCGTTAAGGATTAAATAACGAATATAATAATAAATATATAATTAAAGGTAAGTATAATATTATTAAGAAACTAATTCTTACTTCTTTAATCTTTAATAAAAATAAGTGCCCCCTTCTTATAAGGAAACTATCCTTTATTCCGGGATAATTACGTTAATATTTCGATAACGGTTTAAATCTCGTTACGAATTTATTAATAACTACGACCCCGTAAAGTATAAACTTAATAAAGCCTTTAAGCCTTTAATACAAGTAATCCTACTTATACGTAATTAAGCCTAGCCCTATTTTAGGCTTAGCTTCCATGGACCCTAAGGGACTCCATAAGGTATTAGCCTTATCGAATATAAAGAAGGTAAATTACTTATAACTTCTAAATATAAGTTAACCGTAACACGGGTATACCTTTAACTTTATTAATCGCCTCCGGTATTATAAAGGCTCTTTTATTATAAAATTTAAAATAAGTAGTTACGATAATAAAACGTAAGCGTTTCGAGGGCGAAAGTAAGTTTAATATTATATAAGAATTAAATCTTACCTCCCGAAACCTTACGGTATTCGAGGAAGCCTTTTACTTAAGAGAAATTTACACTAGTGGCGTAACGCCCGCGAGGGCGCCTAACTACGCACGTACCACCGCACTAACCACTCGTTACGTATTAATCTCGTACTCCCTTTATTATTAACTACGAAGTAGTATTAATACGAGGGAAATACGAGGTCGTTACCGTAATAATATTTATAGTGGAAGAATTATAATAAATTATCCTCCCCCCTTAATAAACTAGTCCCTTAATTTACTACTCGCGATCCTTCTTAATTTCCTCGCTCGATTCGTTAACGAAGAGTATTAAGGGCGTTAATTAATCCTTTAGTTAACTCGTTTATTATCCTTCGTAAACGTACGAGTTACTTTATAATCTCCCGTATTATATAACGACTTAGTTTTTCGAGTCGCCGACGTAATACGAGGCCCGGGAGTATTAAGCGACGAAGTTAATCCTTCGGCTCCGTTTTTTAACCGGTCCTTCGGTTATTTATAAATATTATAAGTTATATATTCGTTTAAGGCGTCGTTTACTTTAATTATCCCTTTTATTATTTATTACTTTTACGTAATTATATATATATACGTAAATTACCCGTCGTGGTAAAAGCGTCGTTCCTTCCTCGTTTATCGGTATATTTAAATAAATAATATTTATTATATTTAAAAGGTTACTTTTACCTCGTTTATTATTTACGGGCGTAACTCCTTCCTCGTCGTAATATATAAAAGTAATTACTTATTAATTTATTATTATTTTAAATTTTTAACTTTATAATTAATAATTTATTATCCGTTTCGTTAATATATTATCCGTAATTTATTAACGTTTTTATTAACGTTTTATTTTTATTTTTCTTTTATCCGCTTTTATTCGTACTTTATTTATTATAACGGCGAGTTTTTACCCCTTAATTAATATTCGTTTATATTTATATTTTTAACCGCTTTTACTTCGTATTAAACTTATTACGTTAATAATTTTTACTTCTTAATTAATACTTTATTTATACTTATATTTCCGTATTAATTATAACTTTTATAACGCTCGTTAAAAACGATACGTTAAAAAAACGTTTACGACGCGTTACCTTATTTAAGCCGCGGCGTAACCCTTTTATTATTACTCGTACCGTCGGCGTTATAACGGCTTAACGCCGTACGTAAATTTTAACGCCGTTTTACGTTTTTATAATATATCTCGCGCGTTATTAATATTTAAAATATTATTAATACTCCCGTTAAAGGAGAGGTTAACTTTATTAATTAATAAGGCGTTTCGAATATAATACGTTCGCGTATTATTATCGTCCCGTAACGTCCTTTCGTTTAATCCGTTTTAACGCCGGTCGTAACTTTAAAAGTAATCGTTAACGTACCGGTTAATTAATTTTAACTCCCGGATATTCTTATTTAACGTCCGCGTCCCGTTATAATAATTAAAGCCTTTACCTTTATTTCGAATAACGATACGCCGGCTTAACTTAATTAAACCGCCGTCGAGTTTTTACCGTAAATTATAAAAATTAATAACGGCGACGTACGAATAACGATAATAATAACGATATAATAATATTAACGACGACGACGACGACGGTAACGATAAAAGGGCGTTAAAAAGTCGTAACCTTACGTTCGAATTTAAAGTTAACCTTTATTTTAATATTTATATTTATTATATTAACCGGGCCGTTAATTAATTCCGGGGTTAACGTATTCGGTAAAAATTAACGTAATTAATCGGTATATTCTTTATAAAAATTATTACTATACGTACGAGGATCCTCCCGCCTTAATCGTAAATAACGTACGGGTTACTCTCCGTAACGTCGTACGTTACTTAAAGTTATACCTTAACTTTAACGCCGATTTAAATTAAAATACCCGAGCTTTTATTACTCGTAAACGATTATTTACGGCGTATTTACCGTCTCGTATATAATTATAAACGCGAGTTCGGCCTTAAGGGCGGCTTAATTAACGTAACGGTACGCGTTAATTACGACGGCGTCGCCTCGAAAACTCGTAACGCGTTTTACCGTATATTATTAACCTCCGAAGACGACGGGTCGGACTTTAAACGGTACTTTATACGCTTAATATTTAAAAGCTCTTAATATAATATTTAAAAGGCCGAACGGGATAAATTTTTAACCGATATTAAATTTTTAAAGTATATTAAGGGGCTCTCGGTTACCCGCGTCCTTTAACGTAATACGTACTTAAACTCGACTCCCTTTTAAAAGGCGTTTATATATCGTTTACGACGTAATATAAGGTTTTAATAATTAATTATTTTTTTTATTTTTTTTTAAGTTACTTCGGCGAAGCGCCGGTATTATTTTATAATATCCCGTTTTTTATTTTTTTTTTATACGTAAAATACTAAGACGGCTTTACCGCGATACTTTAAATAATTTTAATATTAATTTATTTTAATTTTATAACCTTCTTCTTCTTTAACTTTTTCTTCGTAGTTTTAAATTATTTCTTTCGTATTCTTTATATCCTTTTCCGGTACTTATTAATTATACTTAATAAATTATCTTACTTATTTTATTAAATAATAAACCTTTCTTTTACGCGTCGCCTTATTTTTAATTACTTCCACTTCGTACTTCTCCTTAATCCTCTTTTAATACGGGTAACGGTATCGTCGCCGTTTTATCGTTTAATCGTAACTTTTAAGGCTTTAATAAAGAGACCGAGAATACGTTATATATACGGTTATACTTTTACGGTAACGTTAATTTATATATTTACCGTCCGACCGTTTTTACGATTTTAAACGGTTCTACGAATTTCGGTGTTAATTTCTTATATAATACTTTAAACTTAAGATTTTACGTCGATAATATAACGAGGTCTCCCACTTAAAAGGATATTAATTTATACTTCTTATCGTAATACTTTTTATAAGATTCCTAGGTTTTTCTTTAATAAGTCTTTACTTTTTCTCGGAGTATTTATAATTTCTTAATTCGGTTTATTATAACGGGTACCTCCCTCTTTATAACGTCGTCCTCGACGTTAATATATACCTTTAAGTCGTACCCGTATAATATACGGAACGGGGTTAAATAATAATATTATTTTCCGCGTTATTAACCGTAAACTTTATATTATAAAGGAGGTTTAATTAATTCGATTACTCGTCGTTAACGAATACTCGTAAATAATATTTTAAGATTTAATTTATTCTTTTAATTTACTTATCCGTTTATAAGTGGTAGGTTATAGAAAGTCGCCGACGTATCGTTAACGTTAAATATAACTTTAACTAGAATTAATTAATAAATATATTACCTCGGTCGGAGATAATTCCCTTAAGTATCCCGTAACGAGTCTCGATTTTTATATAAATAATTTAAGTAAATCCTTCCGACGTAATCGTTCGTAAATATTAATAAGAATCGGTATATTTTCGTATACTAGTTTACGATTATTAAGATATTATTTATAAAATTACTTCGATAATAAACCTTAAATAATCCGATTACGAAATTTATTAAAATCTCCTACTAAGGTTTTTATAAAATTAATAAGGGTTAAAGTTATTTATATAACTTATATTTTTCGTAATAATTCGTTAATATATCGGATATAAGTTAACGAACTCGTTAATATCCTTTTATATACCCGGTTAATAATATTTCCTTTAAATAATTTTTTTTATTTTAACTTTTTTAAAGTGCCCCGTTATTAAGTTATTATAATATCGTTCGAGAATTTTTAACGTACCGAGCTTTTAATTAAAATATAAACTTAATACTTATATTTAAATAACCCTTTATCGTCGATAATTTATCGGTTATTTTTTAATCCTCCCGTTTTAATAACGCTTCGCTTTGTTATATAAAATTATTACTAGTTTATAAAGCCCGTAATACCTCTTTATAACGGGGTAAATAACTTTACGGACGTCGCCGTTTCCTTTATAATTATAAATTATATTAAAATCCTTAAAATAAATTATCGAGTTAACGGGTTTAATTAAGTTTAACGAGTTCCCGACGAAGTTCCCGAGTTTTTTACTCGAGCCTAGTTAATTTAAAAGTAAATTTAAATTTATTAAACTTATAAAGGCTTCTCGTTAAGTTATATACGTAAAGTCGCGATCTCCTCCCTTTAATCTCTCTTTTAAACCGTAAAGCGCTCTTATTATAAGATTAATACCTTTTATACCGTAGTTAACCGTTACTTTAAAGTGGGTAATAAGGTTTAATTATTAAACTCTTTTATACCGCGGTTAACCGTTACTTAAGGTGGGTAATAAAGCTTAATTATTAAGTTCCTTTATTATTATTTTATAATTAAGGCGTTTCGACGGCGTATTAATTAAGTTTCGTTTCCCGGCTTAATATTTAATTTCGAAATTAAATAATATAAAAATATATATTAACGTATTTATTAATTATTTAACTTTTATTAATTTATAAACGTTTTAAGTTAACGTAATCCGATAAAACTTCGATTTTTTAACGATTACCGTTTAAGTATTATCGTTAATATTTAAAACTTTTTATAATTATTATTATTTTTTAATCGGGAGTATTATAATTTAATTTAAAGCCCTTTTATTTCCTTAATTAAAATATAATTAAGTAAAATTTATTATCGTTATTTAATTATAATAAAATTCTTAACTTAACTTTTTTCGAACGCGTCCGTTTTAAAGCGTAACTTATTAATCGGGGTTAAAGTATCGTAATAACGGCGCTTATTTAAAATAAACTTTAAGCGCCTCGAAGGCGTCTCGTTATTAATCCGTTAACTCCACCGTTTTTAACTTCTTTTCGTTTTATATCCCCTTTATTATTTCGTTTTAAAGGCGTAATTATTAATCGGGGTTAAAGTATCGTAATAACGGCGCTTATTTAAAATAAACTTTAAACGCCTCGAAGGCGTCTCGTTATCGATCCGTTAACTTTACCGCTCTTAACTTTTTTCCGTTTTATATCCCTTTATTATTTCGTTTAAGGGGTTTATAATTTTCGAGTAAACGCGGATAAATCGCTTATAAAAGTTATAAAAGCTTAAAAACACTTAAATATTACGGTAAGACTTAAGCTCCGGCCACTTTTTTACCGTAACTACTCTTACCTCGTTTATTTTAACTCCGTCTTTAATTAAAATAAAATTAAGGAACTTAACTTTATACTCGAAAAACTTATACTTTTAAGGGTTCGTAAAAAGTTAAGTACGCCGAAGTCTCTTTAATACTTATATAAATATTAAATATACTCCTCCCTCGTACGGGAGAAGATTAATATATCGTTTATATAAGTTATATACGTAATATTAATTAAGCCTTATAAGGTAATATAAATATAATATTAAAAAATAACCGGGGCGTTCGTTAACTTAAAAGGGAGAAATTATATACTCGTAATAACCGTAACGTATACGAAACGTTATTTTTTATTTATCCCTTTTTTAATCCGGATACGGTAATAAGTATCCTTAATATTTAACTTAAAGAAGAATTATATCCCGTTAATACGATTTAAAATCTCCGAAATTAAAGGTAATATATACCGGTTCTTAATAATAACTTTATTTAACCCCCGGTAATTAATATAAAGTCGTAACGTACCGTTTTTTTTAAGTACGAATAAAATCGGGGCCTTAACTAAGCTCTTAAATTAACGAATACGGTTATTTACGAGGTTTTTAATAAGTAAACTCGTAACTCCCGTAACTCTCTTTTAAAGAGTGGGTAAATACCTCCGTAAAGCGGTTACGTACCCTTTATTAAATTAATTACGTAATTAATAACTTTCGACGTTAAAATTATTATAACGTTAAAGGTATCGAATACGTCCCCGAATTAACTTAACTCGGGCGGGAGTACGACTTTTCGGCGACTCTCCGACTCTTCCTTATCGAGAGGGTATTCCTTAAAAGGTTTACGTTTAGGGTAAGAGGGTTATCGTAATTACGTATATTACGGTCTTATTCCGGGTAAGTTTCGTAAACTTTTAAGGCTTTTAAAATAAATTTCGGCCTTCTCGTAAACGAATCTTTATTAAACCCGAGTAAAGATATTAATATTAAAAGCCTTTAATTCCGTAACTTTTAATAAAATAAGGCTTACGCTTAATATTTTTAACCGGTCGATAACGACGTATAACTTAATCGCTACCTTAATCCTTCCTTTAAAATTTATAAAAGAAATAAATATATCTTATATATTAAACGTTCGATTTATTTAATATTTATAATACGCGTTTACGGGTCGGGGTATTTAATTTTCGTAATTATAATCTCTTTACGAATTAAATACTTATTATATTAATCCGCGGTAATATTTAAGTTAACCGTCGTTTCTTCGAAAACCCTTTTTTAATATATTATTTTAATACTCCGTAATTATTTATATTTTATAATCGTCGTTTCTCCTTTAAGTTTAAGGGAAACGATTTACATATAATTTTAGTGGCTTTAAATTCCTAGATAGAGTAAACACGTTACCACTAGATTAATTATATAACTTCCTCGTATTTAGGAAGTCGTATAAAATTACGGTATAATCGAATACGAATACTAGAGTACGGTAAATTTATATTAATTAATAAGGTTTCTTTATATTATTATAATACTAGCTCTTTATAACTATCCGAAAGTTATTTAAAACTACTTCGAAAACCACCCTAACTAAAAGATTACTCCTAATAGCTAAGATAAGCGATACTACCGACTACGTCGATTAATAGGCTCTCGATTAAAAACCTAATAACGTCGAAAGGCGTATTCGTGTATTTATTAACGAGACCGAGGGTTATACGTTCGCGGACGATAACCTTTAATACCTCTTCGAAGAAGCGTTAAAAGGCGTTACCGCCGACGAGTTTATTACGGTTTACTCTACGGTTTTACTAGGCCTTAAACGTACTTTTATAAAGCGAGGTATTTATATTGAGAATTACCGTAACGGTAATAGTAGCTTTACGTAAGTTTTAATTAACGCGTTTTAAGTTCGTAACGTACGCGAATAATTTATTAACTCGTTTAAATAATTCGTTAAAACTACGATTATAAAAACGTATAACGAAAGGATTTAAAAGTTAATTCTTATTAATTAAGTTTACCCGGTATACCGTTTAATTTACTTTAACGATAAGCCCGTCGTACCCGGCGTTACGGCTAGCCCGGACGATACCCCGGTTAATATTAGTCGTACGCCCGTTAATAACGGTTAAGATAACGAAGAAAGCTTATTTATTTATAGACTTCCGATCCCGGGCCCCGGCGTCGAGCTCGATAACCCGCGCGGCGACGTAACTCCCGCGCCCGTTAGTAATTAGGCTTATAATAGCCCGTTACCTAACGGTCGGTCGTTTTATCGTTAAAGTACTTTTATATCGTTATACGTATACTTAAGTATATTCCCGATTAAAGGCTTTAAGACCTCCTCGTACGGTTAATATTAAAGTTAAGGGTAAGGTTAACGCTTCGGCGGTCCGCTTTATCGTTAAGGTACTTTTTATATCGTCCTACGGTATACTCGGAGATAGAGGTAACTAGCCCTTTAATATAAACCTTATTAATTTCACTTATTAACCCGACTCGTAATTTAATAATAAGGATTAATTACGTATTATTAAAGATATTTAAAAGTCTTTCCCGGTTAAAATAAAGTATAATAACTTTAATAACGAGATAAGCCTCGTTTTCCGAGTCGGTTAATTTATCCGTTTTATTACCGATTAAGGGTTTAAGGAGGCTTATATTTATAAGGCGCTCCCGATTATAATAATAATTAAAGAGGTTTATAACTATTATAATACGATTAAAATTAATACGAAAGATTAAAAGTTAATTATTCGGCGTATATTATAACGGTTCGAGGGAGATATTATATTACGCGTTAAGCGCGGTAAATAATACGTTCTCTTACTCTTTAAGATTACGGCGGTATCGCTTAATAAAGACGCTTCGCGGAGGTTATAAGAGACTTTTATACGAAACTATCCTAGGGTTTTAAGGCGCTCGAGAGGTACGAAGATACGTTACCCGCTTTATACGCGCGGTTAATAAGTATTTACGAGTAAGACCCTCGGACCTCGCGTTACGTTACGACGGCGGTATTAATTAACGGCGGCCCCGATAATTTATACCGTATTATTTACGACTTAATACGCGTAAACGAGCGCGTTACGTCCGGCTCCGGTACGGCTTTTATTTATTATTTTAACTAGTATTACGGCCGTAAGGACTCGGGTAATAAGTAATTTACTAGTATCCCGGGAGTATTTTTAAGTACTTTATATACGGTAAGGAAGGTTACCGTTAAAGGTTATATATTAAAGTTAAAAAAACGGCTTATAAGAAGGTATAGGTTAATAATAAGGGCGGTATTATAACTTAATACTTTACTTAAATAACGGACTTAAAAGGCGAATAACGTTTTAAAAACGACTCCGGCTTAGCCCGATTAAAACGTTAAAAACGACGGCGATAACGACTTTACGTAACCGACGTAATTTTATACCGCCTTTTAGTTTTAATTAACGGCCGGTAACTTAACCGTTATAAACGTATTAAACGGTTAAAAGTATTTATATACGTTTACTCCGGAGGTTTTTAAGGAGGATATTTAACCCTTCGATTAATAAACCGATAATACGGTTATTTTTTTCGTAGGTTTTTCGTAGTACGATTAAATTAAATTTTTAGGTTTTATCGTAAATACCGGCGTTATAAAACGGTTAACTTACGGCCTACCGTAGTTTAAGGCTTTATAAAAGCTTCGTTTAACGGTTATACTTAATACCGTTATTATAAGTACCGTAAGTATTAAGTTTAATATTAAAGAGTTTAAATTAGTCGGATTTTACGGTATCGAGACCCGATAAGAAGCGTTAATTTTTACGTAATACTTATTAATACCCTTTTTTTATTTTCTTTAATAAATATAAACCGCTTAAAGTATTATTTCGATAATACGAAGGATTTAATAATCGGTCCCGCCGGTTATATACCGGTAATTAAACGCTTTAAGTACGTATTTATTAATGCCCCGGAAACGGCGTATATTACCGGCTCTTATAATTACTTAACGGCGACGGAGCTTAAAAAATTACACCGCCGTTTTAGTTACCCCTTTATCGACCGCTTATACCGGCTTTTATAAGCGGCCGGTTATATTAACGTTACGTATAAAAATTTATAAGAGATTAAAGACTTTTATACGGGTTATTAACTTTACTAGGGTCCTTTTAAACGCTTTAAATTTAATATTAAGGAGGATTATAACGTCGTTTTTAACGGTATTATTATCGTTAACGTAGTTTACTTTAACGGTAAGTTATATATTTACGTAATCGACGAGGTTATAGGATTTTAAACGGCCCGTATACTTAATAATATAACGAGTTAATATACGTGGGATAAACTTAAGGAGTGTTAAATCGACGTATATTAAGGCCCTTTTAACTTTATCGTATATAATTAAAGTATTAACTTTACGAGTAAAGAGTTTTAAAATAATACGGTTTTAATAAGTATAAAAATTAAACCGGTACTTACCGAGGCTTATTATACCGTTAATAAAATTAAACGGTATTATAAACCCGTTAAGCGGGCTTATAAGTTAATTAAGCGCGAGGCTCCCGATTTAAACCCGTAAGCGGTTTTATAAATAACGATTAAGGTTATTAACGATACCGTAGGGCTTAACGGTATTATCTCGACCCTCCTCGTATTCGGTGTTTACCCTCGTATAATATTAACGGCGAGCCCCTCGCCTACTATTACGTAACGCGCGCGCGTAATTCGTATAATAATACGAGACCTTAAAAAGGCGCGCGTAAACCGTTAAATTATAAAGGCCCTACGCCTTCGTAATAACCCGGACCTTATTAAGCTTAATTTAACGGATTAAGTATTTATTTAGCGTATTAAAAACGGTAATATAAACGTCGGTTAAGCCGGCCCGTACCGTATACGCGTTATTATAAACGAAGATATAACGATAAATTACGGTAACGGTATTAACGGTACTTTCCGTAACACCTCGGTTAAGGTTTATAAAGGCCCTAATTAAGCCCTTACGGCCGCCCCGGCGGTAAAAGATAAGATTATTATAACGTCTATAATATCGCCTCTTCGACGAAATAAAGGCCGCCCGCGCCGTGCGCCCCCGGCCGTTATATTCGTATACTTAATCGGTAATATTATAACCGTTTATTAACGGTAATACCGCCCGTACCGACTTATAAATATTCGCGGCGTATAAAGATTTTAGGATTATTTAAGAAAGGCGTTTTCGTATTAATCCCCCGTATTAACGTGCCGCGCGGTATACGGCTTTTTAACGGCCGTTTCGTTAATAAAATTAAGTACGTTGGCACCGTATAAATAGTCGAAAAGAGTCGTTTCGTCGTATAAATATATAACGACTTTAATAAAATAGTTATATTATTATTTAACGGATAAATTAACGCCTTTTACTCTTTATTACGGTTTATAAACTACGCCCCGGTATATAATTATTATTACGTAATATTTCGTAGGCTTACGTTTAGGCTTTTATAAACTTAATTAAAAACTTTTACGTTAATTTTAACTTTATAATAAAAAAGATCTTAACCTTATTCGACGACGAGGTTTTATATATTAAAAAGCCGTTATACGGTATATTAAAGGCTAGTAATTATTAATTTACTACCTATATTAAACACCACACTACGGTATTAAGGATAAAGTAATCCACTTATAATATATACCTTATAATCTATATAAACGACGTCTTCGGTATTATTAGTTTATAAACCGATAATACGTTTATCTTCGCCGACGACGAATTCGTTACCTTAAAGTAAAGCGCCCTTTAAAAGGCTAACTTTTTAATTAAGCCTCGGGAAACGCTTACGCCGACTTCGCCTTTTAAATTTAACGGCGGCGTACTTTAAATCGAAATTAACGGTACGCTTTTCACTCTCGTAAAAGACCTAGGTATATAATATTAACTTAATTACCGACGTACCGTAAATTAATAAAAGTACGCGAGGCCGTATATTAATACCTCTCGGCCCGTAATAATAATACGTCGCTTAACGCGCTCGTAACGTATACGTAATATCGGTGTATTAACCGGAAGTTACCTTCGACCTCTCTTTAACGGTATAATATACGGAGCCCGGTAAAAAAGAGATTTTTAATTTAAACGCCCGGTTTTAATATACCGTAGCTTAAAGTTCGTAAAGCTCGACGAGAAAATTATTTAAGTAATAATTTTTATAAACGGTACGTTCGTTAATAATAAGGACTTAAGCTCTTAAATCGGTTATATTATTACGATTCGGGATACGTTAAAAAAGTGTAATATCGTATATTAATTATCTATTAAGTATAAACGCGTTATTAAGTTTATATTAACGGTTAAGTTATACGCCCTAGTATATAAATTTAATTTAATAAGTTATATAAAGGTTATTATAAACTAATTTACGGGAAGAAGGTATTACTCGTAATATATATAAATAATAAAAGCGTCTTTAATACCGTTATAAGGTTTAAAACGATAACGGAGAAGAGGTTAATAATTAATATAACGATATTACGTTAATCGTACGAGAGGAGGGAAATAACCGAAATTAAGTAGATTTTTAATATTAATAACCCGGCCGACGTTATAACGAAAGCGAAGTATAACGGTACGTTAAGAAAGCTCGTTAATATAAATTTTATCGAGTTTTAAGAGGAGGTATAGGTAAAGAGGGTAACGGAGGGTAATATTTAAACCCTTACGGAGTATAATAAGTATAAAGTATAAAGGGTAGTAGTATTTAAACCCTTATAAGCGCCTAGCCTCCGCGACGAGTACGAGGTACCCTCGGGTATTAATAAAGGTACTAAGAGTCGGGGAGACGGTCCCGGAGGGAGGGAACGAGAGAGAGAGGGAGCGGTTATAAGACTCCCAGGTATACTACGGGTATCTAGAGTTTAGTAGGTATCGGGGGGGTTTTATAATAATAATACTATAAGCCGTTAAAGATTAAATAACGAATATAATAATAAATATATAATTAAAGGTAAGTATAATATTATTAAGAAACTAATTCTTACTTCTTTAATCTCTAGTAAAAGTAAGTGCCCCCTTCCTATAAAAAAACTATCCTCCATTCCGGGATAACTACGTTAATATTTCGATAACGGTTTAAATCTCGTTACGAATTTATCGATAATTACGACCCCGTAAAGTATAAACTTAATAAAGCCTTTAAACTTTTAATATAAGTAATTTTACTTATATATAATTAAGCTTAGCCTTATTTTAAGCTTAGTTTTTATAAACTTTAAAGGACTTTATAAAGTATTAACCTTATTGAATATAAAGAGGGTAAATTACTTATAACTTCTAAATATAAATTAATTATAATAATTATCCCCCTTTTAATACGTACTATCCTTAACTCGTTAATTTATTAAATATATTAATAATTAAGAGGATAAAAAATAACCGGAAATAAAAACCGGGGGATTCGTATAAAAAGAAAACTATATAAATAAAAGCTTTTATTAAAGAAAAAACGTAAAAAAACTTAAAAACGAAAAACCCTCGTATTTAAAAAAAAAAAAAAAAAAAAAAAAAAAAAAAAATAAAAAAAACCCTTTAAAGAAAAAAACCGAATTAAAATTAAAAAAGTAATAATATAATCGGAAATATATATATCCGGGGGGATTCGGTAATACTCGCTTTAAATTATTTTTATCCGAACCTTACTTTTCGTTTATTATAATAAGTCGTATATTATATTACGAAACGTTTATTTAAAATAATTAACGGGGTAACGTTAATTATAAATAAATAAATAAATAAATAAAAAGTCTATAAAATCTTAGAAAATTTTATCTCTTCTTATTTTTTTTATCCTTACTTTCATTTATATAATTAAACGTATATATAATTATATAACCGTATAATTATACACCTACACCTATATATATATATAATAAATATCGCTTTTTACTATTATATATATAATTATATTCGTAATAATAATTATATTATATATTAATATTAAGTAATTTTAAATAAAACTTAGGGGTTTTAGTATATAAAACTAATTATATTATATAATAATATCTCCCACTTTAACGATATCGTCGCCTAAAACGCCGACGTAACGTCGTCGGGAGCGCCGTTAACGGGCTCGCTTAATAAGCTAGGGCGCCGGGGTTAATTACCCCGGTATTTCCCTTAAAAGTTAAGTATCGTCCGTTAACGGCGGCTCGCCTTTTATATACCGCGTATAAAAACGGGGCCTCGTAATATTATTATAAGCGTTACGGGGTCGCTTAAATAATTAATTAAGCTCGCGTTAATTAAGGTTACCGAGGTCGTCGTTACTTTCGGGTAAGATAACGAGGAGGAGGACGAGGAAATAACCGATATTAATTTTAATAACGGTAATAATAATAATAATAATAATTAATAATTATAATAATAATAATAATAACGATAACGATAACGATAATAATAATAATAATAATAATAATAATAATAATAATAATATAATAATAATAATAATAATAATAATAACGACGATAACGACGACGACGATAACGCCGTAAATTAATAATTATTAAGGAAAAGGACGAAAACGACGGGGAGTAGGCTCCGGCTTAAAAAAGAAAAGGATAAAGAGGAGGACGAAATTACCGTAACCTTTAACCCGGCGGTTAAAACCTCTCTTCTCTCCTTGGAAACTTAACCGTTATAATAAAGCTTACTTTACTTAACTTACTTCCTCGTTAATACGAGGGGTATAATTAAAAACCGTACCCCGGTAATTTTCTCTTATCCCCCGGGGTAAGGGAAAACTATTAAGTATAATTATAAAACTTACGTTAAAAGGTCTTTACGCTTCGGTAAAATTCCTTAAAAATTCTTATCGAATAAATTTATTATTAATAAACTTTAACTCCCCGGCCTTATAATCGGGACTTCGTCCTCTTTTTTAAATAAGTATAAACCTTAAAAGGCCTTTATACCGGACCTTTTACGGGGCTCCGGCTTTAAAAGTCGTTATTAAAGTTACGGTTTTACGTATTATTATCGTACTAAGGTATATTACCGTCGAATATTATAAAGTATTCGGTTTAAGGGGCGCCCGTAACGTATTCCCCGTATATATTAATTCTTATTAAAAACTAAAAGGAATTATAATTAACGTTCTTTTAATTACTAAGGCCTAGTATTAACGGTACGGGCGGCCCTTCGGGGCGGGGGCTTATCCCTTAAAGGCCCCGGCTTTACCTCGGTTAAAGCTTAAGGACCCCTTTTTCGAGCGTTAATAAACCGAGTTACGTCGGTTATAAAGGGAGATAACCGAGTTCGTCGAGTTAAGGGTATTAATTAACGACTAAGCCGCGGTTAAAAAGGCCTTCCTTTTATAAAGGAGGAGAGGAGACGGTTAGGTGGCGTAAAGCGTTAAGTTATATAAGGGGGGTATAACGTAAAGGCGCGTAACGCGAGGCGCTTATATAAATAGCCGTTTACGGCCTTATTTAATTAACTTCTTTTTTAAAATTTCGCTTACGCCTCTTAACTTTATTACCCTTATCCGTAATTATATTCCGTTTACGTATTTCTCGTATAACGTTTAATATTTATACGTTTCCCTTTAAAATTTATTAATTAAACTTTAACGGTTAATTCGTTTATTTAATTAAAAAGTATTTTTAACCTTTAAAGGTTTTATTTTATAAGACTCGCTTTACTTTATAAATATTTAGGTTATTTTCTAAATCTAGTATTAATATTACTTTAAAGGAATCCCCTCGGAATTTTTAAAGTTTTAAAAGTATTACCGGGAATATATTATAAAGGCGTTTATATTACTTTAATAAGGTTAGGCGATAAGCTTATTTCCTTACCGTTCTTATAATCCTAAAAGGCTTAATAAATTTAAGTATTAACTTCTTTAATATTATTTTAAGTTTTAAATTTTAATAATAACGTAATTAAATCTCCCTTTTAAAAAATTATAAAAGTATACTTTACGTTAAAGTACTTCGCTTATACCTTTTAAGTATCTCTTATTTATTATTTAACGCGTTCTCGTACTTTTATTATCTTTACTTCTTTAAATCTCGTTATTAATACCCCCTTTTAAATAATACCGTCCTCGGTACTTATAAAGAAATCTAGGTAATACCTTATAAAAAGTTCGTAAAAAAACTTATTAATTAATTCGTTTCTTATATTATTATATACGAATTTTACTATTCGTAGTAACTTTAATTAATTTAAGTGGGAATCCGTAATAAAGTAACGTAAATACGTTTTTAATACTTAATTTATCCTTTTAATTTATTTATCCGTTTATAAATAAAAAGTTATTAATAAACGTTTCTTAATACGAAGGTAATAATATACCTCCGCTTAATAACCGCTTATAAAAAGCGATTTACGATTTATAACGATTCCCGCCGGAGGATTAAATTTTAACTATACCTCCTAATATAAAAGCTTTATAAGGTCCGCGGTTATAATTATTATTATAATAGCTAGGAATAAAGTTATCTTTATAAACTTATTTATTATTATTAAAATTATATCCACTTTCTTTAAACTATTAAAAACTAGTAAAGCCCCGTAATAAAATTTATTATTATCTCTTATTATAATAATTCTTAAAACTAATAAAGGTTATAACTCCTTATAAGACGATACCTTTTAAGTTTTATTAATTAATAAATAATATAAAGTATAATATAATTATATATCGTCTTCGTTATACCTTCCTAAAAGAACTTATTTCTAATTATATTTTTAATCTTTTTTTTATTAAAATATTTAACCACCGGAGAGTCGTAATACTCTTATAAATTCCCTCGATAATAAATTTATTCTTAAATACTAGGATTTTTTCCGTCCTTATATAAAAGACCCTCCTAGTTTTAAAATTACGTACCGTATACTCGACTTCCGTAACCTCGTATTTTATTTAAAATACCTTAAATCTTTAAATTATTTTCTTATATATTCTTAATTAAAAAAGGTAAAGGGCTTAATAAGTTAAAGTCCGTAATTAAGTTTTATTTTATAATACCGGCGAATACCTCCGGTTTCCGTTAATTTCTAAGGCTCGACTAATACTTATTACACTTTTTAAAATCGTCTTCCTTTAATTCCCCTATATATAAGTAATTTTCGACGGGAGGCGACGCGTTATCGATTTCCTTAAGATTCCTCTTAAAGTCCCCCCTAGTTATAAATACGCTAGTCTTATTAACCTAGTATTTTACTAGCGTTTATAATAAATTATTAAACGTTATCTTTTTTACGAAGAAATAAAAGATAATCCGTATTATCTTACTTATTATTATAATTAAGACGTTTAAACGGTTTATCCGTTAAATTTTACGAACCCGGTCGGTGTCGGATTTCGAAGTCGAATAATATAAAGTATATATATTAACGTACTTAACGATTATTTAACTTTACTTACTTTATAAATACCGTTAAATTCGTATAATCGATAAAACTTTAATTTTAATAATACCCTTTAAATAATAACGCCACTCTTTAAAGGATTATATTATAATTATTATTTCCTAATCCGGCGTTCCGTAATTTAATTTAACGCTTTTAAACTTTCAAGATTAAAAAGTTATAAAATATTAACGTCCTTCCTTATTTAATTAAGAGAGGATACCGGTTATTATAAATCTTAATATATTAATCTCGACTCGTATAAGTTTCCTAAGATTAAAGTAACGAAGAAGGGGCGCTTACTAAAAAGCCCTACGTAACTCCTCGAAAACTCTTTATTAAGGAACTCTTATAATCGTTAAGTTAAGTTTTTTACCCTTTATTATTCCTTTTAATTTATTAATTAATAAGTTAACCTTTTTTATAAATTTATAAATAAATCTCCGATAAAAATTATAAAATCTTATAAATACTTAAATATTACGGTAAATACGGGGTATTTATTATTTTAAGACCGTCCGGATTCTCTCGGGATTTATAATTATTCCCTCTCTTAATAAGATATAACTTAAAAACTTAATAAACCCTTAGTAGAATCGGTACTTTTTTAAGTTTATATATAACTTTACTTTTTTAACTTCTTTAAAACTTTTTAAATATATTAAGTATATTCGTCTTTTATCTTAAAATAAATTAAAATATTATCTAAATAAATAATATAAAAAACGTCTAGGTATCTTATAAGTTTTTAATAAATATAATTTTAAAACGTAGCCGGTATATTAATTAATTTAAAAGGTAACACCGAATACTTAAAATAATTATATTTAATACGAAATACGGTTTTTTATTTATCCCTTACCTTAATACGAAGGCGATAATAAGTATCCTTAATATTAATTTTAAAAAAGAACTTAACACCCTAAATACAATCTAGGATTTTAAAAATTAAAGGGAGAGGGTACCGATTTTTAACGGTAATTTTATTTAACCCTTTATAATTTATATATATTCGTAATAAGCTATCCTTTTTTAAAACGAAAAGGATTAATACCCTAATAAGATTAATCGATTTTTTAATTTAACCCTTCTTTTTAATATTTACTAAGTACTTACGGAGGACTCTTAATTCTTTTTAAAATAATAAATAAATCCCTTTATAAAGCGGCTCGGTATTAAGTAATAAATCGATAACGTAATTAATATATTATATAAAGGTAATAGTTTTACCTTTATAAAATCGAATATATTTTAGTATAATCGTAATCCGGTAAGAATTTAGGATAAATCCCCTACTTTTATATCCTCGTTAAAAAGTTCTAAATATTCGTTATTAACGACTATAAAGTAATTACCGGTGTTATTATATTTATTATAAAATTTACGGCTTCGACGAGTTAAATTCTTAAACTAGTAATATTAAAATACTATTTTCGTTATACTAGAAGTAACTTTATATTAAATTATTAAAGAGTCGGTATTCTTAATAAAATCGGGGTCTCTTCGGGGCCTCGATTTATTATAATATAAATACGAGTAAAAAATTTTTCCTCGCCTTTAAAGTCCACTATTATTACATAAAGCACTTCCCAAGTATTATAAATCCTAAGCGTAATTACCCTATTACTTTAATTATAGGGGGTTTTTAAGGACTTTTAACGAGTCGGTGTTTTTTCCGCGAATATAATACCCACCACGTTTATTTTTATATTAATATCCAGGCTTACCTTAATTATAATCGAGGGGGACCCTTAAAGGATAACTTTTATTAATAATAAGCGTATAATAAGTAAATTTATTTTTTTCGTTAAATTTAATTAAAGTAAAGTAAAAACGCTTACTCCGCCTTTACTTTTCCCTTTTAATTAAATATTATAAACTATACTTTAAAACCTATCCCGCCTTTTTAGGGTATACTGAAGTAATATTTATTTTTCTCGTTAAATTTAACTAAAGTAAAGTAAAAGCGTTTACTCCGCCCTTACTTTTCCTTTTTAATTAAATATTATAAACTATACTTTAATAACCTATCCCGCCGCCTTTTTAAGGTATACGGAAGTATAATATCCTTTTTACTTATAATTATAATAAGTAATATAAAAGAGATTTAATTTTTCCTACTTAAAACTATTTTACTTAAATTTCCCTTAAGAATCGGAGTTTTTACGGTTTTCGAATTAATTCCGCTTTTTATTATTCCCTCTTAATAACTTAAAGTTATTACCCGACGACTTAATTTTATTATTAAATACTCCTTTTTTATTTATATACCTTATTTTCCTCCGATCGCCTTTTAAATCTTATTTACCCTTTACGTTATTATATATTAAGGGGTTTCCGAATAATTCCGCTTATAATTAAATATTATCGGTACTCTTTTTAAAGTTTATAATAATAAATAATTAATCGAAAATCGTTCGTAAAATAAATTAAACTTAACTTTTAAGGACCGTATTTAAATAAAATAATCCGTAAAAGACTAATTTATAATTTATTATAATTTAACTAATTTATTAACTACCGTCGTATAAATATCTCCCGTTTCCGGGGTAAAAGTATTAAGTTAAACCTTAAAATACTTCTAAAACTTAATAATAATAATCCGTTTTAACTTCGATAACGTTTTTACGTACTACTCCATTTTATTAAAAACTATAACTCTATTAAATTAAAAACTATTAAAATCCTCTTTCTCTTATTTTTAAACTTCCGAAGTATTACCTCGAATATCCGCTCTAAAGCTCGTTTTTATTCGTCTCGTTTTTAAAAGGTAAAAGTATCGCGATACGTCTCGGGTTCGGTTAATTTTACGTTTAACTCCCTTAAAGTCCGCTTAAGAACTTTAACGATTAATAAGTTTAAATCGGTATAACCGGGATCGTTTTTACCGAAATCGGAAAAATTACTAAATAAATTAAAGTCCTCGTTACTTCCGCTCGAATTACTAAAAGTAAAGTTATCCTTATTATTAAAGTACTTAAAGGATATATTACCCTTAAGAATCTTATAAGTCCTTATTATTACTCCTTTAAACTTATAAGTTAAAATACTTATAAAAATCTTATTAAAGTCGAAGATTAAAGCTCCGATAACTTTACTTTTATTTTTCGTTATCTCTTAAAGAGTATTTTATAACGTTCGTAACTTTAAACTTTCTTAAAAAACTCCTTAAAATCTTAGTTAAAAGGAATAATTACTTAATTTATAAAGGGGTCTTTTATAAATCGGTCGTTATTTTATTAAAGGTATAAAAACCGGCTCCTTTATTAGTCCCTAGGGTTTAATAAAGAATAAAAGGTTTAAATTATCCCTTAACGGTCGGAACCGTAAAAGGGCTAACCTCGGGGGTAATACGAGGATCTCTTTAAAGCTTATCGTTACGAGAATTTTAATTAATAACGTATAAGTAAAAAATTAAAATTTATAAGACTTTTAAATATATTACGGGTATTTAAAGTCTAGTGGGTATCGGGGGGGTTTCATAATAATAATACTATAAGCCGTCAAGGATTAAATAGCGAATATAATAATAAATATATAATTAAAGGTAAGTATAATATTATTAAAAAACTAATTCTTACTTCTTTAATCTCTAGTAAAAGTAGGTGCCCCCTTCCTATAAAGAAACTATCCTCTATTCCGGGATAACTACGCTAATATTTCGATAACGGTCTAGATCTCGTTACGAATTATTAATAACCACGACCCCGTAAGGTATAAACTTAATAAAGCCTTTAAGCCTTTAATATAAGTAGTCCTACTTACACGTAATTAAGCCTAGCCCTATTCTAGGCTTAGCTTTTATAAACCCTAGGGGACTTTATAGGGTGTTAGCCTTATCGAATATAAAGAGGGTGAATTACCTATAACTTCCAAATATAAGTTAGCCGTGATAACGGTGTATTATACCGCGATACTTCGACTTTAAAAGAGAGAGTTAGTGTCGGTATAAATATACCGGTAGTTAGTATACGTATACGCGTACTCCGTTTAGTTAAAAATAGTATAACTAGGAGGTATAGGCGGTAATTAAATACTACCGTATATATCCGACCGGATCCACCCATTTAAGGGTAACGTATCGTTATACTCGTAAGTAAAAAGGTTTTATATATAATTTTAGTGGCTTTAGATTCCTAGATAGAGTAGACACGTTACCACCAGATTAATCGTATAACTTCCTCGTATCCAGGAAGTCGTATAGGATTACGGTATAATCGAATACGAATACTAGAGTACGGTAAATCCACTTCCTTTATATTACTTTTAAATTTATTTAAAAAAAAAAGAGTATATTTAGTAATTAAAGCTTCTACTTATATTTTATATAAGCCCTGAAATTTAATACCTTTTATTATCGTCGCTTCTTTTTTAAGTTTAAAGGAGGCGACTAAGTATTTTTTAACTTATTTACGGTAATATTTTAAACTTAATTATAAGCTTTTAAATATTCGGTAAAGTAATACCCCTTTTTTTAATACTTAAAGTAAATAATATACGATTTATCCTTCCGGTTATCGGACGTCGATCGGCCGTTAAACTTAAAAAAACCCGGTTTACTTTTACTCTTTTACGAGTTTCTTTAACTTAAGTTAATATTTTATTTACCCGCTTCTTTTTATTTCGACGGGACGGTTACGGTACTTTATTATTAGGGCGTTTACGACTCTCTCCCGAAAATCGAATACTAGTTATTTATAAATAAAACGATTCGGCTCGCTTAATAAAATCCTTAAAACGGATTAATTTATAATTAATAACCGTACTTAACGACGTCCGAAGATTCTTTATTAATTTAAAGAAAAATATTTATTTTTTAAACTCTTCGAGTAAATTTTTTATTTAACTTTTTAACGAACGGAAATAACTTAAAAACTCGGTAAGGGATTAATAATAATATTATCGGGCCCTTTTATAAACTTTATAAACTTAAAGAGAAAAATCTTTTATAATCGGGGTTAAAGTTATAATTTATTCCTTAAATACGTTTTAAAAGCTTTCGATTTACGTATATTTTTCGACGGTATTTAAGTTAAAAATATATTAATTTTATTATTTTTTTAAGGCCGTATTTATATAAAATAAACGACGATAACTCGTTACCTTTCCCCTTTAAACTCGCGGGTTAAACTTCGAATATTAACTTTAACTCTTTAATTTAATAACCGCGGTTTTAAAAAGTCGAGTAATTTTCGAAAATTAATAATTAAATTTTTATTTATAAATCCTTCCGCGGTTTATCCTTTTTACGAAACGTCGGCGCTTTAAAAATAACTTCGTCGTTATTATTTTTATTTTCCGAAAAAAAGGATATTATAACCTTCGAAATTAAATTAACCGGGAAAGGGTTAATACCCGAACGAACGTTTATAAAGGTACGTCTTTTACGCCTTTTAACCGCGAAGACGGCGATCTTTTTTTTAAGCCGTTTCTTTCGTTTAAAGGTAATTAACTCCTTTTCTAAAGTTAATTCTTCGACGTCTTTCTCGATTTTTATTTTTTCGGCGACCGAAACGTCGTCTCTTTTAATAAAACCGCGAAAGGCGTCTTCTTTATTTATAAAAGGGGGCCCGGTAACCGTACCCTCGATATTTAAATCGTCGAAGGCTTATTTAAAATAAAGCCTTCGATTCCGGTGGAAATAAAAGGAGGTCCCTCGTTTTAATACCCGTAAGGGGCGGAGGGTTATTCGGTGGCTCCGCGACTACGAGTTTACGGGCGAGTAATTTAATTTATAACCGAAGTAACCGATCGAGTTATTTTTATTATTATTTTTAAGTATCCCGGGGGAGAAGACTTAAAATTATTATAAAATTTAAAATAAGTAGTTACGATAATAAAACGTAAACGTTTCGAGGGCGAAGGTAAGTTTAATATTATATAAGAATTAAGTTTTACCTCCCGAAACTATAAGACTCCCAGGTACACTACGGGTATTTAAAGTCTAATAAGTATCGGGGGGGTTTTATAATAATAATACTATAAGCCGTTAAGGATTAAATAACGAATATAATAATAAATATATAATTAAAGGTAAGTATAATATTATTAAGAAACTAATTCTTACTTCTTTAATCTCTAGTAAAAGTGGGTGCCCCCTTCCTATAAGGAAACTATCCTCTATTCCGGGATAACTACGCTAATATTTCGATAACGGTCTAGATCTCGTTACGAATTTATCGATAACTACGACCCCGTAGGGCCTAGACTTAATAGAGCCTTTAAGCCTTTAATATAAGTAGTTTTACTTATACGTAATTAAACTTAACCTTATTTTAAGTTTAACTTCTATAAACCCTAGGGACTCTATAGGTGTTAACCTTATCGAATATAAAGAGGGTAAATTACTTATAACTTTTAAATATAAGTTAACCGTAATAATTATCCCCCTTTTAATACGTATTATCCTTAACTCGTTAATTTATTAAATATATCGGTAATTAAAAGGATAAAAGATAACCGGAAATAAAAACCGGGGGATTCGTATAAAAGGAAAATTATATAAGTAAAAGTTTTTATTAAAGAAAAAACGTAAGGAAACTTAAAAACGGAAAACCCTCGTATTTAAAAAAAGAAAAAAAAAAAAAAAAAAAAAAAAAATAAAAAAAACCCTTTAAGGAAGAAAACCGAATTAAAATTAAAAGGGTAATAATATAATCGGAAATATATATATCCGGGGGATTCGGTAATACTCGCTTTAAATTATTTTTATCCGAACCTTACTTTTCGTTTATTATAATAAGTCGCGTATTATATTACGGAGCGTTTATTTAAAATAATTAACGGGGTAACGTTAATTATAAATAAATAAGTAAGTAAATAAAAAGTTTATAAAGTTTTAAAGGATTTTATCTCTTCTTATCTTTTTATCCTTATTTTTTTATCCTTACTTTTATTATATAATTAAACGTATATATAACTATATAACTATATAATTATATACTTATACTTA